>PVIU01001424.1:0-215833 GCA_004026605.1 Ondatra zibethicus | reverse complement strand
TATTATACAGTTTTATTATGGCATCTTTATACATGAATGCATTTTTATTACATTCACCCCATTAAACTCTTGTATCCGCCCACTCCTGCTGATCTTCCCAGCTGTTTCCCTTAACGATTTATAGGGTTTTCCTTTAAACAAATATTTTAATGTAATATATTGATTAGTTTCCATTCCCAAATCCTCCCCACATCCCCCCACACCTAAATCCACTCTCAATAGAATTCAAGTGCATATAATAATAAAAACCAGAATAGGACAAAGCAGGATGAGCCAAAGAAAAATGAAACACACATTGAGAGACACACATTTGCACAAGAAGTCATAAAAAATAAAGTCAGAAAACATAAGCAAAAGATCTGTAAGGGAAAAAAATGCCCAAAAACATTGTGAGACAAGTCTCCAAAAATGCCATTGAATTCATTTTTGACCAACGACTGTGGTTTATATGCCTAGTGAGACTGTGTTGAATTTTTTTCTTTGTGAGTGGCTATTGATTGGAGATAGCTTCTAAGTTGGGGGTGGGGGTTGGTATACAGTTCCCATCTCAGTACTGGGCTTCATTTGGCTTAGGCCTGTGTGGGCCCTGTGCACGTTGCCAGCATCTCTGTACCTTCAGCTGTGCATGCCTTAGGATTACTATTGCTCTGATTAAAAACACCATAACAAAAAGCAACCCGAGGAAACGGTTTATTTTGCTCACAGTTCATCAAAGCAGTGAGAACAGGAATTAAACTCGGGGTGGGAAAGCTGGAGGCAGGAGCTGATACAGAGACCATGGGGAAGGGGTGCTGCTTACTAGCTTGTTCAGTCTGCTTTCTTAGAACCCACAACCACCAGCCCAGGGATGGCACCACCCATAATAGGCAGGGCCCTCCACCATCAATCACCAGTTTAAAAAATGCCTTTACAGGTCTGCCTACAATTCAATCCTATGGAGGCATTTACTCATTTGAGGGTCCCTCCTCTCAGATGACTTTAGTTTGTGTAAGTTGACATAAAACTACTACTACTACTACTTTATATCTGTCCTGCCATGTTTAGAAAGCCTTGTTTCCTTAGTGTCTTCCATCCCCACTCTATATTTCTACCTCCTCTTCCACAGAAGCAGCAGGGGTAGAGATTTAACAGACATCCCATTTAGGACTTAAATATTCCAAGGTCTCTCTCTCTCTCTCTCTCCATTGTCTAGTTGTATATCTCCATATCAGTTCCCATCTATAGCAGGAAAATGGTTCTCTGATAGCTGAGCAAGATGCTCATCTGAGTATAACAGAATGCTTTGGGAGTCATTGCTAAGTTCCTTTAGCAGAAACAGTAGTAGTTGGTTTTCCCCTAGGTTTGTGACCTATCTAAAGTTCTGGGCCACCCAGGCAGTGTGAGGTATGGGTTCCATCCCAGTGTGCCCTAATTCCAATTGGGTGGTGGCTGTTTACTCCCACAACTACTGTACCAGCGTATCCTGCAGGCAGCTCACCATTGTGGATTGAAGGGTTTTGTAGCTAGGTTGGTCTTTCTCCTACACTTTCTCCTCTGATGGTGTACAGAGTACCTTCTAGTACCATGAACACACTAGTCAGGAGTGAAGGCTCTAGGTACCAGCTCGACTTCTCCATATTCAATAAGGATTATGTAAGTGTTGCCTTCACCAATAGGACCCTACCATCAGTTTGCAGAGAGCAACCAATAGCCTAGTCAATCTGAGTAGTTTTGGGGTTCCCATGGGGGCCCCGTTGGCCAACAGCTCAGAAAGAACACATTCCCAGTGCTGGTGGTTTAATTTGGTGGCAAGAGTTGTCTAGCTGGGGCTTTGTCTCTTATATCCCCCTCCACCCCTTCCCAGCTATTCCCCTTAACTATTTTCACATGGTTTTCCATTTTAAATAAAATATTTTATTTCCATGAAATTCTTAACATGCAAAACTTAAGTGTAATAGAAAGTCTCAACATTGGCTATCTTGACGGGAACAGAGAAAAGCATTAGTTGGAAAGGGTGTCTGTCTATGGCAATTCCTGGGATAGTGGTTAACTATATAAGGGTTTGGATGACTGACCTTATGTCAGCCAAACCTATCATGGTATGCTTAAGACTTGCTTCAGTTTGATATATGGCCCCTTTTAACTTTAAGGGAAAAATAAAAGCTATAAGTCAGGGATAGCATGATTCTGTCTGTCAGAACAGTGTTTATCACATGAGTGTGAGGATTTTTCAAGCCTGCACCACCCATGGGCAAAGCCACACACAAAGAAGGGATAGAAAGATGGCTCAGTGCTTAAGAGTACTTGTTGCTGCTCCAGAGGACCTGAGTTTTGAGTTCAGTTCTCAATACCTACATCAGGCCACTCACAACTACTTGTAACTCCAGCTCTGGGAGATCTGGCTTGCTTTTCTTGGCTACCACAAGTACCTGAAAAGGTACATACACAAACACACACACCCTTTCTTAATAGCCAAATATGGAGGGTGAATATCTATAATCCAGCACTGGGGAGACAAGGGCAAGAAGGGATTCCTGGAGCAGCTAGCCTGTTAGTCTAGCTTGATTAAATGATCTCTTAGGAGACCCTGTCTTAAAACATGAGGTGGACAGTTGCTGAGGAAGACATGAGATGTCAACCCCTGACTGCCACTCACAAGTACTGTAACTCTAAAATGAACATGAAATATTTAGTGGGAAAAGAGCTAGTGTAATTCACCTCAAAATTTAAAGTTTATTAGAAAGCTCTGTAATACAAATATTCAAAAATACAAAAATAGTGACTAAATGGGATTTCTATAAAACTGCCTTCTTGGGACTAGAGAGATGGTTCAGCAGTTAAGAGCACTGGAGGTTCTTCCAGTGGATCTAGGTTCAAGTCCCAGCATCCACATGGCAGCTTCCAACTGCCAATAACTACCTCCAGGGGATCTGACACCCTTGGAAAACACCAATGCCCATAAAGTAAAAATCATTTTTTAAAAAAATTGCCTTCCTCCATGTGCTAGCTTTCTCAGGGTTTTAGTTTTAGATTTTTTTTAACAGTGTGAGAAGGAAAGCAAATTACAGTCCAAATAAACACCCGGAAGTCAAGGCTGAGTGCTTAACAACCACACAGGAGCCTTTCCACACTTAGAAACACACGATTTCCAGAAATTACATAGCTTTTTTTCTAATTGATTGCATTAAGCCATAAATCATTACTGCTGGAAATAAGGAACCTCAGATTGTGTGAAAATAACTTATCATCCATCACCTCGGACATTGCAACAGTGGGATGGAAATACCAGCCACTTAATTGGCCAGCACTTGACATCGCCTTAATTCCCCCTGCAGGCCCACAGGCAGCTAGCTGTACTAACCCGCTTCACTCACATGCAAAATGGGGCACAAATCGCTTGAGTCTCAAGCAAATTAGAAACAAGCCTTTCTCGAAGTCTTAATTATTTAATATTTTATGTAAATTTAAATTCCAACTTGGTAATGTGATTGACTATTATTGAAAACAAGTCTTGCACGGTAAGTTCCTTTATGGTCAGGACATAGAGATGCCCTATAGGTTTTCCTGGTTTAATTTATGACTTTGCATATTTCATCAGATGCAAGGATCATGTCAAACTAGTTAGCAGAAAGAAGCCGGGGCACAACACAAGTGATTTCCACTGAAATGTCTGTCAAATGACCGATGAAGTGAAGCAAACTCAAGTTGCCAAAAATAGCATGGCACTGAATTTGCCAGAAGGAAACTGAGTTGAACCAGGGTGTGGCTTGGATGTCATCTTAGAGCTATAGAAAAAGGACTCGGTAGTGGGCCACCTAGACTGGCTGACATCTTGCCTCTGCTGCTATAGCTGCTGCCTGCAGCTCTCTGCCCACCTTAGAAGGGTATGTTGGCTTTCTCTTGCTTGTTCTGTGCAAGAAACTGGCCCATGTGCAAAGGGGAGCCCTCAATAGAGGTTATCCTATTTTATTCCTGAGACCCTGGAGCCCTATTTTGTGGCTGAAAGACTTGCTCAGCACCATAGCTTAGTGAAGGAGAGGAGGCAGGGCTAAGGCTGTTCATCTCCAAGTTCACTTCAGTCCTAAATATATGATCCTACGGGACTTCTAAAGTGTCCTCGATACACACACTGTATGTTCCCAGTAAGGGATGGGGCTGGGAAGTGTACAGTCCGAGAAACTGGTTTGTGGGAATATCCCAGGGATGGGTATTCTGACGTTACGGAGAATGAGACATGAGCTTCTGCACAGACAGAGCCAAGGGTCCCTGACACTGCCAGCCTTAGACAGCCCAAAGCTTAGGGAAAACCAGATGAGGTTTTCAGTAGGCCCTGGCTCTGGCAGGAAAGGTGGAGCAGTGTGCAGGGCCAGTCACCCTAAGGGGGCTTCTTTAGATGGTCCTTGGGCTCATACTCAAATCAGCTTGGCGCTCTCTGCTCTTGGTTACAAAAAACCAAGGTCTTCATTAAGAAAGCCAACCACGTGTCTATGGCACTCTCAACTCTAAATGTGGGATCTTCCCAGGGCTTCCTCCCTGTGTTTCTCTCTGCTTTCAGGGGAGTGCCTTGGTATAAAGAAGCCAATGTCCCCTAGAAAACTTACCAGGCCTTCCAGGACTCAACCCTGTTCTAGGCAAAACAGGCTGTGGCCTCGCTCCAGAGGAGCCCCAGGGAGTCATCACTGAGCAGCTGGCCTTCGGACACAGTGGTCAGATTCCCACGATGTGAGTCCAGGAAACAAATCGAACTGTGGCATGCTGAAGAACAAAACTGTTAAGGAAACCAAGGTGCAGAGGTGGCTATCTCTACCCCATCCATTTCGTTCACCTGTCTTCCTTCTTCAGAGAGGACTGGTGTACCAATGAGGGCCTGTATTTCCATGTAGGGCCTTAGAAAGCTGAAAAAAAACTATACAGCTCCTTCAAGAGTTTCAACCTGCTGGTGAGCCCTCGAACAGCCAGGGGGAACAAAACAGAAAATAAAAATGCCTGCCACAGCACAAGCATCGGCTCTAGAGCTCTAGGGGGTTGTGTCTGGTCCCACACCTGATGGGGCTGCAAGCTTTGGGCTTGGCTTTCAGGACCCTCCTGGAGAGTGGGAGGGGCCAGCCTACAGAGCATGTGAAGGATCCAGGTGTACCTTAGCAATCTAAAGTTTGCTCGTGGGGTCAAAAAAGGCTAAAAGATACGCAGCAAAGGAGGTCCAGATTAGGGGGGAACCTCTAAACAGTTTCCAAAAACCTCTAAAACGGGTTCCAGTGTGTTTTACAATGTCTGTAGGCTTGAGAAAGAAAGGAGAATGGTATAGGTAGTTATAGAAAGAGTTTAAAAATAGTATTTCAAGAGACAGTAAGAGTAAGAGAGCCACGTAAAGATGGGAAACACAGGGGTCTGGATCTAGTATAGTATCGTGTTGATTTTGAATTTTTTGATTGCTGAAAAGCAGAGGACAGCTGCTGAGACCTGGAATTGAAAGTGGGACTGTAGAACTAAACCAGCCTAGATTTTAAGAATACCTTAACTTTAAAAAATTTTTTTAAAAAATGTATTTGTCAAATGGAAATTAAAAATGCTTTGGAGAAGTGGATTTGCTTTTGTTTCCACAGAAAACAAGAGGCTGTGGATTCATTCCAAGTTGATAAGGATCTGGTTTGATCAAGGGAGACCTCCTGAATCTTGACAGATATTTATCAGCAAAGGTTATAACTGGTCTTCCCAGGATTTGGTCATCTAAAATTTTTCTCAGGGACTCCTGAGGATGTCTTCACCCACAGCCAGCAGGAAATAGTATGAAAAGGACTGTACCTACATTCCCAAGAGCCAAAGCAGGTATGGGTGCTCTTTGGTTATTCTTTGGGTCATGGATATTTGTTATAATTTAGGGGAATATAGGACAAAAAGACAACTATTAATCTCAGATATTTTGCATTGGCATGGATTTTGGTATATTGGTACAAATTCAAAGTCAATTTTGAAACACTGTATATATGTTCTTACTCTTGCTTAAAGGACTGGTATATTGATACAAACTTAAGGTAATTTTTGTTACAACACACTATGTTTCTATCCTGTTTAAAGGATTTTATACAGTGATACAAATTTAAGGTCAATTTTGTTATATGTATATTTCTTTTTTTTTGTTTGTTTGTTTTTCGAGACAGGGTTTCTCTGCAGCTTTGGAGCCAGTCCTGGAACTAGCTCGTGTAGACCATGCTGGTCTCAAACTCAGAGATCCGCCTGCCTTTGCCTCCGAGTGCTGGGATTAAAGGCATGTACCACCACCACCCGGCTATATTTCTACTCTTAAGGTATTATGTTTATGCAACTCATTTAAAAATTTAATGTATAGTTAATACAAATTAATAGTCATCTATAATAGTCAAATTTATAGTCATGTTAATTATGTTTTCTAGATATGCAGAGATACATTTCAGATGGATAGGTAATCTTCAGACACTTCAAAGACCTACATAATATGGCATTTAAAATATTTTAAGAACTTACACTTTCCTTGATAAGACACATCTGCTCCTGGTAGCACCAATTACTTCAAGAGGATGATGGTCATCTAAGAAGCTCCTTAATGGAGTTTGCTTTCAATGTGACAAGGCTAGCCATTTGGGCAAGAAACTACTCTTACATGCACTGATTGACAATATACAGTATAAACTGGACTTGCAGGAAAAATGACTGCTGAACTTATCAAAACAAGGTGAGCCAGTCCTTCAGGGCTCCTGCTTCATGGAAGAGTCTGTCAGACATTCTGCAGGACACAGGAAAATGACTGGCAAATCGCCAATATAGGTGGGCAGTCTTTTCAAATTTCCTGCTTCACTGAGAAATCCGTCAGACACTGTAGACTTACAGGCTGAAGATGGATGCCCCAACATTAAAGAAGAACTTTGGGTGACTGTGAAGGCAGTCAGATATCTTTGTCATTTCTAGAGTTTTGGAAGTTGCATACAATCCACTTCCTGTTTACTTAGGTGGCAAAGTTGGGATCCCAGATGACTCTCTAGAATTCTGAAACTAAATTCAGGGCAGGTTGAAGAATGGAAAGGCAGACTGAAACATCTTTATTACCACCAGTGATTACAGCCTGGAGATGGAGCAACATTCTCTGAGGGAAGGAGATACTAAGGTTCTCAGTCCCCCACCTGGACACAGCTTGCTTTTCTTTCCTAGCTGTGAATTAGCAGGTATAAAACCTTAGGCTGAGAAGCATTCAATCACAAGGGACCAGGACCTCAAAGATAAAGGTCTGCTCACACCATCTATACTGACGGCTTTTCATGCATTAAGGCTTGGCCTCTGAAGGGGATGGATATGAGAACAATTATACTGGTACTTTGGGTTCTGGGCCTCTGCCTAGGGAACACAAGAGCTAAAACCAACATCTGTCAAGTTGCATCTACTGTGACCATATATCCAGAAGGGCATGATATTGGTTTTCTCTTTCTTAAACATCACTCTTCCCCCTCCTCACTATGTTCTCACCCTAGTTAGGTCCAGACCATGGTAGGCGTGACTATTTTAGTACATCAAATGGGAGCTTCCTGATAAATCTGTCATATCTAAGCCTTGAGCAGAGATGGCCAAGTCACTGTGCCTCACTATGTGTGGTCATTGGCAGGGGATTCTGGGAAGGCTTCCAACCCAAATGCCTGAGGACTGAGCTTCTAAAACATGAACTTTGATCTTAATCTACAGCTCTGCTGTAGGCCACTTACACCCAGCCATAGACACTAACCTACTCTGACTCTAGAAATCAATTCTTGACACTTAGTTAAATAAATTCGGCAGTACACGGCCTCCTGTGTTCTCCCACATAGCACAATGCTGCTAAAGTTCATTCAGGTGCTGACACTTACTTTGCTTTGTCCCTAAGGTCAATCAAACATGCAAGGAACTCACCCTGATCCCATCGCATACCTGACAACTAGCTTTGACAAAGAACTTTTAGCAAGTGGCATATCCTGTAGTATGAAAGAAGGCCTGAAAAGCTGGCTGCATCCTGAGTTGGAGTTTTCTTCTATATTGTTCCAAGGTGAGCCTGTGACCTCAGTTGAGGGATCCTCTGAGGACAATTGCCACTATCACGGAACCTTTGACTTGTTACTTAAAGGCAAGCAATAGCACTTACTCTTCCCTTACCATTTGGCTTTTCCCACTCCAGACTCAAAGTCAAGACAAAGTGAAGCACTCAGGGAGGGTAGTCCAAACTCCTTTTAGGGTGTACCCAGAGAGCTCAACTTGGGGCTTAGATCCTTCATACTCTCACCACCACCATTGACCCCACTCTAAGTCTGAAGCAGAGCAGAAAGAGCCTGGTGATGCCTGGTTCTGACAATGACTTGCTTTAATCTGCTGTGGACAGCTCTCTGAGACACGGAGAATAGTTACTTGATCCCAGTCTAGGCTTAGCCAGAGCTTTCTTTTCAGGGTGGATTCTGCTTAAGGAGGTTACACTAGTTTTTTTTTTTTCTCATTACTATAACCAAATAACTTGATAAGCAGTGTGAAGGGTTTTATTTGGCTTCTGATTTAAGGAGAATACAGTCTGTCATGGCAGGAAAAGCAGAGCATTGAGAGGAAGCCATCGGTGGTAGCTGAAGCATGAGACTGCACGCTTGTGCACATCTCCATGGTCTAGGAAGCAGAAAGAGGGCAGAGAGCAGAGTCAGGCTTGTAAACCCCAGAAATCTGCTCCTTGAGCTAAGGATTCCCTCTTAAAGTTCCATAATAGTGGGACCAAGTAATCACCCATATGAGGCTGTTGGACACTTCCTATCCAAACCATAACAGAGACCAGAGGGGGAAGGTGGCTGGCTAAGCTGCATGACTGCAGAATGCAAGTCTGATAATCCAGAGATGCTGGTCCTCATGGTAGCTCTACTGGAGGACTCTGCTGACTTTAAGACAGCGAGGTTTCTCTTCCAGTGTGCCTGGACTGAAGTCTTTGGATTCAAGAACTTGGGAAACAAAACTCTCCACCCAAGTTGCAAGGACCCAGATGGGTCCCATCTCTATGCGAGGGTGCTCACCAGATGGACAGATGACTGGGGAGGAAAGTCAGTAAGTAAAGCTCTGGAGAGACAAGAACAGACCGCTATCCAGAGGCTTCGTGGATGATCCAAGAGCTTCTCTCTATCCAGATGTGACTTTTAGGGCACCGCCTCCAGAATTCCAGAATTGCCTCTTAGCAACACACAATCAGACATCAACTAGGAGCTGTAATTGGACAGCCAGTGTCAGGTGATGGGTTCTTCCTTGGGATCAGAACTTCTGTAGTTTATTGAATGAGTTCACACAGGTATGACCAGCTCTGTGTTGGTGATCTAAGACTTCGGTCGGCTCACTTGTCCTGCAACACAGAACACATGCTAGATCCTTTGGTCATGTTGAGGCTTCGGACTTATTTTTCTTTATGACCTTGAATTTGGTGCCTCCAATCATCTTTTCTAATAGAAGTTGAGGGGGGAAGAAAACAACTGGAAGAGAGAACATGCCTGCGGTTTTTCGCCTTCATCCCATCGCCCCTGCTTTCTGACAGATTCCATTGTGCAGATGTTTGTGCAGGGAGGGAAGAAGGCAGCTGTGGTAATAGAGTATTAAATGATATCCCGCTGACTTCAAATCCATTTCAAGAAATTAATTTTAAGTTATTCCTGCTCGATAGTTGTAAGCAAGGCTGTAAGAACTCGTATTTACTTCAAATGTGTACTCTATAAAAATAGAAAAGGATGAAATGGTTTGCCCTGAATGCTTAAACCTTTCATGCCCGCCCAGAACATAGAACAGCTTAGAAGTGCCCACTGCAGCTGTAGCAGTCACATCTTACCTCTTCACTGACTGCTTTTCCCTCGTTTGCCTCCCAGTCTACAATAAGAGTTTGAGAGGAGGCAGAATCTGCCTGGAGAAAGAGCCACATCAGTTCAAAGATGAGGGGACAGATAGATGCCTGTGAGCATAAGGCCTGGGACCTGAATATGTCCCAGGAAGTAAAACTGTCCCTGGTAGGAAATTAGCCACATCTTCGGAATGCTGCTGGTTCATTTTAATCTTTTTATCTTTCTCACTTTATGTACCAATCACAGTTCCTTCTCTCTCCTCTTCCCTTTTTTTCTACCTCCTACCCACTCCCCATCCACTCCTCAGGGTAAGGTTTCCCATGGAGAGTGAACAAAGTCTGGTACATCATTTTGAGGCAGGACCAAGGCCCTCCCTGCTATATCTAGGCTAAGCAAGGTATATCTGAGAAGAGAACAGGCTCCAAAAAGACAGTTCAAACACTAGGGGCCTTTGTCAGAAGAACAATAACCTTGAATGAACTAGAAACAAGTCCCAAACTCTCTGACCTTTGGCCTCTTTGGGCTTCCACAATTCCTTCCTTTTTAATAATTTTAATAAAGCCTGTGCTTCTGCAACAGGATAGATGATTGCATCTACCTTGGGATGAACACTTTTTCATTTCCCAGTCTTGTCTTCGGAACATGCATTCTCATTTATGCAAGTCCATGCCTTAGGTGTGTGTGGGGGGGTGGTGATCAAAGCCCATCCTTGACTGCTGACCTCTGTAAACAAAGGGTTAAGGGAGAAAGTACTGGGCTCTGCATCTTCCAGCTGGGTTTCTGTCAAGAGAGTTCATTAGCAATTAGCTAATGGTAAACAAGCAGATTAATACTTTCTGCTATGCATACTTCAATGGCTAATCTCCTTACTAAAGAAACGGAGAATCACCAGGGTTGGGAATGCCCACTTGTGAACTGGTCTAGAGTATTTAGATGTATCAAACTCTAAATTTGTCTTATCAAACATAAAATTCAAGGATTCATTGCTAGTGTCAAACTTAAACAAGTTCTGATCATGTTCTAACCATTAACATCTTATAGCGAACTAAAGCATTAACAGGTCAATACCATAACACCACTTAACAAATATTGATGCTCTTAAATCCATTTTAACCAAAAGATAAGATTTTTGTAACCGGTAAGAGTCCAAATACAATGCTGCTTTTATGCAACTGTGTCCCAGTCTCTGAGCAGCAGAGAAAAACCTTAGGCTATCCTCTTGTCTGAAGAGGGCTTTCAGTACTTTGTTCCCTGAGGGGAAAATTGAGATCTCAGTTCTCTGGCTCTCAACATTTCAATAGCAGACTGAATACCTCTTTGGCAATCTGTGTTCCTAGTCTGGCTCCAAAGTAAACGGGATTCAGACTGTAGCATGTTGTAATGATCAAGGCCAGCAGCTCCCCTCCTCCTCCTCCTAACCTCCCAACCTCCCAGCTCCAATGTGTCTTCCCCTACCAGCCTCCCAAGTCTGGGACACCCAAAACCCCTGTTACTAAACACCATTCCCCCATTGTTATCCAACTACAAAATCCTAAGTACATTACCCAAGATCAGTACCCCCTCTCTCTCCAGAGCCTTAGGGGACTTAAGCCTATTACCTCTGACCTTTTAAGAAAAAAGCTACTTTGCCCCACCTCCTCTTCCTTTAACACCCCTATACTTGCTATTTAAAAACCTAATGGAACCTATTGCCTGGTTCAAGACCTCCAGCTCATTAACTCCACAGTAGTCTCTCTTCATCCTGTAGTGCCTAACCCTTACACATTTCTTTCCACTATTCCTCCAGGAGCCTTCCACTTCTCAGTTCTAGATCTCAAGGATGCTTTTTTCTCTCTTCCTCTCAGCTCTCAATCTCAAAACACCTTTGCCTTCACCTGAACTGACGCTGACACTCACCTCTTCACACAGCTCACCTGGACTGTCCTTTCCCAGGGATTCCGGGACAGACCACACCTATTTGGTCAGGTTTAGCTGCTGATACACTCACTGTCTCTCCCTAAATCTAAACTCATACAGTATGTAAATGATATTTTACTTTGTAGTATTGGAGATCAGCAAAACTGATACCTCAGCTCTTTTAAATTTTCTGTCCAAAAAGGGCTATAGAATCTCGGCTTCTAAGGCCCAACTGTCCACCACTCAGGTCGTTTACTTGGGATTAACTATTACCCCAACCCAAAAAGATACTTCCCTAGGCAGAAAAAAGCTAATTCAGTCCCTTGCAGTTTCTTCCACAAAAGATTTTATCATTCCTGGATCCCCTCTTTTTCTCTCCTTGCCCACCCTTTAAATGAGGCAACTCTTGGCTCTCTGCATGAGCCCCTTCTCCATCCTGTTACTAAACACTTCCAGAGACTCCAGCAAGCCCTTATTCAGGTCCCAGCTCTTCATCTCCCAGATTTAATTTGTCCTTTCTCCCTCTATGTAACAGAAAAGGAGGGATATGCCCTTGGTGTCCTAGGACATCAGCTGGGACCTTCCTTTGCACCTGTGGCATACCTGTCAAAGAAGCTGGACCTAACCACTCAGGGCTGGGCACCCTGCATGTGTGGTTTAGTGGCCTCTGAGCTTCTGATTCATGAGTCAAACTAGACTTTGGGTCACGCACGACTGTCCTCTCCCACCAAATCTGTCCCATCTCTTAACTTAAAAAGGCTTACAAACCTTACCCCCTTCCCAAGTTCTTTCCCTCCAGGTGGCACTAGATGTCACACTCACTTTCCAATGCTGCCCTCCCCTTTATATCTCAAATCTCCTACCTCAACCTAACATTAATTATTCCCCATCTCATTCCTGTACAGAAACCTTAGAGGATCTACTGCCTCACCCTTCACATATACAGGAGAGCAAACTGTCCCAGGCCACTTATACCTGGTACACAGCTCCTTTTTATATGAAAGGGACCCATAGAGCAGACTATGCCATAGTATCAGATACTGGAGTGTGTGGTGTAGGAGGGTCTTCTGTTTGTATATTTGCCCTCATTGGTTAAATAAAGAAAACTGCCTTGGCCTTTTGATAGGGCAGCCCTTAGGTGGGCGGAGTAGACAGAACGGAATACTGTGAGAGAAGGCAGTGGAGCAGATGCCATGCTTCTCCGGCCCAAGATGGGCACTGATTAGACTCATACCGGTAAGCCACAACTCAAGTGGCAATACACATTAATGGAGATGGGTTAAAATAATATGTAAAAGTTAGCCAATAAGGGGCTAAAGATAATGGGCCAGGCAGTATTTAAATAAATACAATTTCAATGTAATTATTTCAGGTACGCACCAGGAGCCAGGCGGAACAGAACAAGGGACCCTACACGGGAAACCAGGTGCCGGGAATGCAGCCCGTGCGCCTCTTGCAACAGAAGTGGTAGAGACGCACTCCCTGCCCCATACCACTAATCGGCAGGCTGAGTTAATAGCCCTTACCCATGCCTTCCAGTTAGCAAATGTTTACACAGACTCCAAATATGTCTGTGTAATAATAACATATCCTCCTGTCCCACACAGCTATCTGGAAGGAGCGTGGGCTGCTTATGACAAAAGGAGGATCCATAACCAACTCGGGTTACATTATGGACCTGTTAAAAGCCTCGTATCTCCCAAAAGCTATAGGAATTATTCACTGTCGGTCTCATCAGACTGACAGTTCCATTGGAAATAATTGGGCTGACCGAGCAGCTAGAACAGCAGCATTCCAGAGCCCAAACCTACCTTGATCACCTCAGGGGGTTCATACAGTACAGCCCGTATTCTCAGACACTCCCTGACACCCAGCAAATTCTGTCCACCTGCATCAGCTTTCATCCTAATAGCAAAGCTCTGTTTCACTTTGACAAGGCTCACCTCCAGCCCACCCCTGAGGACTTAGAGTTCTTAAAAGCTATCACTGTCTTTTGTAAAATCTGTCAAAAGTCAGATCCCAAGACCAAATATCGTAGCTTCACTTTTCCCGCCCACCAGGCCAGGGGCTCCTGTCCAGGAACTGACTGGAAGCTTGATTTTACTCATATGCCTACAGTCAGAGTTAAATATCTCCTGGTTTTGGTGGACACCATGTCTGGGTGGATTGAAGCGTTTCCCACCATTAACCAGAGGGCCCAGACAGTTTCTGATGTTCTTTTCTGAGAAATCATCTCCTGGTTTGGAATCCCAACCTCTATTCGGTCAGATAATGGCCCAGAGTTTACTTCCCAGATTTCTCAAACTTTGTCTAAGGCTCTTAACATTCTCTGGCATTTTCATATCCCATATCACCCTCAGCCTTCAGGGAAGGTAGAATGAAATAACTGTTCCTTTAAAAATGTTAAGATGCCACAGGAGCTTCACATCACCTGGGTAAAACTTTGGCCTCTGGCCCTTCTTAGGCTTAGGGTTCTCCCCCCAAAGCTCCCTTTTCATCTTGCCCTTTGAACTCGGCCTGTCACAAAACCTCTCCCCTTCCTGATCACCTGCTTACTCTGCTGTTATCCCATCTTCACTCCCTATTATGGGATTTTACTGACTACTCATTACCTCAACCATGTGCTAATTCATGCCCACCACTGATTAAAATAGGGGATCAGGTACTATTCTCTCCCCAGACCAATGCCCCTCACCCCTTTCCCCAAAATGGCAGGGCCCCTTTAAAGTAATTATTATAACTCCACAACTGCCAAGTTTGAGGGACTTCCTCATTGGATTCACCTGTCCCACCTTAAACCTTTTTACTTTTCCAGCTCAAGATACTCCCTCATATACAGTAACTCAAACAGGGCCCTGTTCCCTTAAGTTCCAGAGGGCACCAAGATCAGCCACTCCTCTCCAGTTCCAGAAAAATAAGTCTCATCCTTACTCAACTCTCCTGTGCCAAAAACTCCATATACTCTCCCTCTTCCTCTTTCCCCTATCTGCTTTACCAACTTCTCTATATCTCCAGTGTCATGCTTAAATTTCCAGTTAACCACTCAGCTGTTATTATAGGGACCATCATTAAACAGAGCCAGAGGTACAAGGATTGTCAAAAGCCCAGATGGTAAGAAAACAATAATGAGTTTGCAGCCCCAAACTCCAAAAACTCAGAAAATAGACTTTAACATGACAGGTTTGTCACTGACTGCAGCAGTGTCTCCTGGATGCTAAGGTGACACCATGATGCTAAAGAGAACCAAGTGCCTTAGGATTCACTTCAGGTAAAACATTAAGGAGTCTAATAATTTGCCTTTCCAATAATTCCCCATTCTTTTCCCCATCTTCCATTCCAACACTATATCATCGTAATCATAAGCTGTTAAAATGTCTAAAATTTCTTTTCAAACATTTTTTTTATAAACTTCAATGAGCCAATTGAACTGACTTAAACAGACCAGACTCACCCAGAATAAGTATCATTTAATTCTTTATTATTTCTGGTCTCTGGAACCCCTGGGAAATTCCCTCCTACACTTCCCCAAAAGAACTCCCCTCTATCTTCCATCTTGGGACTCTCCTCCCTTAATCACCGGGATCTAAAATTTTTTCCAGACATAATTCTCTGCCTTTCCAGCATCTTGCGAGTCCCAAGCTGCCAGCCAGCCTGTTCCACAGAGCCCAGAAAAACACAACAGTAATCAGCCACCCCAGGACATGGTCAAGCATGTCAACTCCGACACCTACAAAATCAGCAAAAGTCTCCAGAAGCCTGACAACACCCATAATCAGCATGAAGCAGTTATGAGACCTTATGATACCCCATTCCCATCCATTAAAAGACCTCAAAAATCCCTAAATGTTTATAATAAACAGAAGGGTGGAATGTAATTATTCAGCCACACATAAGGCTGCATCTCTGAGTTCTAGAGCCATACATGTGCAGACAAGCCCTCAGGAGTGCCTGAACATTAAAGCGCTCCACATGACCCATGTGCATACATGCATGGTTACTTCCACATACGACTAAGCTAAGCCCTTGTGCGCATGCGTGAGCCCCGTCATCTGTGTATGACATAGCCCCGTGCACATGTGCTAGAAAGCTTTTAAAAAGTTGGATGTGGCCAAGTGTTGGTTGCGCAAGCCTTTAATCCCAGCACTTGGGAGGCAGAGGCAGGTGGATCTCTGAGTTCGAGGCCAGCCTGGTCTACAAGAGCTAGCTCCAGGACAGGCTCCAAAGCTACAGAGAAACCCTGACTCAAAAAAAAGTTGGATGTGACCTTTCTCTCTCTCTGCAAACCAATTCCCCAGGCCTGTACATGCCCCCTCTAATAAACTCCGAAGCAGGTTTGTTGCGTATTTTGTGGTTCCTTCTCACTCACGCCAGGTAAATTTTAAGCATCCTTTAAGGATCTTTTGCTACCATTTTAGGGAAAATGAAGGAATGCAGTTGTGTAAATTGCAGCAACGGATCAGCTTGGAAAAATTATTAATCTGGCCTTGAAACTGAGCAAATGCAATTGCCCACGAATCACTATTTTGGAATATCCATCCAATTTGTTGCTTAGTATAAGGAACACTGATTATAAGCCAGTTCCTTGCCAAATATCTCCTAGATTCTATCCTGCTCTTCTGTGCTAAGCAAGCTACTGCATCAAAATAAGAGTTAATGCCTTAACTGGCAATACAAGAAGGTGTATCCGTAAGAGTGGCCCATTTTTGCCATAAAACAGCTGCAGAAGCAAGTTTTGTGGGTAATATACATGCTTGCCAAGGTTGGTTGTAATTTATATAATGTACCTTCTGTTTTTGTATAGCATGCTCTACTTGGGAGAGCATTTGTCTGGCAGTTTCTGAAAGCTGTCTATTGGAATTTGGATCACCGTCTTCTTTAAGGATTTTACTTAGAGGCTTGAGGTTTCCTGTAGAATATCTTAAGGTCTCAGCCATTGGGTGTCTCCTAACAACTTTTGGAAGTCATTTAGAGTCTTTAAATCATCCTTCCTAATTTCTAATTTTTGAAGCTTAATTTCTTTGGGGCATAACATATGACCTAAAGACTGGAAAGGTGGGTGCCTCTGCACTTTCTCTAGAGCAATAACTAGTCCTGCATGGCTAAGGCTCCCTTGTAGTAGTCCATATATCTGAAGTAAAATTCTTCATCTCTATGGGCAAGCAGGATGTCATCCACATAATGGACAATATAAACCTGAGGAAATTGATTTCTGACACTTTGTAGAGCCTGAGCTATAAACTTCTGACAAGGTTGCACTGTTCTCTGTACCCTGAGATAAGATGCTCCATTGATATCTCTGGCTCTCTGAAATTAACTGAGGGGATATTGAAAGCAAATCTTTGGCAGTCTTGTGGTGTCAAAGGAATGGTATAAAAACAGTATTTTAAGTCAAATGATTTTATGGGTGCTTTTTGGTATAGCTGTAGGAGAAGGCAGCCCTGGTTGGGGAGCTCCCATCAGCTGTGTGGTTGCATTAACTTCTCTTAAATTCTGAATTAATCTCCACGTTCCTAAATTCTTAATTCAAACTGCAAGTCTCACTAGCTGACAGGCTTAATTTGCTTATTTACATTTTCATAGACCCCTGTCTGGGTCTGGAGCTGCAGTTCCCCGAGGCTACTTTTTTGCAGCTTGGCTGTCAGCCTTGGAAACTGGGATCTGTATTGAAGCTGGGCTATGGAGCGGGTCACAAGCCATGCTTCCTATGCCACTTGGCCATCCTTCCTGGGTACTTAGGACCAGGCAGTCCCTCATTGCCTGCTCTGCCTGGGCCCATCACAGGTCACATTCAGTGGTCAGCTACAGACTGTGACCAGCTGGCAAATTTAGCTCAGGTTCTCAGGTGTCCACCGTTACAGCAGCTTTGAGACTGCCGCATTCATAAGCGTAGGCAGATATAGACATACCAATTTTTACTATCCTTGATGCTTTTTTTATCTTATAATCACAAAATTAGAATTCCTAAATCTTCTCCTCTGCTAAAGCCATAGATTTATGCATATGGCTTGGCTCATTGGTCAATTAGCCCCTAGGTATTTTCATTGATCAACTCTGGGTGCTGACTGTGGGAAGTATAGATAACCTTTTAAACTTTGTCTCCTGCCTTTCCTGGCTCTACCACTCAGTGTGGGTGAGACTCAGCTGCTCAAAGTGGTTGTGTGGACTGCTACAAACACAGCCATAACCTAGGCCAATTCTAGGTCAAATGCTACAACCACATTCCCTACACTCCTCTGAATCCATTCAACAGTTGAGGCTGTGACTCAGTGACCACAGCACTACAGCTTGCAGGGGTGAAGGTGAGGCCTTACTTTGGGCTGCTCCGGGACTTGGAAGCCAAAGTCAGTGGTGGATAAGCCACCAGCGTGGGGGCAGAAGTACAATATTTACAAACTCTAGAAATCTCTGCCTTTGTTTCTGCTTCATTTAAACTTCTCTATCAAAATATAAGCAACTGTACAGATGAATCCTATTTCTTTGTGCTATATTTACAAATATTTAGTTTTACTCCTGATTTTTCTTTCCCACTTCTCTTATTTTTAAATTCTTCTAATTTCTGAGTGCTCATTACTTTTCCACCTGTGGTACAGTTTTCTCTTGCAAGTTCCTCACATTCTCCTCCATATATCTGGTCACTCATGGTTATCATGGTAAACCGGTCAGCCCCACATTGGGCACCATTTGTTGTGGGCCAGCCTTGACAATAATACCCTTTCCAGAGTGGAGGCACGGGAATTTAGAAATATAGTAAAGAATATGAAGATGCAAATAAAAATAATAAAATGCAGAAACATAGAATAGTATCAGGAGGAAATTTCAGTGAGTACTGAAAATTCACCCGTGTTTTATTTTTCAACAGCTTAATATACCCTTGATTTCAAAAGGTAGGAGTAGAACAAAAGGACTTCATTAACATACAAATTGAAAGTCCTGGGGTACAATCATCACTCTTGCCCTTTACTCATGCCCTAGACCAAACACTCTGTATGCAAACCACTCCCTGGGTGGAATCCCAAGTTATTTCCATAAAGGGAACTAGAACTTAGTTGGATCCTCAGACTTTTGTTTTAGGTAAGAACCAATTGCTTCCCTATTTCAGGAGCCTGAGGTCTGGCAACTGGCCACACCTGCTGACAATAGCCTTGAGGGAGCAGAACTGATTTACAACTAGGTGAAACGTTTGTTAGAAGCACAAATAACCTTGAACTAGAAACAAATCCCAAACTCTCTGACCTTTGGCCTCTTTGGGCCTCCACACTTCTATTACTTTTCTCATTGTTACAAAATTGCTGACAAAAAGGACTTAGAGGATTAACTTCTTTTGAGCTCTCCTTATAGAGAAGGTACTGTAGCAGGAGCATGAAGCAGCTGGTCACGTTGCATCTGCTATGTGTCATGAGGCAGAAGGTGGTAAATGCTGGTGTGTAGCTCACCTACTTATTTATGTGGAAGCCCAAGCCCACGGTTGTGTTGGGTCTTAGTCACTCAATTTTAATTAACCTAATCTAGAAACCCTCACAAGAGGTTTGTCTTGTAGGTGAGTCCAGAACCTGTATTATAGACAGTATTAGCCAGCACAATCCCCTCAGGACTGCCTTAATTCGGGTTGTTTTTGCTGTGATGAAAAGCCATGACCAAAAGCAACTTGAGGAAGAAGGGGTTTATTTCACCTTACAGGTTATAATCAGTTGTCCAGGAAACTCATGGCAAGGACCTTGAAGCAGGAGCTCATTCAGAGCCCATGGAAGTGTGTTGCTTACTAGCTTGCTCTTAATAACTTGTTCAGCCTGCTTTCTGATAGGATCAAGGACCAGTACAGGAGAAGTACCTCCCACAGTGACCTGGGCCTTCCCATATCAAACAACAATCAAGAAAATGCACCATGGGATAATCAGAAGAGAAGTCAACACATCAGGAGTTGGTCCCATACCCAGTCAGAAGAAAACAGTGAACTCATGCTTGCTAGCACTCCGTGTGCTTTCTCTACTCAAACACAGTCAAGGGTCTCCTGCCTAGGAAATGGTGCCACCCATAGTGAGGGGGTCTTTCCAGCTCATCAGCATCCCCACAGACATGCTCAGAGGCCCATACACCAGGTAATTTCAGATTTTATTAAGTTGATATTTAACACTGATTCCTCACAGATGGCTCCCTATGCAAACACTACTTTTTTCTATTTCCTGTATCATAGAACTTAAGATTTTATTTGTGTATGTGCACACAGGCAGGTGCATGCCTTTTGTGTGTAGATACATGTGAAGGTCAAAAGAGAACACCAGATCCCCTTGAGCTGCAATTACAGACAGTGTGAGCTGCCCAATGTGGGTGCTAGGAACTGATCTCTGGTCCTCTGGAAGAACAAGAAGTACTCTTAATTTTGCTGAGCCATTTCTCCAACTCCACAACCACTGGAGTCTTTCACTATAGAAATCTCTCTTCCTTTGCCCTGAAACCCACTCAGAGACTATATTATCTTAGCTTTCTTCACCTGCTTTCAGAAGATCTGTATTCTTTGTCACCTGCAGCCACCTGAAGTCATTGCTTTGTTGGCCTGGTGATCAGATGATTGGACAGAGATTGTCTCTAAAAACCAGGAGATACGTCTTTAAATTTTTGCCAGAGGACTCTTCATTGGCATATACACCAACTGGTACAGACAGTTTACAACTCTTGCTATGGCCTTCATTTCCCATTTGCAAAGAGCTTCAAGATTATCCCCAGGGAAATCGCAAGGCTTTCTGGGTCTTGCTGGGCATGCAACCATTCAGTACTTGAACATGGCCAGGATTGAGTCAGGGATGTATGTGTCACCATGTAGGCACCCTGCGTCCATTTGTTTAAACCTTCGTCTGCCTCCTCACAACCCCTCAGCCATTTGTGACATCAGATATTTGTCCCCAGTTACTCTCTGGTTGGAGGTTCCCAGACCCCTCCCTCTGGTCTGTCCTTCCTGGTGACTGCCAGGCTGCTGGTTTACACACCTACTGTGATTTTTCCAGGCTACCAAGGAGTCAGGAGGATGGAAAGATGGCACACTTAACATCCCAAATCCCACTGAGCTTAGTGAGATCTGTCTCTCTTGGATGTTTGTTCCTCAGATATTCTTGCAAGCTTTGGTTAATTTCCAGAGTTTTAAAAATGAGGACTTCTGGAAAATGTCACCAGTGTTCTTGTCAATTTTTCAGAGTCTGTCCCTTGCCTTTGGGGGAGTATTTGTGTTCAGCCTATGGGTTTCTAGTATTTCCTTCATGTTTTTAAAAAGTTAAATTTTCAAGTTTTTGGGCCAGTTATCTTTATTATTCCATGTTGTGGATAAAATCTAGAACTTTTAGTTCAGAGTTTGGCATTCAACTATCAATATTCAGTGTGCATTAAAAATGAGAACAAAAATTAAAACTACTAGTTAATAAGGTTTATAAATAAAACCTTAAACTGATCCACATGAACTTGAGAAAGGTCCATGTACTATTTATTCATCTTAATTAGGGCTGGAAAAAAGCAAGTGTTACAAATCTGTGCCAGTTTCCTGGTTATTGTCAAACTACTGAAGAGCGCTCACCTTAAATCCCAGCACCCGGGAGGCAGAGGCAGGAGGCCTGTGAGTTCCAGGCCAGCCAGGTCTACAAAGCGAGTTCCAAGACACCTAGAGCTGTTTCATATAGAACTCCTGTCTTATAAATCTACTTAAGGGAAGAAAGGCTAGCTCAGTTTGCAGTTCGGGCAATACAGTTCACAATGTCAGAGAAGGCCAGTCGTATGGAGCAGCTCCATGGAAGTGGGTCCATGAGGATCACATGACAGCGGACCAGGGAGACGAGAGCAGGCAAAGTAAGAAGGATGATTGGACTGTAAACCTCAAAGGCCACTTCCTCCACTAAGGTTCCACCTCCTAAAGGTTCCACAGCTTCCTAACACAAATGTCACCAGCTGTGAACCAAGTGTCCGATGAGCACAACCAAACTACACCATAATCCAAAAGCTACTGTGGCATTCATTATAGTAATGCTTAAAATTATAGTGGTATTATGTTGAGATTCTCCAGATTAATAATTGTATGTCCTTTGGTTTCTATAGAAAAGATGCTCACAAAAAAATGTTTAAATATACAGGCACAGGAGATTCTTTTTGAATCTTATTGAATCTACTCAATTTTTCATGACTTACCTGAAATTCAATTTTGTGCTTTTTACATTTTTGAGGGTGAAGCAAGTTAATCACTGTTAAAATCGTTGAAGCCCATTAGCACTTGACTACAAAAAGAAATACTTCCTTCCCTAACTCAATTAGCAACATCTGGGTAGGAAATTGCCAAAGTGAAATCTTAAATTTCTCACTTGTAGTATATACAGTATTTTAATTGCTTTCTAATGATTCATGTCTTTGGGTATTGAATATTTTCATGACTTAATCATCAGGACCTAAGGAGCACTTTGAAACTGGACATGGTGGCATGTGTCTGTAATCCCAACACTTTAGGTACAGGAGGATTAGATTTACAGGGCTCTCCTCAGTTACATAAAGAGTCCAAGGCTAGCATGAGCTTTATATATATGAGGCATTAACTGAAACCACAGCACACGGAGAAAAATGGTCAGTCAGACCAAAATCAGGCCAACCCTCACCCTGCCATGCATTAACAGAAAATTAAACCCTAATAAGAGTTTGCACAACTTGCATACTTTTTTTGTGATGAATCCAAAGCTTTTAGCTCTTGATTTTAAGGCCACACTCAAGTCTGGCCTGATTGCTGTATAAGAGAATTCATCATCTTTAATGGAAAATTAAATTAGGAATAAATAGAATTATGGATATAAATTAAATCCTACCTTGACATTTCTGCAGAGTACATTTTGCTCTGAGGTAGTGATAAACCATAAATTACTAGTTTTTCTGAGTGAAGAATTAAGAAATTAATAAGATTTATTAAACACTCAACTTGGCCATGACACAAACATATTCTAATAGGAAACTCTAAAATAAGCACCTGGCAAATTTGGCAATGGAAACTTGCATGTCTCTAAGTGTGATAATTGGTTACTGAGATAATGTCTTTCTAAACAATTACTTTCAAAACTTCACAAATGCTGAGGACTAATTTCACCCAAGTATCTCTGTACATTTCAGGATGAATCAAAATTTAAGACCAGAGTTCTTTAGCGTTCTAAAGAAATTTCCTTTCTATTCTACTTTTCTGACAAATTTTTTTTTTTCCTCTCCCCCGCCATTTCAGAACTCCTGCATCCTCAATCCAACGGACTCTGGAACCGGTTCTTGGTGTTGACTGTTTGCTTAAGTGAAAACAGCAAGAATTCACTGTCTGCTGTGTCATAGGAGCTGGACTTCTAATGACTTTTTCTGCCAAGGTCCCTTACCTCTGGGCCCCTGGGTATGATTTCCATGTTTTTAATGAGGAATACTCATGTTAAGCCTCAAAGCAAACTAAAACTGATCTGTTTCTTCATCTCTAGGGTACTGATTTGCCAAGTGGAAGCTTCACTGTTCTCAGGTCCCCTGACAACCTGCCTGGGCCTAGAGAAAAGCTGTGACATTTCTAGGGGTTGCCATAAGGACCTAAACTCTGACTAGCAAGTGTAACTGGATCCTGACAGCAGTGTGCCTCCAAGTTGGAGTTCGTTCCCCTAACATTTGTTCCTTTGACTCAGGTGGTCATGTAGGGGTGTGATTCCTTGAATTAAATCATTTCCGCTTGAGATACCTCCAAAGCTTTTTCCTGATTTTTTTTTTAACCCTGAATTCCATGACTGTTGGTGTTATCACCCCCATCCACACAAAATGATGAGACTGGATACCCTCCATTTCACCAATAGCCTACTGACATCAAATGAGAGGTGCAGATCTTTACATTGTCAACACAAGAACCGGAGTGACTCTAAGACTTTTAATAGGATTTCTCATCTCTGATAGCTGAAGGATTCATGTTATAAAACCATATCAAGGGTGCTTGGGTTATGAGATAACATTTTAGCATCCATACCGTAAAAGTCGGACTCCTTTGAATATCGCCATTTCAAGGCTCAGGATTCTAGTATTTTCAAATGAATCACAAACTCGTAGGTCCTCCTGAGCAATCACGACTGATTGAGCACACATCCACTTGTCTGAGGAATCAAGACTCCCTTTGTTTCGGCCATATATTGGCTTCACCTGATGAAGTTGGGCCCTCAAGGGGAGCTCACAACCTCCACAAAACTTACCCCTACCAATCAATATGCTAGAACCACATCAAGAAAATGTGGAGAAAATAATTCAAAGACTAGAAGGCTGTGGGTGTTGTGTCCATTTCACAACCTCCTATGCCCCATCTATCACTCTATCAGCCTCCCCTTTGTTTCACTAATAGAAAGGTAGCCTAACTGTTAGGATTCAGGCATTATGCTGGCCTGCCCTGACATCTGGCAGGATGCACCCCGACAGGATGCACCCCGACAGGATGCACCCCGACAGGATGCACCCCGACAGGATGCACCCCGACAGGATGCACCCCGACAGGATGCACCCCGACAGGATGCACCCCAGTCCAGGGTCCTAGTCTGTACGCAGGTGTAAAAGGCCCCTTTAAGAGACAAGCCCCACCTGTTCTCCCTCTTTCTGCCATTTTCTCTCAAGAGGCAGGTTTCTGCCTCCCTCTCCTTTCTCTTTCCCTCTCTGTCCCCTCTGTCTCTGTCGCGCTCTCTACCTTCCCTCCCTTCTACCCTTCTCTCAAACTCCACACTCAAACTCTGTATGATGTATTTGTCACCCACTATGGTTTGGACCCATCCACCACAAAGGTATATCTTGTATGGTCCTCATCTACCATGGGACCACCAGGGTCCCACTCGCGCCCAAATTGTAACACTAACAACATCCCACCTTGATGGCCCACACACGCCTTGCCTTCCAGCACTTCTAAGAACAGCTGTATGGACATTTGCATATATCCACATCTCCGTGCTTGACTCAAATTCAAATCTGAAATTTCAGGGTATTCGTTACTTCCAAAGGATAATGGGATATAGAAGAATTATAATGTCACCCCCTGCTTGGTATAGTACATTCTACTTGATTCCTCTGGTTTCAAAAAAAAGTTTAGTCCCAGTTCCTAGCAGTGAAAAATTCCAAAACTACACCAGAGCAGAAGGGGTGCATGCCCCAGCACTGACGACACTTCTGCCTTCTTCACCCACAGCTGTCTCCAGCCACTGGAGCCTGCTGTGACTTCGTTCACACAGATAGGCAGTACCTGAGACCTGAACACCATCCTACACAGGAGTTCTGTGAGGCCCTTACCACGTGGACAGGGTAACCCTGAGCAGCTGAGTCTTTCAGGGATAAGCGGTCTGGTTACCCGTGGGGCAACTCACTTGATGGCATGCTCCTTATTTGGAAAATAATCCCAGGAACCACTCATGAGAAGTGAAGATCTAACTGGTCCAGGAATCCTTTCCTCGAAGCCTATTTGTAAAATTTTGCAGTGGTTTGCCTACCAGAGAGGTCCTCAGAATGAAGCTCTTGAACTAGTCAACAGTCAGCAGACAGCAACAAGGACCTCAGTACTCTACAGTAAAGGAGTGTGACACCCATGACATACTGGACATCATATGACAAGAACTCTTATTGCCAGCCTGTGTCTTTAATACCAGCACTTGAGAGGCAGAAGCAAGCAGATCTCGGTTCAAGTCCAGCCTGGTCTATGAAATGAGTTCCAGGCCAGCCGGAGACACATAGAGAAACCCTGTCTCAGAAAAATGAACAAAAAAAGAAAAGAGAAGGAAAACTTACTTTGAGAGTCACTGGGGATGGGACAGAGGAGAACGACACCAACTGTCTCATGCGTCTTATGTACATGGTTGCATTTGGCAATATCTACAGTATCTAGGGTTGCTGCACTGGGTAGAGGGTACTACTGCATTTGATCAGGGGCAAGGATTTACATCCTATAATACATGTGAAACTGTCCTCCCCTGGGAAAAGGCATGTAGCTCGGCGTCACCCAGTAGATCTTAGCACACCAGGCACCTCTTAAGTTTACCATTGTGGTGGTCTAAGCTTTGTCTTTCTTGAACACTAAAATGTTTCTTTTAAAATTTCAAGTTTCATTCCTTTATGTGACTACCCAGTTTTGCCAACACCATTTGTTGAAATTGAGGTTTTTTTTTTTTTCTACTGTATGTTTTGGCATCTTTCTCCAGGTGGCCGTAGCTGGGTAGTTTCCAGTCACTGTGGAGGAAATCACTATGGAAGTTCAGTGTGGTGATGTCTTGTTTGTACTCTCACAAATAATGCTTCCCTGAAGATCAGAGGGTGGCGCCAGCCACTAATTAACCATAGAGGCCTAGACTATCTGACAACTTTCTTGCGATGTGGCCTGTCCTTCTGTACATTGCGAATATGTGTTGCTTTTATTGGTTGGTGAATAAAGCTGACTTGGCCAATAGCCAGGCAGAATAGAATCAGGTGGGAAATCCAAGCAGAGATTCAGGGAGAAGGGCAGAGACGGGAGAGATACCTGCTGCAGCTGCTGGGGAAGCAAGATGTGAGGTAACAAGCCACAAGCCACATGGCAAAATATAGACTAATAGAAATGGGTTGATTTAAAAGTAAGAGCCAGCCAGAAATAAGCCTGAACCATCAGTCAAACAATTATACTTAATATTAAGCCTCTGAGTAGTTATTTAGGAACTGGCATGCAGGAGGGAAACATCTGGTTACAATTCCTCAAAAAACTAAAAACATAGCCATATGGTCCACTATTGGGTCTATACCCTAGGCCAGCTTCTCACCTGTTGACTGCAGCCCTATTCACAGTAGCCAAGCTACAGAATCGGCATAGCCGTAATAGCCAAGCGATAGACCAGCATAGCTGTAAAGAGGAATGTATAAGCTCAAAGTATATACACACAACAGAGTTTTATGCAGCCCTAAAGAATGAAACTGTACCATTTGTAGCAAAGTTGCAATAACACTATTTTGCAAAATCGGACCCAGAAAGAAAAAATACTGTATGCCTTCTCTTCATCTTGGACCTATATTTTATGTAGCTACATAAATTCAGACTTTTGTCCAGCCCAAATCCTGTACATCTCGGTGAACTTTGATACAGTCGGAGTGATCATCCTGAAGTAATGGAGCTTTCCTAGGGTGTTGTACTTTTGCTGTCAATTATGTGTTCATGTACTTATCCACCACACAAAAAGAATTAGAACTAAACCACAATTACCTTAGAGCCTCTTTCATGGCCTCTGTGTCCTCTTTACCTTCATCCCGTCCTTCTCGTCACCTTACCTTGCTTTCCTGGGACTCCCTTCTAATCATGCAGCACTCACACTTACCCATGTTTACCTATGCACACGAGCATACTATAGGTCAGAATCCACATAGGAGTAAAAATACTCAAATATTCTTTCTGAATTTGGGTAACCTCACTTAATATTATGTATTCTAAGCCTATCTGTTTAGCCTAATTTTAAAGGCTTACATATCTACACAAGAAATATAGGCACTTAAAAATCTCAAGTTGGGGGCAAATGCCTTGTGGAGGTCAGCACATGGCAGGAAGATGTGTGGCAAGGAATTCTCGCTGCAGGGTGGGGGGCAGACAGGAGCCGTTCTGGCAACAGAAGCTGAAGGAAGCTAAGGCAGGCAGTGCCAGCACTAAGACTAAGATTTCCCTCCAGAGAACCCCAAAGTCACTGTTGCCCCTTGAGTGAGGAATGGCAAGCAAGCACCCACTAGCAACCATATGAAGGCAGATGACTGGGAAAGACGACAGCACCCTGCAGAGTCATTGCTGAATCAAGACATCCTTGATTAAAGCTTATTTTCCACCACCTACTTCAGCGAGAGCAATGGCTCTTATTTCCTTCCAAACCTTGCTGGAAGGGTTAGGCCTAAACCAGCAGACTGCCACAGAGATTCTGGGAAAACATAGCCTCAGGTGGAAAGAGGTGTGTTGCAGGCACAATGCAACCAACAGGATCCACTTTAAACTGATGTAGCATGCAAGCCGCAAGCCATGGTAGCCTGCTTCCAAGTACCGTCACCTGACAATGCTCACTGCCTACAGGAAGTGGGACAAACTTGTTTCTGTCGGCATGGTTTCCAGTTGTAAACTGTGGCCACTTACTATGGGTGTATTAAAGAGGGAAGTCTGGATTGTGTTACCTTTTATTAATATCAAGATAGGCACAATGTTTATAAGACAGAATGAGGAGTCCGGGCTGCATCACCAGCTGCTCTGCTGCAACCTTGCTTCCAAAAGGCTATGGGGCAGCTCCAAGCCGTGGCCTGCTGCCAGCTCATCCACCGCTCCAGAGAGCAGACAATCCTTGTCCCCGGTTCTTATGCCATCACATCTCCCTGGAAAAGACCATGCCCATCGGACCAAGTCTTCCCCAGTCCAATTGGCTATCAGACCGAATTCCCACAATAGCACATCAATAGTTCCATGGACCCATATTGTAGTGGCATTTCAATTATATTTTAATAGACTGCCTGAAGATCTGAGAGTAAAACAGTCCCACTGGTCAGCCTTACAGACCAGGTTATAACACACACCTTTGAATCTCAGTAGCCACAATGACACACACCTTTAATCCCAGTAGTCACACCAGTTGCCATAGAAACCGGGAGTTGCACACATTTAAATACTCTTGCTCTGCCTGAACATTCTAGATTATGTGTAACATACTAGATTATGTGTAGCATTTAAGTAAAAGCGCATGGAAGAAAATGCATAGAGAAAATAGGATTGGGGCCTGAGGAGATAGCTCAGTCAGTTGAATACCCAGAACCTATATCTTATAAAAAAAAAAAAGTCAAGCAATGCATGCTTATAATCCTCAAGTTAGGGAAGCAAAGACGGGAGGATCCCTGGTACTTCCTCACTAGCCAACTTAACTTATTCGGCAAGCTCCAGTCCAGTAAGAAAGCCTGTCTCAAAATTCTAAAGGTGTGTGACACTCAGCGTTTTTCACTCTCCTCTATACGCACATGCGTGAGCTTGCATCTGAAAGCATGTACATATACACAGAAAAATTAGCAGATGAGTTTTTAGAGGAAGACATGGCTTGAGTGTGGCCGACTGTGGAGCTCTTGTCTAGCATGAGCCAGGCCCTGGATCCCATCCCCAGCTTCATGGAAGAAGGAAGATATTTGTATTTCAATATGGTCATGTTTGCCACTCTATGGAAGCTTATTAAATTACTTTGCAGCTTCATGACAGTTAATTTTTGAGGGTCTAGAAGAAATTATCTGTGCAATTTGGCAGATTTTCATATCTAGTGAAGCAGATACTTTACTCTTGAAGTGTTTAAAATGGAATAACCCAATATGAAAGAAATTTTCACCAACCCCATTACTGTTGGAAGCCTTTGTCCCCAGCTTTAAAAGTTACTGGGGAAATGTTCTACTAGCAAACTTTGTTTCATGAACCAGCTTGAGAAACATGGTCTTTATTAAATGGTAAACTTTATCATCTATGACGCAGCTCGCGGGCATCTTCATTTTCTGTGTGTTTGCATTCAGGTTAAGGTATACGATGTAAACGTGTGTGTGTGTACATGCATGTGCTTCCCTAATATCTTTCCCCCAGCACCCACCCAGGAGAGTACATGGAAGTGAGCAGACTGATTTCCTTAATTGTCTTTTCCTTTTTTCTTTTTTTTAGATGATGTCTCTCACTAGGCTCAGTTGCCGAATAGGCTAGGCTGGCTACTGAGATCTGGGATTTGCCTGTCTATGCATCCTTGGTGCTGGCATTACACATGCACACCACCTTGTCTGGCTGAGTCAACCCAGGGACTGAGTTAGACTCAGGCCCTTGTGCGCAAATGGCACTTTACCACCTGAGCTATTTCCATGGGACTAATTTCCTTAACCTGTAAACTACAGAGCTTGTTAAATGTTTACTTAACTATAGTGAGGCATAAAACAAATACACATAATACTGAAGATTAAACTTTGAAATGGAAAATTAGAAAATCTGAAAGTTTTAATAACTAATTTTTAACCTCTCACACCCCCAGACTATTTGAGGTTTCTATGCCATGAGGCTACAACCAGACATCTGGATGGATGGGTGGGTGAAGTGGGATGGGTGGGTGGAGAAGATTCATATGAAGAGTTTCATTCCTTCTTTCTTTTTTTGAGACCTAATGTCACTATATAGCTCAAGCTAGAATTGAACTGACAATGTATCCAAGGCTTGCTTCAAACTTAAAGTCCTCTTGCCTCAGCTCCTCCAGTGCTGAGATTTATGAACATATGCTACTGTGTCTGTCTCGGAGTATTGAACCTGAAGTGTGCATCCCACACACCACAGAAACAGACACTTCAGAACATGGACAGTGTCTTTGCAAGGTGGCTGTTTATCAGGTCTTAGTTCCAGAGTAACTTGCAAGGTCCTAGTATTCCCGCATAGTTGTATTTAGTTTTCAACACCATGCACACTATCTGAAGCTCCCTATGTGGACTATTCATTGTGATGGAGGACCAGAGGGGAGCTGAACTGAGCAAACACTCTTAGATTTGAACTTTGGAATATTGACTCTGGCCTCAGCCTTCAGTGCTGTAATCCTGGGAATGTGCTTCTGGTCATCATTTTCATTTCTTGAAATCAATCTTGGTATAGGAAAGTCTTCCGTTATGTGCTTTTTTTCAGAGACAGAGTTTTGCAAGGGATGCATGAAGAGGTCTTGCAGCATTTCATCACATTTGAGCATCATTCCAAGGACACTCACAAAGTGTTTGTCATCTGGTCAACCAAGAAAGTCTATGACCAAGTCTGTGCGTCACCTCTGAAAGTTCACTGGTCACAATGTTTGTTACAGTTGGCTTGAAAGTTATATCAGAGATTGTGTTCTTTAGATACAGGCATGTTCTACCTACTTATTAAACATGGAGGGATGTTATATATTCTGTGTGTCTCTACAGAAATTTTCTCTTGTTCTTTAAACACATCAACCTCATAGTCTATCTTTGGGTTTCTTATCTTACCAAACTCAAATCCAGGAAGTAGTCTAATGACTACATTTTCAAAAGTCTGCAGCATCCAGGATACTTGTCATGGGAGTATTCCTCTTACTCAGGATCCACAACCCTACACCAGGAACAAGCATTGATGGCCGCACACCCAAGAGGGAAGGTGGCTTCCTACATAGGAAACTTTAATAAGGAAGCCCATGCTAATCTCCTCACCATCTTTTTTTTAACATGGTCCTTTGCTTGCTCTCATAGCTGTTAATCTTGTCATTATCTGGAATGGTCACTTGTACAACCTTAAAATGTTTGTCACCTACAGTCAATGTGCAACATCGGATGGATTCACTTTTCCCCTAACTCCATATCAACTCGTAGGTCCTTGCTAGTTTCTGAAGTGAACAGTTGAGTGAACTTGAGAAATTCCTCCATGGACAATCCCTTGGCTGCTGCTTCATTGCTATGGAAACATGTTGGCCATGGCTTGAAGGCACAGTCCATCATGGTGGGAAAGGCATGATGAGGAACAGGAGATAGCTGGTCACAACTGCACTCTTAGAAAGCAAAGGGATGAATGTTCCTCCTCCTCAGTAGTTTACTAAGCGTGAATCCTGTGCAAGAATATTTTTTTTAAAGTGCAACACAGGTTTTCAGAAAGCCAATAACTCACATAATCCTAGATAAAAAAGGATACTATTGCCTCCTTAGATGCTGGTTCTCATGAGAGATCAGCTAAGGATCCTTGGCCCCAAGCTGAAATCATCGTCTCTGATGTATAGATCCACTCTGGTGCAGTGTGAGTGTAGGATAAGGTGACAAGGATTGTCACGCCCCCCGCTTAGGACATTAGTGAATCACAAGAAGGGAAGAGAATTTCATTTTCCCTGCGACTCAGCCCTCCCTTGCCTACCTCCAGTTCTAAGAAATAGGCCAGTTTTGTTCCAATGTGAGTATCCTCCAGAGAGTTCAGAATCCAGACCTGAAAGGAACAATGAGAGATTCACATTAAAAACTCAAAAGGTGTCAAATCCCAATGAGAATATGGGTCCTGCTTGCCTGGGCCTGTCCGCTAAAGAGATGATCAGTGCATTGCTCTCTCTAACATTCCTGAAAAATGCAACCTCCAGGTTCCTGAATCCCAAGATCCATGAAGTAGCCATCACATCAGAGCAGTTGACCACACCAGCATCCACTGTCAACCCAGCAGGGACCCCTGGATCATCCTTCCCTTGAGGCCATCACTCTTGATGATAGCAGTGGGTCCCAGTTGCTATGGTGCCCAGTTGATTAGACAAACATCCGTGGACACATTGCTATGAAGTTACTTTGTAGATGACATTGGCATTTAAATGTGTAGACTTTGAGCAAAGTTAATTTCCATGCCTAATGTGGGTGGGTCAAATCAGCTGAAGAACCCGAAGAGACAAAAACCTGACCTCCCAGTTCAGAGGGCATTCTCCATCAGACCATTTCTTCCTTGCACTGAAGCGCTGGCTCATTTCTGGGTCTCTAGCCTAGTGGCTCCGGAACTTTTGAACTCTGTCAACTCTTCACTGGTTCTCCAGATACTATCTTGCCTTACAGATTTGGGATTCTCATACTCTAATCATACTCAAAGTGACTCTGCCCATTCCTCACTCTGCCTCCCTCCAGACTCAAATGCATACATGCACGTGCATGCATACACACACGTGCACATACATGCACATATGCACATGTGCACGCACACACATATATGCAACCATGTTTCTGTTTCTATAGAGAACTAATATATCTCCAATCACAACTCCAAGAGCACACACACACACACACACACACACACAAATAATAAAGTTACTGTCACAGAAACTCTGCTTAGCAGGGTCCACCCAGCTGCACCTGGTAAGTCCCAGAACCAAAAGAACAATATGAGCTGCTATTGTGTGATTTTTTTTCCCCCCTATGGAGACATGAATAACTGTTTTATCTACCCAGATAGGGCACCAATGACAAGCCAAAGGAGTGATTCCAGCCATAGTTTAGTGAAACAGCAACTTTGTTTGATCCTAGGTTTTAGGGTTGGAGAGGGGGAAGATGGGGACTTGAGAAAAAGGAACTGAACTGACTAATTCTTCAAGTGAGAACTTTATTAATTCTTCAAGCAAACAAAGAAGCACAGCCCAGCAGCGTTCTGGAGTAGAACTGTAGGTTCACCCACAAAGAGCAGAGCCTGTGAAGTCAAGGTGTAGGGAGAGGGAGCTATTGTCATATGGGTATGGGTTCAGGGTCAGCTGGCATCACTTAACCAGACTTGAGACATTACTTTTTAATTTTTCTGCTTGAGGTGGGTATTTAAAATGTCCTAAGGACATTTCTAGAGAAGGGGCATCTGGAAGAATAATGTTCCTAGTTAAATCTGTGACGTGATAGTAGGCGTTGTCCTGTCTGTGGCCCTTCTTATAGAGCTTTTCAAACTGGAGAAGCCCATTGCTGGGGCGGGGGGAGACAGATTCACTGTCTATGTGATCTGTCGTTTTCAATCTTTTTATTTATATGAAGAGAGAAGCTATGAAAGAGAACCTAGGATTAGGGTGGCTAAAGATCTCTGGCTGCTTCATGTTGGATTGGGGTATCACTAAGTTAGAGAATTCTCTTGTTCAATGGTGAGTAGTTAGGAGGCAGTCTCTGGGTTAGAGGGTATCTGCATTCCTGTACCATCAGGATATTGTCTACATGCATGTTGGGTGGTGGTATGGATAAATTGGATCAGCAGACTGACTAGAGTGGAGCCTGTGGATATCAGAATCAACATAGAGCCAGGCAGTGGTGGCTCACACCTTTAGTCCCAGCACTCGGGAGGTAGAGGCAGGCGGATCTCTGTGAGTTCAAGGCCAGCCTGGTCTACAAGAGCTAGTTCCAGGATAGGCTCCAAAGCTACAGAGAAACCGTGTCTCGAAAACACCCCCCCCAAAAAAAAAACCAACATAGTTATTAAAAGGGCAACTACTGGTATCAGTCATCTCCAGGACAAACTTTGATACCACTTATTTCAGGGTTCTGGTGATCATTGTCAGGGCACCTGTTCAGTCAGTAAAAGGGGGGACCCCTTTGTTTTGGGGATACAGATCAGTGCCTGTAAGTTTATCCTAGCCATCAATGAAGTTCTGTGTGCAGATGAGGGAAGGGAGGGCATAGTTAATGGCCCATTGATCAAGTGATGTTGGAGTCATCAAGCAAGTGCTGAGGAATACTAAGAGTAGTTCTCATTGTTGAGAGTTGAACGCTTTAATTGGGGCTGTGTATTCAAAGAGAAGTACAGAGGAGAAATAAAGTAGGCAATGTACATATTCAGAATATGCACATTATTAATAGACTATAATTAAAAGGACAATGATGAAGATTTGGAGTTGGGAGCAAGGGTTATAGAGGTACATCTGTAACTGAGCATCAGTTATGAAGTCTAGTAGTTGGGGAATTTGGATAACTGACAAATTATGGTTAGCATTGCTATGTTCAAACACCATGATCAAATTAAAAATTAACTCGGGGAGGAAAGGGTTTATTTGGCTTACTCTTCCACATCACTGTTCATCACTGAAAGAAGTCAGGACAAGAAATCAAACGAGGCAGGAACCTTGAGGCAGGAGCTGATGCAGAAGCCATGGAGGAGTGATGCTTATGGCTCTCTGATCATGAATTCTTCTCTTCAGCCTGCTTTCATATAGAAGCCAGGACCACCAGCCCAGAGATGATACCATCCACAATGGGCTGGGAACTTCCCTCTCAATCACTAAGAAAAGGCACTGTGTGCTTGCCCAATCTTACGGAGGCATTTTCTCAACTGAGGATGCCTCCTTTCTGACTCTAGCTTTGTATCAAGTTGACATAGAAGTAAACCAACACAGAGCTAGAGATTATTTGGAAGGTGGTTTCTGTCTAATGATTTAGAGAGATCAGAGACATCAGAGGCAGGAAAGAAAACTAACCCAGCTGTTTTTGAGAAGGGGTATGGAATCTTCCACAGGTCTCAGGAATAGACAGATGGGATTAGTAGGGTGGTTTTTTCCAAGGATAACTCTGGGCTGTGGATCAAGAATTGAGTTGTGTGCTGTCCATGCATACAAAGCCAATCTCAACCTCGAGAAATGAATCCAAGAGCTAAGACCGAATAGCATGGTGGCCGTGAGGGGGATGGTGATAATTAGAAGGAGCTGCAGTCATGGAGACTGGAGAGATTTGAAAGACAGTGTTTTTAAGTAGGCCTAACCTACGGGGCTAGTCTGGGAGGGATGGTGAATCAGGAGAAGGCTTTGGTGTAGGTATTCATGATACAGAAAGGCAGAGGAAGGCTTAGCTAGGGTTAGTCCCAACATGCAAAAGAATTTTATTCCACAGGAAGTAAGCCAGCCACTATGCGTAGATTTAATATAATAAGGGGCACTCCAAGAAAAACTGGCCCAGAACAAGGGTGCCTCAGAACATTCTGATGAGTCACACTTGATGAGTCACTGCTGGTCAGTTTGGCTGGAGTATCTTCTGAAGCATTCCATATCTTTTACTGATTCAGAGGAGTATTTTGACGGAGAGAAGCTTCTTGACGCTCCCAGCACAGGAATTTTGTCGCAGGAAGTTAGATCACACACAGAGGGGGACAATAAATGGTTAAGAAACGTCTAGATCCCAAGATAATTTGGCTTTGGACTTGGAACATTTTGATACTCTACAATCACTGAAGTGTTCATCAACCTTAGCTACTTAATACAGGTGGGGAGGAAGTGAGAAGGGCTTTGAAATGTGTAACGGGGACTCCTGACACTGCAGGAGCCTGGTGCCACAGGTAGCCATGTGTTCCTTCTGTCAGAGGTAAGGGAAATGATTCCTTCTGGTAGAGGCTTCACAAGTTCCTGAAGAATGCTGTCTTTAGGAGGATTTCTGGTGGTTAGACCAAAGTCCAGATTGGGCTCATTTCTGGATATTTGGACTGCCTTTTGGAGTTTAGGGAGATGGAGTTTCCTTTGGACCTGACAGAGGCCAAATATTCTGTGTCCCTTTTTGCTATAAGATCATTCCTATAATCTGGTTAAAAAGGAAGCTGACCAGGTAGGAAGGCAATGTTCAGGAGAGCGGCGGCAGCTGGTAACACCATTGAGGAAGAAATCCTTAGGTAATAGCAAAGCTACTGTTTGCCATTATGACTCAGGCCTGATATTTTTATCTTGTCCTCTGTATTTGGCACACCACTTACATAATGACATAATGTGAGCATTGTATTTAAAGTTAGAAAAATGAACAGCACAGTATGGATGAAGTAAAAGCATCTTTACACTGTATTCATTCAAGGGCTAGTTTTATCTCAGGGTATTGACTTTTGACCTTCGGAATGTCAATGACCCTCAATTAGAATCAACTTCCTTATACCTAGGCTATCTATGTTTTAAATTTCATAATACTTTTTACAGCATAATTTAATCTTTTAGTTGTGTTCTTGTTTGTCTATTCCCATTTTGGATCAATTCTTAGGACAAATCTTATCACATAAAAATGATTTCCTTTTATTTTTAATCCTTACCAAAACACTTGTTTTCTATATTGTTTTTCAAGAGAGTTTCTCTTTGTAGTCATGGCTGGCCACTCTATTGGCCAGCCTGGCCTCACAGAGAACCATCTGCCTCTGTCTCCTGAGTGCTGGGATTAAAGGTGTGCACCACCATTGCCCAGCTTAAAAACACATTTCATGTGTATGAGTTTATATCCTTATTAAATGATTCCCTCTGTGTAGAAATAGCCAGGCTAGCTAAAGGAATAAAACAATTACATTTGTATTTATAAGGGGAAAAACCTCATGAAACAGGAAACGAGATATACCACGGGTATCACCCAGAGAGCACACCTGGGCAGTGCACGTGGTTTTTCCCTGGGTCCCAGTGAAGCCACGCCTTAACTAAGACCCACTTCTTAAAGATAATTGGCTAACAAGGCTCCCCATCACCTGTCTTTTTAAAAAAAATCCTTGAAAAATAAATATAATGAAATTTGATCACATCCACCCCTATTGCCCTCCTCTCCACCTTACCCAAGATTTCTCCCCAACCCACCCTCTCCTATGTCTTCTATCTCTTAATTACCCACTAGGTCCAGTTAGTGCATGTGCACGAGCAGTCCACTGTCTTATTTTTGCTTACCAGATCTTTTTATTTTGAATAAAAGAATTATATTTTAAATGGAAGCCTGGAAAGCTGTGGCTGAAACCAGAAAGCATATGCATCATATTCCAAATATCGAACAGTCGTAAACACAGGCAAAACATGCTACATCTGTAGGCACAGAGTTAAGTCCGTGTAAAAGAGGAAATGTATTTACATCATAATGAGGTACATGAGCATCACTGGTAACCCTCCAAAGAGCCTTTATATGTCTTTAAATGAGTGAACCAGGTTTTTATATTTTTCAGGGCTGGGGGGCTGGGGCATGAGGCAGTATCTCTTTATGGTAGACCTAACTATCCCGGAACTCACTATATAGACCTCTACCTGCCTGCCTGCCTGCCTGCCTCTGTCTCCCAAGTGCTAGGAGTAAAGGAATAGCCACCATGCCCTCCCTGCATGCTGGGCTTTTAATGACTTTTTCCAAATTTTAAAATTGTATCTTATCTTGGCTTGGCAAAGATAAGAACCCTGACAAATCTGTTTTTAGCAGCAACTAAATCATCTTAGGTGAGACCGATGGTTCATTGGTTTAAAGCTCTTGAAAAGGACCCAAGTTTGACTCCAGCACCCACATGGTGCTCGCAACCATCTGTAACTCCAGTTACAGGGAATCCAACACCCTCTCTGACCTCCCCAGGCACAAGGCATGTGCAAGATACACATACATGCAGGCAAAATGTTCATATATATATATATATATATAAATGAAAATAAATCTTTAAAATTTTATGTATTTGAAGATGTTTATATAAGCATATACCTTAAGTGCATATCTATACTCATGCACACACCTTAAAATTAAGCAAATGCCAAGAGTAGTGCTCAATAACTTTGAAAGGATGTTTAAATGAAGTGGACACAAATTTTGTTCAGTTTTTCTTAGGACATAAAATAAAAACAATTACATGAAAATTACCACAAACACACCCTAGCCCACCAGATGGATTATAAACAGTTATGAACAGTGTAATGAGAAACTCAAAAAAGCACCTAACATCACATTTATTCAGCATTTCCATCAGTAGAAACAAGGTGTACACTATATCTAAAGTGCACAGAGTTCAACCGAGACTTTGAGAGGAGCCTAATTGTAATGGATTAGTAAAAAATGCTACAATGGCAGAAATACTGCAGGTAAAGAGGCAGCAGTGGGTAGCCAGTCCCAGGCAGGGACAGGGTTCACAAGACTAGCCGCAGATCTCAGAAGGCAGCTGGTCCGGGGCAGGGAGAGACAGACATGGATAGGCACGCCATGCAGAGTGAGGTTGGATATTTTAGTAGGTTATGGAAAGGAAGGGGAGCAGAGAGAGGGGCAGAGAGAGAGACAGAGAGGGGAGAGAAGGGAGACCTGGAAGCTGCCTCTTCGAGAGGGAGACGGAAAAGGAAGAAACTCGGGCTGCAAGCAGGAAGGAAGATCTGCCTGCCTCAGCGGATGGGGGAGGGAGTGGGCGTGGCTTGTCTCTTAAAGAGACAGGACAGACCATTACACTAATGAAGACAAAAACCTAGAAAGTAGAGTTTTCTACAGAGCTTTAGGTCAGTTCTTCAGAAGCAGCGCTCTGTTACAAAGAGGGGAGGCAGGAGCAAAAAGGGATGGCTTTTGATGTGCGTTCTCAAGTATGTAAGTGGGTGAGTGTCTCCAGGGAGACAGCCAAAGCGTTCGAGATGGCTCCACTGTGGAGACGTGCAACATCGTTAAGCTAGAGACGTTGCTGTAAGACCTAGAGAAACCATCTGGGACTCTTCAAATTCAACTGAAGCCAGCTTCCAGAATGTTTCCCAGGGACAATGGAGAGCAGAGCTTACACACTGTAGCCGGCCCCAAACCAGCTGTGAGGAAGATGGGAACCTGCCACCCTGGGGAACCTTGAAACCTGGGGTCGGTGGACTATCCAAGCAGAAAGTCTCGCTGGAAAGCCACAGGTGTGAATGCTGTCAGCCATATACTTGGCTCTCTCTGTCCCACCACACACACACACAAAAAATGCCCACTGCCAACACTGCTGTCAACTGTGATATGTATATGCACACAGACAGGAATGCTACATCCTTAAACCCCCCCCCCCACTTGCAGTGCTGTGTATATGAGCCTAGAGATCATTATACTCAGTGACATAAATTCTTAGACGCATAAGCATGCATATAGGTGTAAGGAAAACCTAAGTCATCAGTAGTCGCTGGGAGATGAGGGGTCAGTTATACAAGATAAATAAGTTCCAGAAAGCTAAACTTTGGCATGGGGATTCTAATAACAGATTCCAAGCAAACTCAGTTTAAGAGGTGACCAAGTTTTAAGTATAATAAAGGAAGTGTGTGAGACGATAAACGTGTTAATTGGCTTCATGATGGCAATGTATATTTATAAAACCATGTGGTTTTAGTGGTGTGTGTGTGCAAGTGTGCCTGTTTGTCAAGCATGCCTCAATAAAACTGGGCCCAAGTTAGCATGCAGCCATTGTTATTTCTATTTGGGAAGCCATCTTTTCATACTATTTTTTGAAAACTGACAAGGGTTTTGTTACTGGACCTTTAGGATCTATGATGCTTTCCAGATGTGTCCAGCAGAGCCAGCTAGATCATGACTAGAGACCTGCAGGCTCTTTGAAGCCAGGCATTTATCTTCTCACAGAGGTAAGCACAATGTGGCAGTAAACGCTACTGAGTCTACTTTTAATCTCTGCATGTACTAAATCTGTTTGGCATTTGGGTTCTGTCTTTGAGTTGCTGCTTGATAGTTGCACCAATGGCCGAGTGCCAACACTGGCCGTCACAGCAAACGGGTAGATTTTTAGTGAAGGTCTCACCTGTTGCTGGATAGATAGTAGTTTGGAACTGTAGTCTTTCTGTATGTCTTCTTTGGAGTTTGTAATTTTGTGCTAACCAGGACAGTGAGCAACCCCTGTGCTGTGTAGGCCACTGAGTGTTTCCATTTGCCCTTGAATCATGGCTGGCATTGCAAACTGGAGCCTTTGCTTTCTTCCTATCAACAGCCATGCCTACAATTCAGAAAATCCTTTAGCTCTGATTACGTAAGTGGGCAATGCTGTCTGCCCAGATGGGATTAATAAATTAGATTACAGGGCCTCTTGAAGTCAATGAGCTCTCTTCTAATTGGCTTATGGAGATAAAGATGCACTCATATCAATAGACTATCCCTCAAATTTTCCAGGAAAATCAGAAGATTGAAATGTAATACTTTTAATGTACTCTGTGCAAAAGGTATTTATTCTTACAAAGGCCACCTCAAAGTGTAGAGACAACTAGCAGCCTGTGGAGAGTCCTGCAAACCTCAAAGTCCATCAAAGGAACCCATGCCCCAAGTCAATGAAGCCTCCTACAACTCAGGCAATTAAAACTAGGCCAAGATTTTAGAAATCCAGCCCCCATGTTGGGTTGCCTCGCCCAGCCTTGATGCAGGGGAAGAGTTTGGTCCAGCCTCAACTATGTGTGCCATGCTTTGTTGACGTCCATGGCAGGCCTGCCCCTTTCAGAATGGAGATGGTGAAGTGGATGGGGGAGGGATCGATGGGAGGAGAGGAGAGAGGGGAAACTGTGGTTGGTATGTAAAATAAATGGAAAAATAATTTAAAAAACCCTGGGCCAAGAACGTAGATACTTCCAGCCATTGTCCATATGGTCCATGTGGCCAATAAACACACCAAAGGACAATCAAAATCAGTCACCAGAGACATGCAGAATCAATAGTACATGGAAGTAATATCCAGTATCACAAGGTGTCCACCAGGATCATGATAAGGGAAGAACATGAGATGTCTTACGGCCACATCCAAAGGGAGGTGTTAGCGGCTTCTCAAAATCTCAATCTGAGTAACTTATGACCCAGCAGTTCTCCCGGCTGCTGCCTAAAATAAATGAAAATGCATTTATACGCACATTCTACACTGGTGTTCATGGTGGCTTTGTTCATAATAGCTACAAAGGGGAAATGGCCTGGGTGTTTACAGGGAAAGGCTGTCAAACAATGAAATCATACCAGCTCCAGTGCACAGATGAACCTTCAAAGCATCTGAGGCCTAGATGGGTGGCTAAGCAGTTAAGAGCACCAGCTGCTCTTCCAAAGGACATGGGTTTGATTCCCAGCTTCCACATTGATGGTTCACACCCACCTAGGATTCCAGTTCCATGGTTTCTGAAAGTATTACATGCACATGGTACATGGATATGCAGGCAAGCAAAATGCCCATGCACATAAAATAAATCTGTAAAAGGTGGGAAAGGTCAGATGTATACAGAAGGTACAAGTTTGTTCATATGAAATGTCCACAAGAGAGAGCAATGAAATTGGGAGATTTAGAGTTGCCCAGGGCTGCCGCAGGTGGGTGTGGAGTTTCCTTAAGATGACAGAATGGTACAGAGTTAGGTTGTGGCCATTTTATACCACTCTATTAATATACCAAAATGCTAATTATATACTTCACACTCAAAAGAGTTACTTTTTAATGTTCCAACATATTACAAATATTTTACAATTCAAGTAGGTTCATATTTAGGTACCCACTACCCACTGAAACTCAAATTTTTTCTTACTAGAAAAAATTTCATAATCTGACTTGTCAGTATTAGATAACATTAAAATGTATTTCTTTGTTTTACTTGGAATATGTTCTTAAACCTATACAAGGTCTGTTGACCAAAGAATTGACATTCCTATGTCTATGAAAAGTATCAATCTGTTCTTGTCTGTGTGATTAGACATGGTCTTGCATAGCCCAGGTTAGCCCCAAACTCATTGTAGCCAAGGATGACCCCAAATTCCTAATCCTCTTGCTTTCTAATCCCCTAAGTATTGGGATTACAGGTATGTGTCACCACACTTGGCTCATCTGTTTTTGAATCAAACCACTAAAATAATGAATTGCATTTTGACTTTGCTCTGCAGTTTGTCAGTTTGAGTTCGGAGCTCTTTTGGTAACTGAAAACACTGGACTGAAACAAAACAGGAAAGTAACAGATACTCATTGGGATAGCTGCATGATTCCTAAATAAGATAGAAATATTCAAATATAATGTTATTTAGCATAGCATTTAATTTTGCTTAAAACACTCAGAGAGCCACTCTTTCCTCTTTCTGTAGTACATAAGATTATTTTGGGAACCTTGAGGGTATAAGAGACATATGTGCTTCCTGGTCCAAGCCTGGAGTGAGGGCAAGGATCGGACTGGATAGAAATGCTGGGTGGTGAGCAGTCCCAGTGACCCAGCACACAGACATGGGCTGCAGACATGCTTCTTCTCAGGAACAAGTGGTTTCTGTCCTAGAACAGAGGTGTTCTCAGAATAACTCGGGTTATTTTTGTTCCTTAAAACTCCTTTACAACCTTCATGGTTTTTTTTTTCCATTTTCATGTGTCTAGGTGTGGTTTGTACACATGTTCCATGTATACAGAGGCCAGCAGTTGATAGCTGGAGTCAACCTCAATCTCTTACTCCCTCTTCTACCTCGTTCACTGAGACAGGGTGTCTCAATCCCAGAACTAGCCAACTTGCCTAGGAGATCACTTGCCTCTGGAATTAAAAATGAGCTGATACATCCCACTCTGCCCCTGAACTCACTGCGTAGCCAAGGATGACATGTATTCTAGGAATTCAAATTCAGGTCCTCAGGCTTGCAAGTAAGCCATCTCCCCAGCATCTGTATTCTTTAAAATGTTTCTAAAGAAGTATTGTTTTATGTGTGTACATGTCTTAGTGTATATATGCGCACTAAGTATGTGCAGGTACCCACTGAGTACCAGAAGAGGCCATCAGATCCCCTGGAACTGGAGTTTTCAGGCAGTTGTGAACCTCTTGGTGTCAGTGCTGGCAACTGACTCTGGGTCCTCTGCAAGAATAGTTAAGTACTCGTAACCCCTGAATCTTTTCTCCAGCTCCATTCTTCACGTTCTTGATAACCCCTTTATTAAAAGTTCGACCTGTTGTTGTTGTTCTCTCATATTACATCCTGACCATAGTTTCTCTTCCCTCCCCTTTTCCCTATCTCTTGTCCCCCAATTTTCCCTCTCCCTCAGATCCACGCCCCCTCTGTCTCCCCTTAGAAAAGAGCAGGCCTCCCAGGAGCATCAATCAAACACAGCATAATAGGCTACAATATGACAAGGCACATACCATCACACTAAGGCTGAACGAGGCAACCACCCCTGCTCTCACTGTTAGGAATTCCACAAGACTTCAAGCTACTCAGTCATAACGTATATGCAGGGCATCTAGGACAAGACCCCTAAACGCTCCCTGATCTCTGAGGGCCCCCCAGTCAATTGATTCTGTGGGCCATGTTCTCTTGGTGTCCCTGACCCCTCTGGTTCCTCTGATCCTTCCTCCCCTTCCTCCACAGGACTCCCCGAGCTGCACCTAACTTTTGGCTGTGGGATCCTGCGTCTGCTTCCGTCAGTTGCTGGATGAAGTCTCTCTGGTCTCTCTGGGGATTTTGCAAGGCTCCAGTCTCAAAGCATTGTGTAGGTAGGACACATCGTAGGTTAAAGGTTTTGTGGTTGGGTTGGTATCCCAATGCCTCCACTTGAGGTATTGCCTGGCTACAGAAGATGGGTAGTTCAGGCTCCATGTCCCCCAATACTAGGAGTGCTTGCTAGGGTTACTCTTATAGATTCCATGCAGTTTCCTCTATACTAGGTTTCTACCTTTCTAACTCTCCTCCAAAATGCCTCCCAATTCCAGTCATTCCTCCCAGTATTTTCTGCACACGCACACACACCCCAACCTGTTTCCAACCCCAAACTTGTACAGCCACTTTGGAAGTCAATATGGCAGTTTCTCAGAAAATCGGGAATCGGTATACCACAAGACCCACCTATACCACTCCCTATACCCAAAGGATGCTCCGTTCTATCACAAGGAGACTTGCTCAACTATATTCATAGAAGCTTGATTCATAATAGCCAGAAACTTGGAAACAACCTAGATGTCCCTCAACTGAAGAATGAATAAAGAAAGCATGGTACATTTATGCAATGAAATATTACTCAACTGTGACATCATGAAATTGGCAGGCAAATGGATGGGACTTGAAAAAAAACGAATCATCCTAAGTGATGTCCCAGACCCAGAAAGACGAATATAGTATGTACTCAGTTATAAGTGTGTATTAGCTGTAAAGTAAAAGATAAGCATGTGAGTACAATCCACAGACCTAGAGAGCTAGGTACAAGGAGAGTTTCAAGGGGGTGGGGGGAATGCAAGGATCTCCCTGGGAAGGGGAAATAGAGTATATTTCCCCGTGGCTCTCTAGAAAATTTTCTGACCAAGTTTGTGGCTGATGAGGCAAATAAAATGTCTTTTTGTGCCTATGGATACTGCCAAGCCAACAGGACCAGCCTTTCTCTGGAATAAGTATAATATTTTATCAGACATAATCCATCAAAAGCCACGTATTGTTTGTATTTGAAACATTCCCCCAGAAGCTGATACATTAGAGATAGTCTCCAGTGTTATTGGAAGATGGTGGTAACTTCAGCAGATGCATGTATTAGGAAGAGACAAGTCACCAGATATGTCTATTTAAGGGGTTCTTGATCTCTTCTCTCCCATGCTTCTTGGCCCCCATGAGGGGAGCATTTGCTCCACCACACACTTACCTTGCCATTCTACCTCACCTGCATCCAGGAACAGGGAAGCCAGTGGTTGCGGCCTGAACCCTCTGAAGCCATGCATGGGAATAAACTTCCTCCTTTAGCCCAACTTTCTCGGGGATTCTGTGGCAGTGACGGCAAGCTGGCAGCCAGAGGTGGTTAGAAAGACTACCTCAGAGGAAAACGTGGGGAAAGAGTCTTGGATGCTCCCTTATGGGCTAGATTCTGATTTTTGTGGCATGACTTTGAAAGCAGTGGGCAATGGATAGCAAGGCTGGTGTATGGAGGTGCAAGCCAACCTCCGGGCCATCCGCAAATCCATCTCAGCTCCATGTGCAGATCGATCTTCTGTATAAGAGAAGAACAGTATCACTTATGGATGCTGCCTGGATAAAGCTGTCTGCTCATTTGGGGAAAAAAATTTAAGTGGCAATACCTACAAAAAGAGCTACAAGTAAACCAAAGATTTAAATGTAAACACAAATGATAATAAAACACATTATTCCCATTCATTTCTACTTCTAAAATTAGCAAAAAGTCAAATTTTAATACACTTGGGTGGTGTAGGAGGGTCCTTCTGTATTTGGGTTGCTTAATAAAGAAACTGCCTTGGCCTTCTGATAGGGCAGGACTTAGACAGGATAAAGAACAGAATGCTGGGAAGGGGACAGAGTTGGAGAGAGCTGCCCGCCATGAAGCTCCCAGGTCAGACATGCTGAATCTTTCCGGGTAAGCCACAACTCGTGGTGACATTAGAAATGGGTTAAACGAATATGTGAGAGTTAGCCAATAAGAGGCTAGAGCTAATGGGCCAGGCAGTATTTAAATGAATACAGTTTCCGTGTAATTATTTCGGGTATAAGCTAGCCAGGCACCGGGTAGCGGGAGCCGGGCGGCCACCGGGACCAAAAGCAAGCCCGCACGCCCCTTACTACACTTGGGGCCTTTTGGTGGCACAAGAAAACCCACCATCTGACAATGAAGAGGCAAACTTCCCCCTTCTGCTCTCATCCTGTAGGTGTCCTGCCCATTATATCTGTCGCCTAAGGCCATGTTTGTCCTTTGACTAATATTTATTTTTATTTTACTTTTAGCTGTATACTATTTGATCCTGCTGAAGGTTTGGAATGTTTTATTCAGATACGTCTCCTTTACAGTCTGACTTCTGGGTCTCCCCCTTAGTCGGGAACAAAAGTGTCACTTCTGTCCCCTTCGTCAGCTATGCCACAGCTCAATGTCACTTCTGTCTGTGCAGAGAGGGGGCACTTTATAAGCACATCAGAAAATGATGTACCAAAGCTCCATAGGAACTTTTCTCCTAACAGAATTATGGACAGTTTTATTCACATGACTGCAAACAGGGTTGCAACCACAAAGGGCAGGCGGATGCAAGTGGAGGGTTCAAATTTGGGCTCACTTTTGGTCATTAATTCAACAGGAAGTTACTTTGTTTTTGTTCCTTAATGTGACATCGATGTATACTCTAAGATTATCTTTTTAATTTTTTATAAACAATCTTTTCTCATTTTACATACCAATCCCAGTTCCAACTCCCTTCACCTTCCCCCCCACTCCATCCCCTAACCACTCCTCAAAGATGGAGTCAACTCCTCAAAGTGGGGAGTCAAGTCTAGCATATCACTTTGAGGCAGGACCAAAACCTTCCCCACTATATGCACTATATCTAGGCTGAGCAAGGTATCCTTCCAAAGAGAATGGGCTCCAAAAGCCAGTTCAAGCAGTAGACATAAATTCTGGTCCCGCTGCCAGTGTTCCCACAGACTGCCTCAGTCATACAACCGTCACCCACATTCAGAGGGCCTAGTTTGGTCCTAGGCAGGTCCCCTCCCACCCCACCCCCACACTATCAGTCCCATTAGCTCAGGCTAGCTGTTTCTGTGGGTATCTTTAATGTGTTAATCAGTGCAAGCAAAGAATACATTTGGTCTCAACAGCAATCTTCTACCATTCCCTTCTCACTCAGGTCCAGGCAGGGGTGCACATCAGTATATACGGCACTGAATTCTACCATTAGTGCAGAATCTGGCTTCCATATTCTTAGGGGTTCAGCACATAGTAGACGTTCAATAACTATTTCTCAAACTGAATATTCAAAATATAACATAGGATGAGCCTACCTTAGTAGCTACTCAATAAATACATAATCCTCTGTAAAAAGGACAGGGTATGTACTAAGCATATTCATGGACTCTAGTATGCTTTATATTAATATTCTGGATTATTTGGGGTTCAGCATTGGGTCAGCACCAGGGTCCCACATTTGGCTCTAATCCTAATGGTCACGATACGGTATTTTTCAACTGATCTACACTATACACCAAGGGCTGCTGCATGCATCCAGACCTGTTGTGCCCTGCATGGGTGAGCTAGGCCAAGTTGTTGTCAAGAGTTTGAAATAGGATAGTCATTCACCTAGCTATGTTTCTATGGCCAATGCTATGTCTCTAGGGGAAAAAAATGCCTTTGTCTTTCACAGGTGCCATCTGCTCACCAGACTCCAAACTTACCAAGCACAATCTATCATGCCTACACAGAAAGTTCCTTATGTTATGGGCTGCCTTGGGGACCAGTCACATATATACAAGCCCATACTAACTGTCGCCAGTCAGATTCTCCCTAGGAATTTGGAAATAAGATCCAATAATTATTAATTAGAGGAATCTAAGGTGAAAGATCAGACCAATATCAGCATGGAGTGCATATTTGTGGGCATCCCTGGCTCACTATAAGAGGCTTGGACTTGGAATCTGGCTTGTGTGAATTGGCTTGGCTCCTGGGCTACTGAATCACTCAATAATGATCAAGTCTGGATTACATAATGCTTCCTCCTTCCTGTCCTTGAGATTTTGCCAAGCTGGAAGGACATCCAGAATGAATAGCTGTGTCTGTGGGCTTCAAGGGTGGTATAGATGCTGTGATGTGAAAATGAGCAGCTACAAGAAGTGAATCCTACACACTCTGGGATGGGCTCTGGGAAGCAACCAGTAACCTGGATATTGTCTTCTCCTAGTGATGGGGGTGATCTCATGGCTTTGTAACCCAAAGACATGTTGCAGAATGTTCATGGCTGAATTCCTGATAACTAGAAGAGCAAAGCTCCCTTAAGAAGTAAACTAGGGTCTGGGAAGATGACATGGTGGGTGAAGGGCTTGCTACACAACATGACAACCTTGAACTGGTTTGTGTTCCTGCTGTCGGGAGGTTGTTGTAGACTTAGAAGCAAGGGCCACTCACATTTTAAATGGAGAGAGGAGTGCATGGGAAAGATTATACTAATGGAGAGGCCTAAAATAGGGTGGGGCCACTCCAGGGCAGTGCTCAACTTTGCTAAATCTAGGAATTCATTATATGGGGACATCTCTGTGCAGACACCTACTTCTTCCAGAGATGTTGTAAACCAGCCCTAAGCTGGGTACTGAGCTCCTGGTAGCCCATGTGCTCAGGAACAGACATGGTATCACTTGTGACCCTCCAAGACCCCCACAGGCACAGTGGTTCTCTTGCTGTGTGTGTCCTTCAGTGGCAAGGTCACCTTGCTTCGGGACCTAGGTGTAGCAGCCTCGAACTTAAGACCACCTTGTCTGTATAACAAAGAGTTCTGGAAGGTTTTGTGCTGCTATTCAATACTCCATCTAGGACATAACCAAGTCACTTCACTCAAGGCTCATTGGCAGAACGAGTCACGTGACTGTTCCCACTGCGGGGACCAGGAAGTGCCACTCCCTGCCCCCTTTCAAGTGGATTGGGAGTTTGATCAGGGTCAACTGATCCAGGGGAGAATGGGTTCATCTGTTAAATATGTCCGAAGCTTTGAGCTGAGAAAGTTTAGTTTCTTCTGGACAGTGAGCTCTGAGAAATCCTGTAGTGTGGTGGAGGGAGACCTTGGAGCATAGTGGTGTGTGTGACCTTTTGGCTTACAGGCTAGTCCACGGAAAGCGCCGTCAGGGAGCCACAGTCTTGCATGGAGAGCAGCTACTCCACAACCTGGCACAAGGTCCTTGTCCATATGCTCCTTGAGGAGATGTGTTTGTGCTGTTACTGATTCTTTAGTCTCTGCCCCCCCCCCACACTTCTTTCTCCCTCTCTCTGAAATCAGGCCAGGCCTCTGTAGTCTTTCCCAGGACAGAATTTATAAGACGATATGCTCTGATATTGAAGCTCTCAGGGAGCTGAGTTCTCACCCTTCCCCAACTGAAGAAAACTGAAAGAAGTCTCCTTTCAGGACCCCTGCCATGGTGTCCATGATGGCTATCGGTCCTAATTGCCCAGAAACGGAAGGGAGCCCTTCCTTCAAGGCTCCATCATGACTGCCAATGGCCATGAGGCTAATCACTGTCAGAGCCCCTCCCTGGGCTATTTCATCTCAGCTTCCTGTCTACAAACCATTGTATCTATTCATCTCTGAGTATTTAGGTTTTTAGTTGATGTGGTTATCCTTGTGGTTGTATTTGATTCATCATCTTGCTAAAACCTCCCCTCATTTTTTTTTGATTATGGAACTCCCATTTGTACAGAAGGAGACCAAAAGGTAGGGTGCCACATGGCCTTCATGCAGTGGCATGATGCTCTGAATTCCAGGGCCACCTTGTCACCTTAGTCTCTCATCCCACAATATATAAAACTGTTCTCTCCTCTTCAGGACCCCCCCTTGTAAAGTGAGCAGTGCGTGTATCTGGGAACATTGTCTGCTGGATGTAAATTCAAACCATCACAAACATACCTTGCAACCTTGGTGAAAATATAAACCTCCACAGTCTTGATCTTACAGTCTCAAGAAAATACATGCCACCCGAGAAACAATATGGTAGGAGATGGGGTGCAAGGATTTCTATTGCTTCTGTCATGACGGGAGACCAACGTAGTTGGTAGTAGACAGAAATGGGGTCAGATGGTAGAGGGCTGATGAAAGTACACCCAACAAAATTGGGGGGGGGGGGAGAGACCATATTTGGAATGGGAAAGGTAAGCCAGGAATCCTCAAGTTCATCCACAGGAGCCACTGGATGACTTCTTGTTTAGGGGAAGCCACTTTGACTTCCTGTGTAGGGGAAGAACTCATTTGCGTGCAAACGAGACTTGAAGTGCTGATTGGCAACCAGGCAAAAATGTGGCAAAAGCCCTTGGTGGTATCAGCTGGAGTCGTTGAAGGTACAGGTGAAAGGAATGAAGACAGAGGTAACAATCCATAATCCCCTTCCTCCCTTCCCCTCCCCCTCCTCCTCCTCCCACCTCGTGTACCTGCAAGGTCCAAGAGCCTGGGTGCTTAGCAGCCCACGTGGCTGCCATTGAGCAGGGGAAAAAAGACTGCTTGGTCTCCAACATGTGAACATGGAAGTTTTTGTGCACTGAGGAAAATGGGAACACAAGTGACATGCTATCAAGGTGCCCACCCCTAGTCGGCTGCTTGAGGAAGGATGACCAGAACACAATGCAAACATGCCAGAGACTTTAATTTAAAAAAAATAGAAAAATGCAATAGTTTACAACTCTACAACAGCAGATGATTTTCCTGCAAAGACATGTAAAATATATACAGCTTGCTTTACTGCATTTGTTACAAAAGGAAAAAGAAAAGATACAGTCCCTGCATAAGGTCCATATTTTACGTGAGCTAGATGGCTGCTGAGATGTGTAAACATTGGTCATACAGGTTATGCCTTTTCATTTTTCTGGTAAGCTACATAATACATACATCTGCTATTCACTTGAGGGGTGGTGTTCTAAGGCCTTTTGTGAAGATGCTCTCTCCTGAAGGCTGAGTGGCCAGAGAGGGTGAACACAGGGCACACACAGGAATGCAGGTGACTCTGTAGTTGGGCAGGGGTTGCTGGTCTTCCTCTTCAGGGACAGGGTTCCGCCCAAGGTCTGAGTTGAACCACTCATGCAAACACACTCAATCCCTAGGACAGAAAAGTAGATTCCCACCAGGCTCAGGACACACGACACCACCCTCCTGGAATGTGACAATGGCCAGAGAGTGCTTCAAACTCATCTCCTGTGGAACTCTCGGTTTTCATTGCCTTTCCCACAGGGGCATTTAGCCAGCCTTTGGCAGCTCCACCTTCAGAAACACCCCCAGATACTCACACTATACCTCACCACACAAAAACAATAATGGGCACCACCCCCAAAAGAACAAAATAAAAGTTAGATCCAAAGATACCTAGTGAATATGTTCATGTATGCGCGTTCTCTCTCTCTCTCTCCCTCTCTCTCTCTCGCGCGCGCACACACACATACATACACAATTACATGAGGGGTCCACATCCCCATGTCTTCACTTTCTCATCCCATGGCCCCACACTCCCATTAACCCTGTGAGTACATGCCAGTTATTTTGACAGAGATGCATTTGACACTAATTCAAGCTGCGCGTCTATACCCAGCGACACAAATGACAGGCATTTTGCTTTTTGCTCTTGGGCTGGTTCTGATGGGCTGTCATGAGGTACCCAGATACACACTGGGCTAAGGTTAAGACAGTACAACTAGCAATAGGCTAGAAAGTCTTCTTCCCCTGTTCATCAACTGTGTAGTAAAAACTCAGTTCATTGTCTTTGACACCCTCCATTCCTCATCTTCTGTGTGTAATTGTAAACTTTTCTATCAAGGTATGGGGAAGTAACAAAGTATCCCAAACTTCTCCCAAGGGTACCGATCTAACTTCTTTGCAAATTTTGCCCAGCAGGATTCACAGGGTCTGCCCCCAGCACAGTGACTGTTTGGTGGAGGTTTCTGATAAGGCAGAAGATGGGCTAGGATGACCTCAGAAGGGCCTTCCCAACTGAAAACCAGCTGTCAAAATGCTATTTGTGGCCTGAATAAACAAATGTATAATTAGCCCTTTTCTAGAATATGTTCTTCTCGGAGGAGCCATCAAATTACAGAGAAATCTTGTTAATTGTGGGTTCTGCTTCACTGGGTTCCCACTCAGCGCATTTTCCCCATTTCCTTTGATTTTTATTTTTCTACCCAACTTCTAAAGTTCCAGTTTGAAAAAAAAAATAAAAACAATTGTCAAGGCATGCTCTCCCTCCTCTGCTCCCTAAACCTGCAGCAGGAGCGCGCACACGTCATGGAAGCATGTGGCCCACTCATGGGGTCAGGGACGGCCTTGTCCACGGCACTCTCCAGAGGGACTCTGAATATAGCACAGCTGCCCCACCTGATCTGTGAGTGACAGTGGGACCAGCAGGTGCACATCAGCCACTACCGCACAGCAATGTCCCCACAGCTGCTGTTCACAGCTGGAACTGTGCCATCCTCTCTAGGTAGAGAAAGGTAAGGACCCTTTAGGAGAAGGAGGGCTTTGGTTGACTATTGTTTGACCCACCCACAGCCATGCCATTGTTCAAGGGAGATAAAGGAGAGCTCACTGGATGGACGGACAACAAACTTAGGGCAGGCCAGTTCTTCAGTGAAAAGTCCATAACCTAGGAAAGGAAAAATCCCCAAGAGAGGGTAACTGGCCCATTCTTGGGAATCTAACCCCATCTTGAAAGGACTTGACCTACTCTCTCCTCTGACCTCTTTCACCAAAATGCCAGCAAAGAGCTTGGGAGCAGTGACATGAATTTTATCTCCTCTGCACCAGTGTGTATCCAAGAGACACCCACTTCTGGCCCAGCAATTCCATCTTCCATCAAGGAGGATGAGAAATGACTTGCCAAGGCCCCGTGACCCAATTGTATATAAGGAAGGAAGGGAAATCAGGGCTGGCTCTCAGGGAGATCTCCAGGGTCTCCACCCACTGCCCAGCAAGCTACAAAAGGCAAACCAACACTTACTTCTGAGCCAAAACTATGCCTGAAGTTTACAAGATCCTCCCTCAGCCCACCTCACACTCCAAACTGAGCATGCTCTCTGGATACCAAGTCTCCCCAGAACTGGACCAGAGCCTTCAAAGTGGTCAGGACCCAAGAACAAAATGGGAAACTCTAAAGCCAAATGGACCAAGTTACTCAAGCTTCTTTCTCTTCTCCCACCTCTCTCCGGACTGTTATTCCCCAACAGAGCTCTTCATATTGGTTGTCATGTTGGTTGTCACCTTGCGGAAACTACAGTGAGAGGCAGAGCAAGCCCACCCCTCCCACTGTCCGCCTTTGTGTTCCCACACAATTTCAGACAAGGTACCCTTTGGGGTCAGACTTCCAGCCCTGTGTTCTTAGAAGGTCAGTTACACCAGCATCTGCAGGGTGAGGCTCTACCCTGCATCGTTCCAGAACCATCCTTGGCTGGGCTGGGACGACAGGATTGAGCAATTTTTATGCTCAAAGTCATTCTCAAGTCTACCTCTTAGGAAGGGTCACGCAACAGTGTCACACAGTGTTATTGGAGGGGTCCCACAGAAGCCCTTTGTCCTGTGCAGGTGGCAGTGACTTTCTGCCATGCGCATGGACCTCTGGCCACCCTTCATGACAGAGAACTCAATACCGTTGGTCCCAGGTGTGTCCTCTAGGGTCCATTGGTACGAAGATGCTGCCTGAAGACAATGTCTACAAGGTTAATAATGACAGTTACAGGCTTCAACAGCACATGGTTCCTGTCTTAGCATTCATTACTAATGCAGGGAAAGGAGGTACATTCCTGACACCAGGTATATATATTCCTGGAAGCTTCTCCCCTCCATTAGGAATCCATGCAAAGCCTCCGCCCCAGGGTGAGACCCACCCATGTGGTTTCCTCAGAGGTAACACCCCATTCCCTCCATTTTCTAAGTTGTGCCCTTGTGTGATTTGTGTGTGTGTTTGAGGCCTCCACTCCACCCCACCCACACACTTGAGTCCCAGCTCTCAGATCCGGTCTTGCAGCTCTTCTGAGCCTTGTCAGTCACCTGCTGCACAGAAGAGCTCGGCTGCCCTCCTGCCCAACACCCATACCCCCTGCCAGTTGCAGAGCACAGGCTCACAACAGGACGTGATATTTCCTCTGTACGGTGCTGCACCAGAATGGGTCTCGAGCTACAGTTACAGTTTGGGCCCCCCAAAACAACCCATTGCCTTGAAGGGAGGCGAGCTGGGCCGAGGGTACATACTTCCCCAAGAGCAAAGCAGGTGCTCAGTAAACATTCACATGTATTGTAGTCCTCACAAGCACCCTGTGCAGCGGAAACTGCTCAGAACCACCAACGGAAGAGTGTGAAAACTGAGACATGGACGTGGAAGGGCAAATCCACCACCCACCTGTGAATGACAGAGCTTGGTCCCAGGTGTGTAAAATGCTGGCCCCAAGCAGCTTTCACCACACCATGCTGCTCTAGGAGTGGAAGAGGGAACAAGAAGAGGGTGTCCTCGCCTCTCTCCCAGGGCTCCAGAGGTCCAGGGTCTTGGGTCATGGTGCATGATCTCCCCAAGCAAATGACAGGGCTCCACCTGACCCCCTTGTGATGATCCCATCACCAGACCCACCTACCACAGGGAGAAACATCCCAGCATGCTTCTGCAGTCTGAGACGTACCCACCCTCCAACACCCAGGTGCTTTGCTCTGAGTGTTTCCTGGGTCTATGCTAATGACGCACTCAGCCCCTCCAGGCACATGCAATTGAATAGGGAACAATGCAATGCAAACCAGGATTTGGGTTGTTTCCAAGGATTTGCATTAGAATATCCCAAGTCAGGTAACTTGCATTTGGGCCTGCTTTATTCTGGGACCTTTCTCCCCTCTGTCAGTGCTTTCTGACTCTCCATTCCTAAGGCTGACCCATAAAAAATTTGCTTTTGAGTGTGTTCACCCATGAGAAGCAAACACGGAGGAACACAGAGAAGGACATTGCTAAACCCACAGGGGAGCAAAACCGGCAGGAAGGACTTTGAAGGAAGGACCAATATGGTCCATCTCTACCTCCTTGCTGCTGAGCAACAGGGAGACCCTCCCAAGAGGGCAAGCAAAGGTTGCACGGCCATAGCAGGTACATCTCATGGGTCAGAAGGGAAAGGACTGCGCTCTAGAACATGCCAGAGCAAACATCTCAAAGACAGAGATAGCAAATGTAGCCCTTGATGGCCAGGGCAGTGACATGACAATCAGTCATACTTCTATGGTATCGAATGAGGAGAGAGTGCAGTGGTCATCGCCACTCGTGAGGTTGCTGCTAGGTGCCAAGGTGGCCCAACAGATTTGCAGGCAAGAAATCCTACAAGGACCATGTCTCCATGCCTTCTGTCTAGGTATAGCTGGGCCATTCCCACAGGTCTTTAAGGGAAAGGGTGCTGACACTCGCCCCTCGTGGAAGAGGTCCCCGGGAGAGGTCAGAAATCCGAAGCCTGCTTGGGCTTTACAGTGAAACCCAGCATCCATGGACGCCTCTCTTGAAGATGCAGTTAGGTCCCCTAACAGAGGAAAACAATATTTAATATGACTTATTTATTCACAACAAAAGCAGTAACCACAGAGGTCCCCAGAGAGACAAACATGAAATGCATAAATCAGGGCCAAACAACATCAACTACATCATTTTCTTGTCAACAGTTCCTCAACCCGAGGGAAACAAGCAGACGGCAGCAGGTCATGAGCGTTCTATAAGACTAGGGGCTTGGGGTGCTCAAAAATATCAATTATCAAGAGGCACAAACACAGTGAGGGAGGTGCCCTCAATTGGGGGGTGGGAAACAACAAGACAAGCAGGTGTGGGGTGTGATCTTGGATGGCATCTTAGATTCTCAAACAAGCTCAATAGGACATTTTTGGGGGGCACTTGGGAAAGTCTTTATACAGAGCGTATTATTAGACATTTTTATGCTAAGTTTCTTAGGTGTGACAATGGCACTGCTCTGTAAGAGAATGCACTTTGCGCAGGAGATATACAATGCTCTCTTTGGCTGCACCGCCTAAAAGCTGTAGACATCATGACACCTTTATCTTCCAACCATCTCGGTGCTGAGGTGGGAGTACTGAGGCTGGGGTTGTGGGTGAGAGGTATATGAAAACCCAGGGTGCTGTTCTATCTATCAACTTTTCTGTCACCCTTGGATTTTTTTTTTTTTCAAAGTTGGTGTCAGGGGAATCCTAATCATAGACTTTTGTTTTCCCGAAGCAGCAACCTCTACCAGCATGTGGTCAAGATGGGACCACAGAAAGTCAACACAAGCCCCCTCCTATAGGGAACCCATGATGCATTACATCGTGGTCCACATAATGGCCAATGCTCTATGCCAACACTCGTCTCTTTGCCTTCCCAGCTCTCCATCTCCTGCCACGATTTTGGCTGGGCTTTTTGATGACTCAGTCTTCAGATGTGACCAGCTCATCCAAGCCAAAGGGCCTCGTGGATCAAGCTCATCTTACGCTAAGTGCCCCTAGATCCCCACCATCACTGTACCATCGTGTTAAAGAGAAGGCTACAGAGGCTCAAGGAGTGAGCCAACAAGAGACCAGTGAGGCAAGACAGAAGGACCATTCCCTGACCCTACCACTCTTTCCTCACCTAGGATGCCTCCTGAGTCCTGAAAAGACCTTGACTCTGGAGGCAAATACAGCTCAGATGTGTGTGAAAATCATAACCACTTTCAGAACTAAGCCACAGTTAACAGACTCTGGCAAGCTTAGAGCTGGGAGAACGGACACAATCCAGCATACACCTTAGTTCTCATAACGCTCACACACTCTCAACAAGTCTCTGACCTAGGGCACATTATTTTAGAAAAACCGTGTGGAAGCAAGGCTAGGAGCTGCCATGCTGGGTGATCATTCTTGATCTCTCTCTTGCTCGCAGAGTCACAGACAAGGGAGAGCTCCAAGGAGCCCTGGTCCCTCTAGATTCCAGCTGGAACAGATTGGCCCTGGGACTCAAGGGCCACACAGCTTTTATATCGGGATGAAATAGATAAAAATGACCTATCTCAGCTTATCAGCTTAGTCTCCAGATGTCTTCTCAATCAGGTGCACGCATCTACTATGGCCATGCTGAGTGCTAGTGCTCCTGTCAATCACCTAGCATGGCTCTCGCAACCTTCCAAAGCGAGTGATAGACTGTGTTTGAAGCGTGTGATTTCTGGTCTTGGAGGCTGCTCCCTTGGCTTCCAGACTTGGTGGGGCAGCCATAAAGCACAGAGCTGGCTCCAGTTTGGGACCTAACAGAGAATCTCAAAACCCAGAGTGCGAGGTTCCCTCTGATGTTCAAAGTCTAACAGGCTGATGGGTGAGGCAGCACTTTCTTCCTGGGCTGGGTACCTTTAAGGGTCAAAAATGGGATGAACACTAGAAATCAGCAAGCCCCGAGCTCTGGGTTACTCTGTAGCATTGTCTACTTCTTCCTGTCCTTGATGAAGTAAAGATGGAGATCACTTAGTGAAGAGTTCAAGTGAGTCAGATATCTTATTAAGTGTATACAAGGCAAACTGACTTCCAGGAACTGGACAGCAAGTCAGCCTTCAGGCTTCTGAAGCTGAATTCCTTATGCAAACCGCCGGGCATGAGGTCATCTCCCTTGCTGTTGAAGGGGTTTGGTTAAACGGAGGGAGGGAACGGTACAACAATCACTTGGCTGAAAGAAGATGCCAAATGCGTGAGAGAGGGAAATAGGCCTTGGCCAGAGACGCAATCCAGTCCAGCAACAGGAGATCTTTGGAATGCTGTGCAAAACGGCAACAAAGCAGCCAGGACAAGAGCAAAAGGAAGCATGAAGACCTATGTTCTGGACATATGACCTCAGATATGTTGACCCTCCTGAACATCAGTCTTCTCTTATGAAAAGGAAGGAGTCAGTGGAGCTCCCCCTCGGCCTCTACTGGTGGGCTCTTCATGGGAGTGGCCCACTCCTCTTGTAAAGAGGAAAGTCCTTTAGAACTTGACTTCTCCCTGTCCTCATCCCAAGGGAGCACATCACTAGTTGTGCCCACAGAACAATCTCATCAGGTCCCATGCTAAGGACCAAATGGGTCATTTGAGAAGATCCAGTCAGAGGGAGATAGGCCAAGTTTCATTCTCTCCCTCCGTGCTCTCATGTTGGGCTTGGAAGAGACAGCTTGGGTACCCTTTCTTCCAAAGATGAACTGGCAATAAAGCCAAAAACATGATGGGGGAGAGTGTTACAAGAACGAATTTACTCTACAAGTCTTTACCTTCCAGAAAGGGAGGGGAGGGTCAGCTCTGTGGGAATGCAGAAGGTGGTGTTTTTATTTTTCTGGGAAGAGGGGGTCTCCCTGCCATTAAACCTTTCCCACAAAATGGTCACTGTGTGACCACTTTGCACAAATACATGAGGAGTGGGAAGTCGGCTCTGACGTCAGACTGAGCCTATGTCTTGACTCCTAGGCCTCACGACCGGGCCCTATGGAGACACAGAGCAGGGCTCCTCCTCCACTGGAGGGCTGAGTCAGGACACCCTGGTGTCAGTAAGTCCACCTTCTGGACCTTCTGGGGTAGGGACTGAGAATGGGTCCTTGGTTCTCTCCGTGCCCCCCGCACCACATACAGAGGTGATCACACATACCCCCCCATTTGAGGGCAAATCATACAACAGTTTTCCAGGGGATTCCTACATGTGTTCCATATAGAGCATAAAGTACTCTACACAGAGGCCTCAGGGTTGTCACTCCTGTGACCCAAAAGAGCCACAATCTCTTGGCAGAGCAAAAACATTCAAGAAGAGGGCTTGCTTCTATTCTCTCTCTTGAGAGCCCTGCTCAGGGCATTCCATATAACAGAATCTCAAGCAAGTGAACTGATAAAGACCTTGAAGTTTGTATGTCAACTTTGACCAAGAGAGTCTAAGGTTCACAGACTCCTCTTGAAGATCCCGTGTCCTAGACGAAGGGGGACGTTTCAACATGGGCTGTAGCATTAAGTGCATGCTTTGACTTTCCAGAGGAGTCCTGGATGCTCCTGGTTTCAGCCCAATGGCACACATGCTTGGGACTGGTGGCATTTGGATGCTGTGTCCTTTAAGAAATCTTGAAGACCAGTAAGTGCATTCCTTGTGCATGCGTAGTGTAGCCAAAGCCCATTTCCATCCAAAAGCCAGGAACTTCCAGTGTACGAAGGAGGAGAGGGAGGATGGGTGAATGGGTGACTTTTAGAGATGACAGGTTTGGCAATGAGAGAAATTGGAGTCCCTCAATGAGTGCGAAAGCCGAGCTGCCCTCGGACCCCTGCGGTTGAAAGGGCCTACACACAATGTGCCATATTCTCTAGCCTAAACTGTCCCCTAAGGGGTCATCCTTTATTGAGAGTGGGGAAGTATTTCTCCACTCCCTAGACAAAAGCATCCCCTGAGATTGACAATTTCCCAGTAGGCCAAGATATAGCCCCTAAACTCTACCTGAGACCAATGTGAACTTGCCCCTATTTACAGATAAAATGCATTTAGAGACTCTTTCCTGAAATATTTCTCTATCTATCTATCTTTAAACAAGGAATGCCCTGTCACTTTCTGATTAGGAAAAGAAACCATGTTATCATTCTGATACCCATTCTCATCCAAGCATTCCAAAACTAGCACTCTTGCCCATGCAGGTAGAGGCTTCGGAGTCATCATCGTCATAGTCATCATCGTTAGGAAGGGGGAAATAATAAAATAGCTACTCTCAGGCCCCAACAATTCCCCCTGTCTGCACTGACAACTCCAGCTGAAGGGGAAAATGTTGGAACTTGAAATGCAAAAACTAATACTGTCTTGAGTAAGTTGCCACGGGTGGCTTCTGACTATCCTTTGCAATGTTTGCTTTTTTTGTGTCAATGACGCATACCAGTTCCACAAAGTGCGTACTTCTTGAGATTTAATTTTAAACTGGAAAGCTAACCTGATCCCTGTGGTCTTGCCCACTGCACCCTGAAGAGTAACGGATGAGATTCAGATGCTAGCCATTTGAAGCTATGGCCATAGGTCAAAAGTGCTTTTCTGGGATGTGCTCAATTTGGCAAGGCGATCAACCTCGCAGGGTTTAGTTTGTTTGGAAGCAGCCTCAAGGAGACCATTAAGGAAATTGTATGAGTGATGAGGGAAGTGAATACCTGATATTTCCACCTGGTCACACAACATACCTGCACACAGAAGCGCACGCACACTCATTTTGCACACACGTACATACAGCCACCCAGTCCTTGGGGAAGAAGAGAGGAGTTAGGTAGGAGACATCACTACTACAGGTAAGCAGTCAAAGGCTTCGGGTTGGGCGTCCTCTCAGCTCTGTCTTGGTGCTCTTGTTCTCACACCTGTCCTAGGAAAGCCACCCCGGGCAGAGGAGGCAGGGTGGGGAGGAACGAAGGCGGAACTCTGCTGGGGAGAAAGGAAGGAATCCGTGCTTCGTGGGCAGGAGCAAGTTTCAGAGAGGATTGGGCCTCTATTTTCCCTTTGGACAGCTCTGCCTGGCTGGAAAGGTGAGGAAGAAATGAAACCAGGAAAGGACGGAAGAAAGAAATGATGATGACCTTAATCATTAAAAAAAAAAAAAAAGGGAGAGTAATAACAAAGAGGGAAAGAGGAGTTGGGCCAATGGAACTTACATCAGCATGACAAATGACTCTTCTGTCTACTTCCCTCCCACACTTAGATGGACTTGCGACGGAGGGCCAGCCTGTGGTTTTCCCCGCAGGTGTGAATCCCATGAGGGATGGGGCCGAATGGGGTCCGGAAGAAGCTGTTCTTCAGTGTGTTTGGGGAGATCTCTTGAACCCTGCAGGAAATGGAGTGGACAGTAGCCCGAACATGCCTGCTACCCACGCGGGCAGCAGCGGCGGCGGCAGCGGCAGCAACAGCGACATCATCAGGAATGTCGTCGTCACCATCGTCCTGGGCGACAGTCCCACGTGGGAAACAAAGATAGCACAGGGTTCTGCCGTATCTTTTCAGGAAGTTCCGGGGTTGGTACCTATGGCGGGCGTCTGGCACATGGATGATCACGCTGTTTGGGTTTCCAGCAATTATCTGCGCAACTTCACTCTCCAGCAGCTCCTCATCGGTATTCATGGTCAGGAATCGCAGGACCACGAGATTGAGAAAGGCACCGATGACAGTCAGTCCCACCAGGATATACATGAAGCTGAAGGCCACGTAAAATGGCTTCCTCTGCAGGGCACCTTTGGACTGCAGGGCCACAAAGTCTCCGAAGCCTATAGTAGTCAGTGTAATGAAGCAGTAGTAGTAGGCGTGGAAGAAGCTCCAGTCCTCACACTGGGAGAAGGCAGCTGCCCCAAGGCACAGGGTGCCCATGCAGGAGAAGAATCCGACGGTCACCATGTTTTCCATAGAAACATCAGTGTTACACATGCCACAACACTTCTTGATACGCTTCAGCAGGCAGCGCACGAAGGTGTTCATGCGCTCACCCAGACTCTGGAACATGACCAGCGTCAGAGGGATGCCCAACACAGCATAGAACATACAGAAGGCCTTGCCAGCATCGGTACCAGGTGCAGCATGTCCATAGCCTACGGGAAGGAAAAGAGGAGTGAGGTCGGTAGTCAGGAAAGGTTCTGTGAGGTTCTGGAGAAAGATGGAGATGTCAAGCAAGATTGGAGCACAGAAGGACAAAGGACCATCTCAGAAGCCCCATGAGCCCTGCAGTAGGAGGGACTGGGGGGAACGTCAACACAAAGGGTTTCAGCATACCGATAAAGTACTTCTAATCTCAAAATATAAAATCGAAAAACCCGACAAAATCCAAAAACTTTTTGTTTTGTGGCAGTGTCTCAGGCAGTCTAAGCTAACCTCAGACTGATTATGTACCTGAGGCTGGCCCTGAACTCCTGATCCTCCTACCTCTACCTTCCAAGTGCTGGGATTACAGGCATGTGCTGTCAAGACTTTTGGAGGATCAGCACAATGCCACAAGTAGATTTCATGCAACGAAACTTTGCACTCAATCTAGAAATCACTATTAGCTGGTTGCATTTGCACTGGAGTTGCTGCCCTAAAACAGCTCATTATATAGATACAGATATCCCCAAATCTGAGAAGATCCCAAACCCCAAGCACAAAAATAGGTAGCAGCATTTTGGATATGGGATGCTTATTAGCCTTAACTACCTTACCACTTAGGAGGCAAAGAAGTTTCATTTGAAAAATATCCCTTGTGATGGTTTGATATCTAAGAGGCTGAGGCTGTGGTTTGAAACCAGGGAGGCTGAGGCATGTCAGTGTTCTTAGAGCAACACAGCATCTTTACTACTAGGAAAATCACCAAAGTACAAAAATGTATGAGAGAAAATGGAATACCCCTAGCACGGATCCACACATAGAATAAATAAATACTTGAAAGAACAGTCACCGTGTGTCAGCAGGGGGCTGACTCCTCATGCGCCATCTCTGCCTAACCCTATAATGACCCTAATCAAATGGGGTAATGATCCCAAGCCCACAAACTAGAAAGCAGGGTAACTAACAAGACATCTTCAGAGCTGGGGTTCCAGCCTGGTATGTTGAGAGAATGAGGGAGAAAGCACGTGTTTAAATTGGGAGAAGTCATGGCGGGGCTGGAAGAACTTGCTTTGGGTCAGTGTGTTCAGTGCTTGGATCCCTGTGCCTAGGCAGGTGCCTCAAAAGTACAGTGTTGGTCTAGTAATGGAATGTAACCTTGTATCAAAAGTAACCTTGATAGAGAGCCAACACACGGCCCTGGAAGACCTCAGTGACTATTGGTTCTGGTTCAAGTTCTTAAATGAATATTGCCCAGAGATGGGGGCATGCATCATGGACAGTGTTTGGACTGAGAATTTGAAAGCAGGAACTCATCTTCAAAGCCTGCCCCATCAAGGAAGGTGACAAGTCTGTTTTCCTGAGTTATACACTCATGGTCATGACGCCACCTGTATTATGTTATACCCCAGCGAGTCTCTGTCATCTGCCATGTGGACTGATGATGCTTCTAGGTGGACTGTTAGGTAGGTCTTCTGAGATCAGAAACATAATGGGAATCAACCAAGCTCAAGTATCCCTCCCACCCCAATTTCTAGTCTAACCTCGCTCATCTGCTACACTTATGGTCTCTCTGGCCCCCAAACCCTCTACCCTAGCGAGCGCTGAACTCTGCTGCTCTAGTTGACCCCCGTCCATTACAAAGGAAAATAAATGGCATTACACAAAGTTGGAACCAGGCTAGGGAGGTTAAGAGTTGGGAGACAGAAAAGCAGAGACGGACTACAATGTATATCTGGATAAAAATCTACCAGTATGAAGAAAGAAAAAGATTGAAAACCAGAAGATACAAAGCCCCAGGGACAAGATGATATCAGAAAGATAAAATGAAAATGGGAGAAACAATGGCCCACATTTTGTAAAAGACAAACAGACAAATTCAATAATCTCTGCAAACTCTAAGTAGGATAAACCTCCAACAGAAGCCATTTTTTTTCTGATTTTTTTTTTTTTTTAAATCTAGACAAGGTCTCACTCTCCATTACAGTCTGGAACTCACTATATAGCTTCACCTTGAATTCACAGAAATCCCCCTGTCCCGGCCTCCCGAGAGTTCGGATGGTGGGCATGAGCGTTTTCAGAAGCCATCCTTGAAGTCTCACTACAGTGCCGCCACACCTAGGAGCCAAGACTGGCATTTGAAGCAGGCCGGTTGGACTTGAGCCTACATTGCCACCTTAGAGACGACAGTCAGTACCTGCCATCTCCCAGCCTCATCCTTTTGTTTTACTGTGTTCACTTGTGAGTGCCCAGGGCCTGGTGCCAGGAGAGGGTGCCACGCTGCCTTCTCCAGCCGCCCAGCATGGAGAAGGTGGTTTTGGGGAATTTGCTACTGGAAAGGAATAAAATATTTATGAATGACAGGCAGGGATTTTTAATTACAGTAGGGATTAAAGCATAAACCCCAATGAAGGATGACTCAGGGTAGCTTTGAGAAGAGACATGCTGGGGGCGGCGGGGTAGGGGGGAGCTAACCTCGGCCCCTTGTGCTTCTGGGATGGTTCCCACTTCCACCCACAATGCAGCTAGCCTCCCATTCATCCTCCCACAAGCTTCCGAAATTCTCTAGACCTTCCCTGTTCTGTAAAGAGGACAAGAAGAGACACAATCTCTTCTTTAAGTCACATGGCATTTTATAGTTTGCTTTCCTGAATTTAGTCTTTCCTCTGGAAGAGAGAGGTATCGGTGTCCGTGGTTACCACATACCAACAGGTTGCTTATTCACAGGGTCCTCTGTAAATAAGAGGGTTCTGTAGCGGAAAACCTGGCAGATTGTTTTATATAATGAAAAAGTGCACACCCCTCCATGTGCTTCTCCGATGCCCCAGAGGAACGTGGTTTCTTGGCCAGTTTCCTTTAACTTGTATCTTAAAAGAGTAAATGAACCCCAAATACATTTTGTAACATATAAGTGGGCAAAACATTAATTTCTCCTGGATAGTGGGCAAAGGAAGGGGCTGAGATGGCTTCCATCCATAAAAGGCCCACAAAACCCTGTCTCCCAGGGCAATGTGGTGGCGCTGAGGCCCCTGTCAATGCCCAGACTGTGATGTGAAAACCCCAAGCCAGACATGAAGTTACCTGGGACGGGACACACGCAAGTATCTCAGGCTTGGATTCACAGCTTCCCCATGCTTTTAAGAACGCCTGAGCCCCTATCCCCTCCACACAAGCTTACTTTTAGAAACAGCTCTGGAAATGCTGTCCGTGAAGAGTCCACGGGGTGGCAGGATGGTGGAAGGCTTGGCCTGTGCGCGTCCTCGGCCTACCACCAGAGGTGCAAGGGCGCCCTCTGCCGGTTGATCTGTCACTGCAAACCATGAATGCAAGCACCCGTCCCACCTGACCAGGTTCCCTTCTGGGGTATGTCTAAGAACGACAGGGGAAACTCACTAAACTCTTTCACTGGAAAAACTTACGTTACACGGTGGGTTTTTCTCTCAGAAAGTGCCATCAATACACAACATTTTGGTACATATAAAAATAAAAGACCAGTAATGACCAGTGTTTATTGAGAGCACGTGGTACCGGGAGCTGAGCTAAAACCTTTTTACACGCAACAACTTATCCCTTGGGGAAAAGAGGGTGCAAACAAACCCCAAATACATTTTTAACCTTTCCAGGTAATCAGTATTCTCCCCAGCATGGATGGGGTGGTGCCCATGTTGATGGGCATTTAGCATGGTGATTTCTAAGTTCCCATCTCAAACCAATCAGGGCCTTAACCCTAAGCCCCTGCAGTCAGTCACACCCATGGTGCAAATGAAGTAACCTGTGCTTGGTCGGAAAATGAAAATCCAGGTACTATTGATCCTCCCATTGCATCCACACAAAACCTTCTTCACTTCCTGCCATTCTTTCCTGGACTCTCCACCATCCAAAAATCTCTACAAGAAAATGTGGGGAGACAAATAAAAGACTCATGAGCAGGGGGGAGAGGATAGAAATTTGGCTGATGTTTGTGAAGCCTGTGATAGAATAAGAAAAGTCAGTACTGGTTGGCTGTCGCTAAGCCTTAGGTTGGCATGGTTCAGCAGGAGGAAGTGCGCTGTTTCCCTCCCTAGACTAATGGAGTCAGGCTCAAATGGCTTTGGGTCAGTTATAGTGAAGCAAGACTTATGGGTGATCAGAGGTAGAGGAGCCCTGACCTTGACACAGGGACACCCTGATCCATTTGAGGGACAGCCTTCACATTTCACATGATCTCTCTACAGCAGTCCGTTCTAGAAGCTAGCCCGTACTAACCACACTGATCTCAGTTCTGCTGGGTTTCCCCTCTCCCCAGAGCCACAAGAGCACTGGATTTCCAAGTGTCTGAAATGAGGACTTAAGTTCAGCGTCCCTTTGTGGGCTCTGGTGAGACAGCGGGTTGGATGGATTCCAAGGAGCCAACAAGGTCCCCAAAGACAAGCATCTACCTAGTTAAGCTTCTTGGCCGAAGCTTCACAGTGAGAGAACCATGATCAAGTGGAGCATTGTCCTTGATATCCTCTCTTAAAAAGCAAGGATGACAGTTGCTGGGGTGGACACTTGTGCATCTGTCACAGCCAATTCCCATCAAGCAGCATCGTGAGACACCACGAGCAAAGGGTACAAGCAGGCATTGCCAAGGGGTGCATGGGAGCCATAATTACTGTATGATAACAGTTAAAGATGGATGACCTTAGTCCTAGTGGTCCTCCTGATCTCAGCTGTATGGCCTGGGCAAGCCACCAAACCCCAAACAAGAAAAGAAGTGAAACTCCCCCACCTACCTAATCCTGATTATCTCCTAGACTTCCGGTCAATTCTTTTTAGTTTCCATTCTGATTTTTAGACTTTTCCCCCTTGAAAGATGCTGGCTACAGGAATAATGATTTCTCGCTGGAGAAATTCATATAATAGAAAGAAAAGAGAAAACAGAAAAAAGATGATAATTCAGAAACATCTACTCTCCATTTTTGCACTTGGACCATGAACCTTTATGTTTCCCAAATCCCATTCCAAAACGCATTTTCCGTGGCTGAGAGAGAACTGCACATAAGCAATTATAAGAAAATACTAACACTAGTCTATTGCCAATAGCATTCTTCATAAGCATCATTTTTAATTCATCAACTTCAAGTAGAGGCGCCACAATTTCTTCACCTAAATAGACTAAATGGGGAATATGTTGGACTCTAATTTGCTTCTGTTGCTAACAGCCATTTGTATTTTGGCCAAAAGCACACTGTTCCTGGCCTGGGAGGTTTTACTCCCAAAGCAAAGGTGAGAAGTCAAGTAAGAGCATGCAAATGGGCTAGACTAGATCCTAATACCAGTGAGACCTGTTCTCCAGTGGCATGCCCACAGTTGTAGATGGCCACTTTACTTCCTAGAGGAAGAAGTACTTGGCAAGGTCAAGTATTTGCCAGCTCCAATAAATTATAAGCAGTGACAATATAAAGGGGTCACCCTGAGTTCTCTGACCCCAAAGTTTCAAGTTCTTAAGGCAGTATGTACACGGGTGGATGGATGCAAGCAGGACCGGAATCTGCAGGTGGATGGATGCAAGCAGGACTGGAATCTGCAGGTGGATGGATGCAACCAGGACTAGAATCTGCAGGTGCGCAGCATGTTCCCTAGGAAAAGAAGCTGAAAAGAATGGAAAAAAGAACCGGAGCCTCAGGGACACACAGTGCTCTGCACTAAAAGGGTCAGGGTTTGTTCCATAGGTTTAGAAGAAGGGTGAAAATGGCAGGAAGAATATCTAAAGAAATAATGAACAAAACCTTTCCAACCTTGATGAAAATGCTAATTGGAACATCTAGGAAACTTGACAAATGCCAATAAAGGATGAACTTCAAGAGATCCATGCCTAGATATGTCACCCTGAAACTGCTATAAGTGCAAAATGATGATGCAGTGTTAAAAACAAACAAGAGAAAAGCAATTCATTTTTAGAACAACTCCACAATAAGGACCATGAGTGACTTCTCATCCCAAACCAGAGTCCAGAAGGCAATGGGAAGGCATGGCTAAGTGCTGAAAGAAAGTGATGACCCATTTAAAGTACCCTACAAATTCAGAGAAATTAAGATATTCTCAGGCAGTGAACTGACACAGTTAAAGGTATGAATGAAAATGAGAGTCAATCAAAAATTCTATATCCAACTGAACTATCCTTCTAAAAAAATAGACATTAAGATATTTCCACATAAACAACAAAAGAAAACTAAAAGTAGTCATTGCTAACAGATTTGCACTACAATGAATATTTTTAAAGTCCTTCTGATTGAAATGAAAGAACTATAGTCAGTAACCCAAATTCATAAAAATAATTAAAGAGTAGCAATAAAGGTAACTACATATGTAAATAGAGTATCAGATCCTTTTATGCATAATCTTTCTCCATCTCTATAAAAGGCAACTACTTAACTTATAAAGCAGTAATTGCAAAGCAGTACTGAAGGCAGCTACTTAATTATAAAGCAATGATAAATAGGTACCTTAATATTTCATTTGTACAACAATAATGGGAGAAGGAATAGATCTATGTTAGAAAAACACTTTCGTAAATCACTGACCTTGTAAGATAATATGAACTCCAACTAGCTGTCTTTAAAGATACCCATTGTTATTTCCAGAGCAGTTACTAAGGAACTAATTCAAAACATAAAAGAAACAACATAAGAATCAAAATGACACACTAGAAAATATCTACTTATCACAAAAGAAACCAGTAATGGAGAAATGCAGGAACAAAAGAACATGGAACACAAGCAGTATAATGGCAGATTTAGCACCTTCCAGATCAGTAAGTACATTAAGTGTAAATTAACCACACACTCCAATCAACAGTGGGAAGTTGGCAGAGAGACAAAAACAACACAAAAGCTAGGATCCAAGAATGTGCTGCTGACTATAAAAGATACACTTTAGATTCAAAGAGATGAGCAAGCTTAAATAAAAGGATGGACACAAGACATGTCATGCAAAGTGGCCAGAAAAAGCTGCCATGTCTGTACTAACACCAGACAAAATTGGGTCTAAAATGAATACATGTCACTAGAGATTATAAAAGAAGAAGAAGAGGAAGAGCAGGAAGAACTTAGCATAATAAGAGAGTTGGTGTATAAGGAAGGTCCCACAATCATAAATATGCACGTATCCCAAACACAATGGCCTGATGCAATGACTACCTAAACTCTGTCCCAATCTCAGCCAGCAACCACACCATTGAGGCTACCCTTCCCATTGTCCTCTGAGGAGATCTGGGTGTCCACAATTTTTCATTCTCTCTTCAAGGTCCTGCAGAAGACTTGGATCTAGCAGGTGCTTCTCATGCTGAACGGGAGCCACAGAGGGCTCAACCCTGGACCTTTGCCCAGTTTCGTCCTAGCTAGAAAAATTATAGTGACCAGAAGGCTTGATTTCTCTCCCCTTATTCTCCAAGGCCTGGAATGAAGTGTGCTGTATTCGGCAGCGGGTGGGATGAGGCCTACATCACAGAGTGGTTTCAAGTAGCACCTGGATTCCCTCCCTTCTCTGGGGTGGCCAACTCCTCTGGTCCAAGGCTTAGCAGCAGGCCTGGTTCCATTGTTGTCTTCATCAGGGCATGGTTGGCCAGACTAGTACGTCTATTCAATACAGCATCATTCTGCTACCTGGATACCTTTTCTGCACCCCAGCCTTGAAACTTCTATTGCACCTCAGCCCCCTCTGGAGCAGACTATAAGAGAATGTGAAACTTGCCATTGTAGCAGATAGGGACAATCAAATCCGGAATTGACACCCTACTCCTAGGAACATAACCAAAAGAGGCAGAGATCAGGAATCCAGGTACTAAGGATACATACATGTACACAGTAGCGTTACTGTTGAGAGCTGCAAACCCCCAACCTGCTTGTAACCAGAATCCCACAAGCAAAAATGTGGCATAGTTCAATGAACTATCATTTTTATATAAACCAGAAAGACGCTAATGCTCACTACATGTGTGAACCCCCCAAATACTCTGCCAAGTGAAGAGGCCAGACCCCAAAGACCAAATATCACAGGATACCATTTGTAAGACCCAGCCGCACATAGACAGAAAGTGAATTCATGGTTATGGAGGTAAGAAGACAATGGGATGGGGTGACCAATAATGGGGTAAGATGTTGCTTTAGGTGATAAAATGCATAGAACTTTGCATTGTTCAATGCTAAAAGCTAAATACCACTGAACTGAATGCTTTCCAATAGTTCTATATTATGTATTTTTGCCCTAATTCAAACAGGAACATGGAGTTGCTTGGCTTGATTTCTGAAACGCATCGTTCCCAGTCTTCATTCTAGGTCTCCTGTCTCCAAACCCATGTTCTCTCTTTGACTTCTTATCACACCACCAGGATTTTGTTCTCTGTGTGATGCAGGTGTCCTTCACTAATGATGGGGTTGCCTCCAAATAAACCTTGTGTGAGTCAAAGATATCGGAAGTCAAGAGTGCATTGAATATACCCGCTGACACTAACACACAGCACGGCACACCACACTGTCCTTTGCTCCCTTTGTTGTGATGTGTCGTGAGGGAGCTGCAGTCTCTTCCGCTGCCAAGACTACGGACAAAATACCACCTGCAGAGCACCAACCCCACAGAAGATAAAAATTCAGAATCTGAATTTTTTGCCAAACATATATTGCTTTTTATCTTTGATAAAATTGAGCCATCATAAGCTAGGCCTGTCTGTGTGGCTAAGGAAGGATAGGGGACTACATATGTGTAAACAGACTTTTCCCTGTTCTGTCCTATGCCTGCTGATGCCTGATACTGAAATCCCATCCCACCATCATAGGAGATTCTACTAATCATATCTGCCTTAACGTTTTTTCAGGATGGGCGCCTCATACTGAGAGCTGAGGGGTAACTAAAAGGCAACTTGTCTCATCTTCCAAATGGAGGTATATATATATATATATATATGCCTTTTGGGGGGGGTCCTAAGTCTACAAAGCATCGGTGATGCCAAATGCTACTGACTACTAGTGACCAGGAGCTCTAGCCTACATGTGGCAAGGTCTGAGCCTTGTTCAAACCCAAATGTCAGTGCTCATCTGGGGCTCTCAAACAGTCTGATGTTGCCATGTTTGGCAGAGTCTGGTCTGGGCTCCTACTCTAGATTCACATTAGCATCAGAATTTGATGTGTCAAGATGGAGCTGGAGATGATGCCCACACATATGTGTGCACTGTGAGGATGTCTTGCTGCTGTATCTCATGAAGTCTGTAGGATCCCCATCTGTCATCTCCATAAAAGCAGTCTTCAGTTCCTCACGATATATCCATGCAGAATTAATTGCCCCAATGTCTATTGCCATGTTGAACACACACCATGTCCAACACGCTGGATATATCAGCAGAGTCAAAACTATCAGCCCCGTGGTTTCCAGGGAAGCAGGGTTCACTCTCTTAAAATATATTATATCTTAAATATACAACTGGGAATGATAAATATCATGAACATAGTTTGCGTCTATTTTCATTTACCATAATGTAATGAAAATCAAGCAGGAAATGTGTTATTTCCTTGTGTTCTATATGCTTTGAGTCTAAGGAAGGCTGAGGTTTCCTTCCCCCATCCCAGGGCCTGGCCTAGTCGTGACTTACCCACTATATACAAGCTCTTATTTAATCAACTCTTATTTAATCAAGCCCCCAAACAATTTAATCAACTCTCAGGACACACATCAGAAGACTTATGAAAACATACTTTCAAAACCTCCAAAGCACACAAGGCAGCGTTATCAGCTCAAGGAAGATCCATCTTCTACAGCACACAGAGGACTTTGCTGAGTTTATACCCGCCATGCCAGTCAGCTCCTCTCTCAGGTAACAGACTCCTGACTGTCTGATACCTGTCTGCTCCATGCTGGGTGTGAATTCGCCTCTTGCTCCATGTTGTGCAAGAACTTACAAGATGCCCAAGTGCTAGAACCTCAGAGCAGAAAGGGAAAAACTGAAGCTTCAAGTTCTCTCCTATCACCCATGGAAGGTGGAGGCCCCAGAGTTGGCAAGACAATTTCATAGAGGTCACATGACATGCTAGATAGAGGCCTAGATGTGCCTAACCAGTAGCCCCCAAACAATTCCCTTGGAAAACAGATTTCTAGTTTCCTACCCTGGGGGAAGTGTATATGCTGAGGAAAATGAAGCCACCAGAAGGTTAGGAGTTAGCCCAGGGTAGCTGAGATTGACTCAGATTTTCTGCATATACAGCAGAGAAGGACGGGAGTGTTTCTAATATTTACACAAGCAGCCCAAGCCAGCAGACCCTTGGTGCCCAGGGCCCATAGCACCGAGCTTCACTCTTTGCAGTGGTCAAGGAACAGAACTTCTAGAAAAGAAGCCAGCCTCATGTTACATCCAGATCCTGACAGGAGGCTGGGCCATCAGCTGTGTCCAATAGACAGACGGGCAGACATTCTCCTGTCCCTTGACCTGACATTGTCTATCCGCCCTTTTTATCAACTGTCCTGTCCCATACCCCACAGTACGCCTCAGATGTCTGGCTTTCTGGATGGACCACAGAGCCCATCCCCCTCAGGTCATGCCCCAAAGCTCTTGCCTCAGCTAGTAATGGAAGAGGACCAAATGACTTCTCTGTGGCCCTCAAGTTAAAACTTGGTCTTCTCCAAGAGTCTTTTGTTCAGGTGTCTCTTTGATGCCCCCCAAAACCTCATCTATTGTCACAGCACCATTCTAAAATCTTTTCAAGCAACTAGGGATACTATAATTTTCGCACAATTGACTGTAAGTGCCAAATTCATTGTCAGTGGTGGTCTCTAGTAGGGAAAGCAGATAATCAGTGTAACTTGTTTTCCATCTATTGTAGGGCCCAGTCCACCAGAAAACACAGATTATAGTATTGGGGGCAAAAAGAGTAGCTAGATGATGGGTGAAAGGATGGTTGCTTGGAAATGGATGGGTGGGCCAGTGGATGGAGAAACGGGTGAACAGGTGATTGGTAGGTGAATAGATGATAGATGGATGATGCATGGAATATGGGTAGAGAGAAAAATGGATAGGGGATTGATGGATAGTTTAAAGTTTGATGGAAGATGGAGAGTGAATAGAAGAATAACAGATGAATGGATGCATGGTTGGATAAACAATGGATGGACAGATGTATGGGATAGAAAGACAAGAGGATGAGTGGGTGTATTGATAGATAGTTGAGGGATAGATGGAGAATAGATGGATGAGTAGTGAACAGATGGATGAGTATATAACGAATGGATGGATGGATAATGAACGGAAAGATGAATGATGGATGGAAAAATAATGGAAGGACGGAAACATGGTATATGGATGGACAATGCATAGATGCATGGGATTAAGATGGAAAATGGATAGATGGATAATGGATGAACAAATAGATTGGTAGTGGATAATGAAAAATGAATGGATTTGTACATGGAATGTGATGGAAGATGGATTGATGGATAGCTAATGGAAGGTTAAAAACAGATGCAATGTGAATGGGAGGTGGATGGACAGATATATGGATAGATAAATGGTTAGCTAAACAGTTCAAATAGGCCAAGTAGATGGGAGGGAGAAAATGAGTGAATGAATAGATGGGGGCGGGACAAAAGTTTGCTGGAAATAGACAGGTAGGTGATAGGAGAGCTGGGTATTAACCTAACATGTCAGAATCTGAGTTTCCTGCTCTCCTCCATTCTCCTCTCTCAGATATTGCTGGTGGGCAAGCTGACGATGGTAACGATTGGGTGTTAAACTCATGTGACCTGTGGCTGTCAGGCAGTATAACAGGCCATCTCTTTCCCTGTTCAGTTCTTGGCTTGGAGCTCACTAGGTGTCCAGGACAGGAGTGCAGGGCTCTACCACCTCTGGTAGTCACGAGGAGCAAACAAAACAAAGCACTCCTTCCCTGACTCTCTCCTAAAATAGCCTCTCACCGCCCAGACACAAGGCTGGCTGGCTCTCCCCCATTCAAACCTGACTAGGCAGATTTCCCAGGCCCTGAGCTGGGCTGGGGGACAGATGAGGCATAAGATTCTGCTACTCCAAGCAGGTCCAGGGAACAGAGTACTGGAGGATGTCACTACCTTTAGAGGACCAAAAGGCATTGAACCTTGGAAAAGTCCCTGGGATCCTTGGAGCCTCAGTTTCCCCATCTACAGAAACAAGAGGGAAGAAGGCAGGCAAATAAAGCTGAGATCGGAGCTCTGCTTCACTCTCAGTCCCCCACACTCCTCTATGCCAGATTTCTCATGAGCACAGCAAGGGAGGTTGGCGACGACCCCAAAGATGGTGAATTAGCATCACCTAGAGCCTAGGACTAAGCCAAGCAGATAATAAAGTCAAATAGAAGATGGCAAGAGTCTGCATTTGGAGCCTAGCAACGCCCACCTGCCAGCCCTCACCTTCCTGAACTAACCCCTCCTCTGAGATGTCACCAGTACCTCCACTTCTGGCCTTTGTTATGCTTCTCTCTCTCTCTCTCTCTCTCTCTCTCTCTCTCTCTCTCTCTCTCTCTCTCTCTCTCTCTGTCTGTCTCCTAAAGGGCCCTTCCCCCTCTCTTCTGGGGCATCCACTGCTCCCTTGCCATCTGTAAACAGGATGAGCCAGCAGCAGCGGTCAGCTGAGTGAGCATCTAGGAGTACTGAATCTTGGCTGAGGACACCTCCTGCAGGAAAGCATCCCCCACCTCACCATTCCCTGGTCATGGGGATGCTTATGGACCACTAGCGGGTACATGCTGGTCAGACTGGATGCTAACCGCCTTGCCTGTCCTCCACATCAAGGAATAGTATACCTCTGGAGCAAAAACCATTCCAAACTCTCTAGTTAGTCATTGGACAAACAGTGAAACTAACAGGCAGCCCAGACAGAACTAAAAAATCACACTCTAACATGATCTCAAAATAGACTCCAGCTCACAATCCCCATGGCAACGCCCTGGGCCTGAGGACTGTCTCTAAGGAAGGAACACAGGGGAGTGTAGGACAGAGGTGGCCCAGACTCTGGACACTCCATGTAAGAGTCCCACTACCCACAGCTTGTACATGAACAGAGGGGGCTGTGGGGTCTCAGGCTCCACTGAATCTCCAGGGAAAAGGAGCAAGAGTGGAGACAAAGCTTGGTGAGTCCAGTAACTGGGGAGTCCCCTGCATTGTATGGGCATGACACTGGCAAGGGTCTCGGACTCCATGGCATCTGGATCCTCCTTGCTGTATCTTCATCCTCCTCAGCTCTAGAGTATCCACATGCTGAATTAACCAAACCGAGGTTCAACCCACTCACCACTAGCTAAGTCTTGCCTGTTCAGACTAGGGGGGGCCCAAGAGGTCCTGGCCAGCAAGTCTTCCTAGGCACGTGGGTTTGAAAACATCATTGTCCACTCATACGGGTTCCAAACATCACCTGACAGATACAGAGAGCAGCCTTGTTCATGTTTATAGTGCCTTTGGGAGGTGAGATGTCAACTGTCTTTGTTTCTATCTTGGAAGAGGACCTTCCGCTCTTGGCCTTAGCCTTCCAGCCTCCAGAACTGTGGGCCATAAACTGCTGTTATTTATAAGCTTGTTACTCCAGCTTGAACTAAGCCCCGCCATGTCCTTACCTTGCTCCTTGGGAGCGTGTGTATCTCCCATGCCCATTTCCTGGCCTTTCTCATAACCAGCCTATGATGTCACAGCTGTATGGAAGAAGGGAATGTTATCATTTGCTAACACCAGACACTCCCAGATACAGACCCTACCCCACTGGTCTCTTCCTTTGAGCCACCTGGTCCCACAACTACAGGGACCTTGGAGTGGTGCCTGAGACTAGCAGGAACTGGCAGCTTCCCTTCCTGCTGGCAGCGCCTCTGCCTAGGCCAGCCAAGAATGACTCAGGCTCAACATTGGACAGCAGTGGTGGGAGGCAGGGGCCTGAAGTTGCAATGTCTAAGTCCTGAGGGTGACAGAGAGGAAGGCAGACTAGTTGTGGTCAAGAGCCTCTGCCAGACCCTATGGCTATAGCACCCTGTCTGGCCTCCTGCCCCATTTTTCACTACCCTAACCTAGAAGATGGCTGCTCTAAGGGCCTGCAAATTCTGCACTACACCTTGGAAGGGCCACTAGGGACAGTCCTGAGGCTGGAAGAGGGGAGGAATGAAAAAGCATCCATCTCTGACCCAGAGACCAGCCAAGTGCCTCGTCCACACTGTCTCATCAGATCTCCCAGATCCTCTGGGAAGCAGCCATTTCTACCCACTTCACAGCTGGAAACACTGGGTGAGGACGGGAGGGGGAAAGGAAAGGGGAAGATGTCACAGGTAATCTGTACCTGGCATAAGTTTGGGCCTGGCCCTTCAGATATCCTCATGGTCCTGAAGGTTTGTTTGGGAGCTAAGTACCCTGACCCAAATAATCACATAAAAACTATATTAATTACAACACTGTTTGGCCTATTAGCTCGGGCTTCTTATTAACTAACTCTTAGATCTTAAATGAACCCATTTATATCAGTCTGTATATTGCCGCGAGGCTGTGGCTTACTGGTAAGGTTCTAGCATCTGTCTCCTTCAGCAGCTACATGGCATCTCTCTGACTCCACCTACTCTCTCTATATATATATGCATGTGTGTGTGTGTGTTCAGATTTCCCACCTGGCTTTATTCTGCCCTGCCATAGGCCAAAGCAGCTTCTTTATTAACCAGTGGTAATAAAACATATTCACATCATACAGAGGGGAATCACACATCATCTTCCCTATTCTGCCTAAAAATAAAAAAGGTTTTAACTTTAACATATTAAAATTACATATAACAAAACAGGTATCAAACAAGGATTACAGTTAAAATATTTATATTTACTTTATCTTTTATCATAATCATATCTTTTGTCAAAACTATATCTGTCTTCAACTCCATCAAAGACCCCAGAAGGATATAATATTACCTAAGGAAACAGGAAGTGCATTGTAAGCAACTTCCAAAACTCTAGAATTGACAGAGAAATCTTGCTGCCTGGACAGTCACCCAAAGTTTTTCTGTAATATTGGGGCATCTATCTTCAGCCTACAGGCCCATAGTATCTGGCGAACTTTTCCAAGAAGCAGAAAATTTGAAAGACTGTTTTGTCTGTATTGGCAGTTTATCAGTTACATTCTTCTGTGTCCTGTAGAATGTCTAGCAGACTCTTTCATAAAGCAGGAACCCTAAAGGATCATCCCATTTTTTTGAAAGTTCAGCAGTCACTTTTCTGTGAGTCCTGCATGTCTAGGTCATACAGCATACCATCAAGCAGTCCAGGAAAGTGAAATTTCTTGCCCAAATGGCTAGCCTTGTCACACTGAAGGCTACTTCCATTACGAGTTTTCAATGTCCATCAACCTTACTGAAGTAACTGGTAACATGGCTCACTGTCAAGAAAAGTCTAAGTTCTTAAAACCTTTTAAATGCCATATTCTGTAGGGCTTTGAAGTATAGAAGATTATCTATCTAACAGAAATACATCTCTGTATATCTAGAAAATCTAACATGACTATAAGTTTGACTATTATAAATAACTATTTATTAATCAGCAATTTTTAATTATATATTACATTTTTAAATGAACTATATAAACATAATACCTTAAACAAAAATAGAAATATACATATAACAAAATTGACCTTAAATTTGTAGCAATAGACCAAGATCCATACTAATGTAAAGTACTCATCACAATATCATATCCCCCCTATTTTTCTTAAGAAATTAACTGTGACCATTAACTATTTATAATCAAACCCCTCTAAATGAAAACAAACATTTATACACAATCATTTTTGGAATTTGGGCATTGTTTTCTCCAAACTGCTTCCTGCTGTTTGTTTGGCAAAGTATTTTTAGGGTTCAAGGAGACCTTTTGGGGGGTCTTGTTCTATCAAACCACATTAGCCTGAAAGGAATCCACAGGTTATCATCTTCTGTGGAAACAAAAGCAGAATCTGTTTTCCAAAGTAACATATCCATAGACTCAAATTTTGAAGTCAAGATACCTTTAAAATATATATGCTAATTTAGTTTGGTAGCCCATACAATGAAATGTCTCTCTGTACTTAGCTCATTCACAGTCAAAAAATTAAAAGAAAACACAATAATATACATAATCCAGACTTTTTATATATTTTCCATCTTTACATGGCTTATTTTTTTCTCTATTACTTTTTAATATTTATTATCTTTACTCCTTTAATCTATGACTGTTTGTAGTCTTTTTATTACTTTTACTGTCTCTTTAAAGATTTTGTTTTATTTTTTAAACACATTTCTTTCTATAATTCCCCATACCCATTTTTCAAGCCTATGTACATATTTTAAACACAATGTGGCTCATTCAGAGGTTTATTTTTGTGTGAATCTGTCTTTATTGCATATCTATAATCACTTTCTTACCAGGAGCCCTTTTTTAAAAAAAAAATGCTAAGCAGGCATGGCTAAGATTAAATCTGTGGCTTTGCCTGTTGGCTCCACCCCATCCAACATGGCAGAGGTATGCTCACCGCCTCTGCGAGCCATGCTCACCACCACAGCTTCAGGGATGCAGTGGGTCTATGTTGCCATTAAGCAACTAGTAGCACATTGCTCACAAACCCCATTTAAGTGCAGGACCTCCTGAAAAAGCCAGAGTTATCTGTGCTGCCAGCACAAACCAGAAAGCCATTTCTTAAAGGAGCTGTGCCTCTGCTTGTAGCCCACAAATAGAACCTATCTGAAAAAAAACATGCAGCAACCAAGAAGTTATGCTTGGCTCCTGCTTTTGTGGGTCTAGAAGCCCTCTTTTTTTTCTTTGTTAAGCTTTTTTAGGACTTATATGGGTCTATGTCCAATGGTGGGTGCTATTTTGTAAATGGAGATTTCACTTTGTTTACTGGCCACCCTGACCTGAATAATCACACAAAACTATATTAATTACAACATTGTTTAGCCTACTAGCTCAGGCTTCTTATTAACCAACTCTTATATCTTAAATGAACTCATTTCTATTAATTTGTGTATTGCCATGAGGCTGTGGCTTACTGGCAAGGTTCCAGTGTCTGTCTCCTTCAGCAGCTACATGGCATCTCTCTGACTCCACCTACTCTCTCTCTCTCTCTCTCTCTCTCTCTCTCTCTATATATATATATATATATATATATATATATATATATATATCTTTGTTCAGATTTCCCACCTGGCTTTATTCTGCCCTACCATAGGCCAAAGCAACTTCTTTATTAACCAATGATAATAAAACATATTCACAGCATACAGAGGGGAATCCCACATCATATACATCTCAGAACCAGAACCCTGGAAGCTTGTCAGTCTCTCTAGGGATTCTGCAGAGTCAACCCTTCATGGTGACAAGGTCCCCAGCAACCTAGAGTGCTGCCCTACCCCTCTAGATTCCTCCTACTTGGTAGATATCAGTGCACTGACCCTGGGATTGAATTGGCAGACAGACAGCTAACAGCAGGACAATTAGACAGCACTGTGCAAAGAGGTCAGAAAGAGGAGCCCTATGGCAGGGGGAAGGGATCCTTTCCTAGAGTTCCCCCATCTGAAAGTTCTAGGATTCAAAAAAAATGAGTAAAGTCAGCTGACACCCTGGGCCACACCGAGAGCCAGAAGGGCCCAGGATGAACCTGGGCCTCCTGGGAAACAGACAGCCTCCTGCCCCTGCTATACCACCCACTGCTTCTTGCAAACACCTGCTGTTTTTCAAGGATTTTCTTTTCTGAAAGACCCAGAGAATATTCTAGAAGAGTTAAATATAGCTCTCGTGAAAGCTGTCCCATTTATATGCACATGTTCATTCAACAAACATTCTCTGAGGGCCCGCTTAGTGCTAGACATTGGTGGGTGGGCAACCCAGCCTCTGGCAGGTAATAACACGGTCTATGGCCAGAGGTGCTGGGGGCAGGGGACAAAGTCTGGCTTAGGAAAAGCTGATATGACACAGGTTGACAGGTACTTAGCTGGCAGGAGCCCTGGGCCTTCAGAGACACAGAAGAGAGATGTCTAACAGCCAAAGAAGGATATACAGGGGGAGGGGAGTTGAGTGGTGAGGGTGTCCACCATAGCCTGTGACTCAGTCTGCATGGGGGAGGGGTAGAGTGACAGTCAGAGCTACATGTCAGCAAGAAGATGGACTTCAAAGGTCATGGTAAGCATTCATGTGGGTAACAAGGAGACATTGATGGCTCTCAAGCAGGGTAGTGACTTGACGTATATCAACATGAACCTTGAGCCACCACGGATAAATGCAGCTAGGAGGGGGCCAGGTGTGGAACACTGTGGGAGTGCAGCGTTGCATAATCCCTCTGGCCCTCCTCCCCCACCAGCCCTTTAAACAAATGCTTAGATCATCCCCAAAGGAAGCCAAAAATCAGACAGGCGCCTTGCATACGCCCAGAATGGATCTAGGCTGAGTTGCAAAGCAAAACCCAGAGATGGAAAAAAAAAAAGTCATTTCCAATGACTGGGACTCCTGAGTGTATGAGAAGGAAGGACTTCCACCAGGAATAGCAGAGACCAGAGGGAGCACAGCCACTTCCTTCTGATGTATGAAGAGGGCAAGATTGTAGCACTGCTGGCAAATGCCACCTGTAGGAAGGAGAAAGCATTGGGAAAATAGGGTGCTTTAATATCCTGCTTTATAAGGAAATACTGCTGGGCTCAGGACAGATAATATTAGTATCTTGTTGGCTTTTGAGTCCTCTTCTGAGGGATGGGATACAGAGCAGGTGTCCAGAGAATGGGAGGATAAGAAAACAGGCAGAGAGAGGTTTGCCCACCCCTCACCTCCTCCCCTCTACTCTGAGGTGCTCTCTGCCACCAGCTTCCTCCTGATCACCCTCCTCCCCTCCACTCTAAGGGGTGCTCCCCTGCCAGCACCTGTTTTGGTTTCATTATCTATTCTCACTTTTATGGGGGGGGGTCCCTGAGGATATCCTGAGATATCAAAACAGTAGCAAGTGGCTTCTGTCTTTGGGAGCAGAACCTAAGATTCCATCATCAGCCATCATCACTAATAGCCACCTGCATCCAGACTCATTTTCACACACTTAATCCTAAAGCCCAAAGAGAGAAGGCAGATGTAGCCATCTGATGTACTTCTAACCTATGGGGTAAAGAAAACAATGGTTGGCTGGGACTTCTAGAAAGGTGTTAGGGTAATCTCAACTAGAATAACCCTTCTGACTTTTCCCCATCCTTCCAGCCTAGAATACGGGAACAAATAGGAACATGGCAGGGATGATGAAGTAAAAAAAATCAAAGGTGCTTAAGCCCAGAATAATCCTGGGCAGTGGGCCCTGAAGAGAGAGTATCACCATCACTCACCCGGGCGGGCACTCCAAGGCCACGGCAGCCTCAGCATCGCCAGGGCTCAGTGTGGTCCTCATCTGTGTTCCAAGTATGCATGCAGCGTAAAGCCACAGACTACATGCCTGCGCAGCTCAGTGACATTGGTTCTCGGTGACGGCCCTTAGAGCATTTGCTTCTTTTTTGTCCCTTCTATCCAAGAAAACACGAACTTCTATCACATTCCTACAGAGTGGAGTGTGCATGGATCCCCAGATTTTTCACACTGGCTTTTCACCTATATTTGTATCTTTTGTTACAAGCCATGTCAAAATCTTCCTAGAAGAAAAAGTGTAAAAATAAGCTAAAAACATTAACATTTATATAACAAGTGCTAATGAAAGAAAGCCAGCTCCCAATCATTGGGACAAAAAGGGAGGTTCTGACAAAAAGTATCACACAATAAAGAAGCCTGTTATCTCTTCCAAGAAATAACAACATGAACCTGTATATATCCAACCACATAGCTTCAAAGTGTATGAAGCAAAAGAGACAATGATAAACCTCAGTAGCAAAGCACCAAATAAGACTCCAGTGGATCATCCTCAGGAGTCAAGCAGACTTTTAACAGCAATAATCAGTATAAAGCAAGGAACACACACTGAGGAACCTGGGGAGCCAAGTGACTGGGGTGTGCCAGTGATAGGACGTGAGTGTGGTAGTGTGGGCACAGTGGTGAGCTGGACAGAGCGCTTGTGCCGGTCAGGCATACAAGTCAACAACCTGATGACAGCCTGAGGCACTGTGTGCTAGACTTGGTGTATGCAAGGCTCACTAAACCAGTAATCACTATTTTCCAACCCTTGAGAAAGAAAATATACATGAGTTTAAATGACTAGAACTGTATAGAACTTGACATACAACAGAGTAATAAGTGTCCTTTTCAAATAGCTATGGGACTCAGAAAAAGGTAAATCCCTTAGCAACAAACCAAAACCCAAAACAATTTAAAATAGAGAAACTGAATGTTTTGAAATGTGCTTATAGACCATGACACCCAGTACATGTCAGCTGTCTTAAATGTTTAGAATGCAATAAAAAAATCTAACTGTCCCAAACACCTTGCCAGCCATTTTGTAAGTATTATTATCCACATTTCATAGATGGCAAAGGACAAAACACAGAGAGGTCAAATCACATACCCTAGGTTGCTCAACAAATGACAGTCAATGAAAATCAGCTCCAAAGTTCATGATTCTAATCTCTCTGCTAACAAGCTTCCATGTGCTTGCAAGTTGTATGACTTTAAGACTCACACGCTTAACTCTTGAATTCAAAAAATACTCAAATTATTTATAGATAATTGATGATGACAAGAAAAAGCTCATTTAAAAATCATTTGAAGATCATTGATTACAAGAAAAGGCTCACTTGCAAATTCTTTACAAATGATTGACCATAGGATGGCACCAAAATGGCAAACAGAGGACAACACATAGCCTTTAGTACTCTAAGGAAAAGGAAAAAGCCTACTGACTGCCAGCACAAGAAGATGGGGAAGGAGCTAAATAAAGTAAAACAAGTGTTTATAAGTAGAAAAACAAATATCAAGGTAGCCTACTATAATAAATCAATAAATGTCGTTAGCTAATGCTCCATATTTTCAAACAGTGTAAGAGCCTATGTAAAAACACATATGTCAGTCAGAGCCTGTGGGCTAAGATAGCCCAGCTGAAAGATGTGAGCCTTCCCAGGCTTCCTAATCTAGAAAGATAACAACTGTTCTCTTAATTCACTGTTTTTTGGGGTTCTCTGCTAGAAGCAGCTATGCACAATTGCTGGATGATTCTAGCAGCACACATGAACAATACCAAGAGGGTGAATGTGAAGGGTTGAGATTGCTTTTGTATATTCTGTAAGCCTTCTCTACCATCACTTACCACTTCTCCTCCCCGTGATGACAGTCGTCTTGTTTACATGCTAGCATCTACTTCTTTTGTGTTTAGTTCCCTTGGATGTCATCCCTACAAACACCACACTAACCTTCTCAGCAGCTAGAATTCCTCATCACTCAGGTGCCGTCAGAAAAAAAAAAAAAAGCTCACCTCCAGGACCTCCCAATATAGATGCCTCCTTAAACCAGTCTCCAAGCTCCATTGCCCCTTTATGCTAGGACTCCAGGCTCTGCTTAGCCTTCCCTGTCCTGCATCAGCAGCCATCACAGCCCACTCTGAATCAACTACAATCTGTGAGGGAGATTGTCTGGGTGTATCCTGGGCTGGCTGAATTCAGAGGTGAATGGTGGGCAGAGCGACAGAAGGGTGATGGACGAAGGAACACATGGAGGCCTATTGATGCAGAAGTGACTGTCAGATGAGTGACAGGTGTATGAAAGCATAATACGATGACAAGTGAGGGAAGGAATTTCACAGGAGGACTTAGTGACCTAGTGGCACAAGAGGAAATGGATGATGGGTATAAAGTAGACCTGAATACAAGGAAGAATCGGGGAACACATGGCAGGCATATGAGGAACATAAGGATACAAAGGCAGACAGGGGAATGAATGAAAGCTGCAAGGAGGACTTGAGACGCAATGGTGGGTGCACGAGAGGAATGAGTAACAACAGTAGACGGTGGATGAAGATGAGGTAGTGGAAAGATAGAAGAAAAAGGACAGAATTGTGGAGAAAAGCGAAGAACACCAGATAGGAGAATTAGTGACACATTCATGGAGGAAGGACGGAGAGAATGGAAAATAGGAGAATGAACGCATTTACAAGCACAATGGCAGATGTAGAAATGAAGGAGATGGGGATAGTGACTGATAGAATGTCAGACATTGGAAATGATGGCAGGTGACAGTGTGCTGAATGATGCACTGGAAGAGTGCAGAGTCAATGGCGGGTGAACTGACAACCCAGTGACATGTTGGCAGAGAGGAAGTGGGTGACAAGTACGCAGGAAACGGAGTGATGCAGGGTAAAGGATGAGGGAATGGCGAGTACAGGAAGACTTCACAGTGGGGCTAGATGTTGAGCATGCAGGTGATTCTGATATGCAATGCCAGAGAACAGAATGAGCCACAGATTTAAGGGCTGAGTGAAACAGGCATCAGGGTGAAAGAATGATGGGTGTGTAAAGAATTGAGTGACACTGGGCCTAGTGAGGAAGTGAAGAACATGTGCGTGGAGAAATGAGCATGACAGTGTCAGGGAGGAGAGTGAATGACAGGTACGAGCACAGCGGCATGACACAGTGAATGAAATAATGAATGGATAGGGTAGAGCAGACTAATGGAATGGCAGAGGAAGGTCTAAACTACAGGTGCACAGAGGACCAGGGGAGGCAATGGTAGATGGAGGATCCAGAAAACAGTGGAAGGTTAGCGATACAAGGAGTAATGGGGAAGCTATGACAACCGCATGGAAGAGTTTGTGACACCTCACCAAGTGGAGAAGAGAGTGGCAGGTGAGTGGGTGGCTGAATGATGCGCTAGCTGATGGGTCATGAATTATGGTTTCATGGAGGACCATGTAACAACACAGTACATGAGAGAATGAATGGCAAGTGCGTGGAGTGACACGTGGTGCACAGGTGAGTGAATGACAGGAGGATGGAGGATGGAGTGACATCATTGGTTCTTAGAATGAATGGCAAGTGCGTGGAGTGACATGATGGTGCATAGGTGAATGCATGACAAGAGTATGGAGGATGGAGTGACATCATTGGTTCTTAGAATGAATGGCAGGTGCGTGGAGAGCAGAGTGACATAATGATGTTCAGGGGAATAAATGGCAGGTGTGTGGACTGAGAGACATGATGGTGCAGGGGGAAAGGATCAACAGGTGTGTGGAGGTAGGAATGGCAGGCACAGGGATAACTGGTGCAATACCGCGTAGGATAATAAATGGCAGGAGCAGGAATACCTAAGCGGTGTCATGATACATGGGAAAGGAATGACAGTGACATGGAGGATTGACTGATGCCATGGTGTATCACGATAGGTGCATGGAGGACTCAGCGATGTCATGGTGTATGGGGGAATTAATGACTGGCACATTTAGAAACGAATGATATCATGGTGTAGGGGAATGGATGATACATACAGTGAGAACTGAGTGATGTACTGGCTTGAGTAAAATGTGTGACAGCACATAGAGTGCTGAATGATGGTGTGGTACATAGAGGAATGAATGACAGGTGTGTGTAGGGCTAAGTGATGTAACGGTTCTTAGGGGAATGAATGGCGAGTACACGGAGACCTGAGCAATGACGGACTGCATGACGTAATGGTGCACAGAAAAGTAAATGGCAGCTGCAAGGTGAACTGAGCTATTCACGGTCTATAAAGGAAGGAGCGACATGTGCATTGAGGAGTGAGCGATGTTGTGGCACGTCTGGGAACAGACAACAGGTACCTGTGGGATTCAATGACGTAATGGTGCATAGAAGAATGAATGACGGGTGCACTGGGGACCGAACGATACAACAGCAACAGAAGAATGGATTGTGTGGCTGACTAAAAGAAGCGATGATAGGTAGAGAGAGAAGTGGCAGGCAGCTGGACAATCGAGGAACACATGGTGGCTAGAGGAAATACTAGAAGGTCCAGGTGACAGAATGGCAGGAGGGAAATGAGTAACGGGTGCTTGGAAGCTTAGTGGTGCTGTGGTGGCTACGAAACAAGTGACATGATTAGGAAGGATGCCATGGTGCAGTTGTGTGTGGAGAAGGGCAGACAGGTGGAAAGACCAACTACCTGGACTCTGGCAAAGGGAAAATGAATGACTCCTACTGGAAGGATGGGCCACGCAATGGCTGGAGGGGAAACAGCTGACAGGCGGGCAAGAACTGAACAGTTTATGTCAGATGAGGGAATGGATGGTGACTTTAGAGAGAGGGTGGGACAGAATAAGACGGTGAGTTTATGTCAGATGAGGGAATGGATGGTGCTTTAGACAGAGGGTGGGACAGTATAAGACGGTGGAGTGAAGGGGGCGTCCACAGAGGTTGGAGGGATTTGGTGACCCATGGAAAATGAATGGCAAGGGCATGGAAGGCTGTGCAACCCAGAAGGGGATGGGAAAAAAAATGAGAAGGAGTTGGCGAACTGAGAGTTACAGTGGCAGGTAGGGCTTGAGTGACAGGTATCTGAAGATCAAGGACACAGTAAATGATGGGGGGATGGCTGGCCAGCGTATAGGTAACTGAAAGAATGGCAGCAAGGAAGTGGGTGACAGGCGTGGAGAACTGAGAGACGGGGGATGGAAGCTGCCTGGATGAGAGAGTGATGATGTCAGAGGGGAACCGTATGACATCAAGGGAAACAAAGGCAGTGGTGGGTAGGGGCAAGGGTCAGGGATGTGGAGAACTTAGTTATACAAAGACAGGCTGGGGGTGACAGGGGCGCGAAGAACGGAATGATGGGGTGACAGCTGGATGCTTGAAAGACAAGGGGCGGGAAGGCTATGTAAAACTAATGAGCAAGGAGAAAATGGCTGAGACAGAGGTAGGGAGGAAGGTGAGTAAAAAGTGGATGGAGATAAAGAAGTGGCTGGCAGGTACATGGAGCACTAAGGGACGTAACAGTGAATGGGGGAACGGATGGCATGGGGGTAGAGGACCAACTGATACTATAACGGGAGAGGGATGAAAGCTAGTTCTCTGGAGGACCACATGACACGTGGCAATTTAGAAAAATGAATAATAGGCATCCAGTAAATTTGTGACAGCTACGGTGTGCGGTGCAAGCGTGAATGACAGAGGAAGGGAAGCCCATGAGACAGAACGGTAGACGGGAGAAAGAACTGTATGTGTGTAGAAAACTGGATGGGGCAAAGGAATGGCAGGCGTGCAGCAGGCTGAACCACACGAAGATGGCAATTGATGGCAGGTTATGTAGAACAAAGTGACACCCGTGTCAGACGGGGGACTTTCATGGAAGAATGGGTGATATGAGAGCGGGTGTGACAGTGAGAGGTGCCCGTGGAGTGGTGAATGAAGCAGTGGCTGATGGGAAATGAAGGGCAGGCACATGCAGAACTGAGCAGTACAGTGGCGGGCCGGGGAATGAATGACCGGTTTGGGTAGAAACTCAGGACGGCATGTTAGATGGGGGGAGTGAGTGACATGGTATCAGATGCTGAAGGAAAAGTGCCAGGACCACAGTGTGCATCCGTGGGAGAAGCTGAATGGCAGGGGTTTGCAGGGCTGAGCGGTGCAATGTTGGGTGATGGCATAAGTGTCCAAGTTGCATGAATGACTGGATGGAGACTGGCTAATGGGGGAACAAATGATGGGTGGGTGGGGCTGGATAATAGAGGCATCTGGGCAGTGGATGGCAGTGTTGGGTGAGGCAATGAATGGCGAGCCCGCCGAAAGTTTAATAATAATAATAATAATAAGATGGCAGAATGGTTGAGTGAGTGTAGTTACAGTGTAAATGAGTATAGGCATGAGTGGATAGAGGGGCCCAAGGTAAGTACGTGAAAACCCACCACTAGGACACCCACCCTGACCTGATTCACCTCCCACTCCTACTCTGCCCTCTCTGGGCTTCCTGGGTTGGGGAGTCAGGACAGAGCAAGTGACTGTGACCAGTGCCTGGAAGTCCTTGGCTCTCATCTCTTTCTTGTTTCAGAGCACTGAATGTCTAGGGAGAAGTGTCTGGGTTGCTACTCCAAACCAACACCCCTGCTCCCCCGCTTTCTCCATGGCACCTGTAGGCAGGATGTTTGCTAGAGACCCTTGAGTTGAATGAGGAGAGACCAGGGCCAGGACGGGGGAGGGCCTGGGTAGGCAGAGCTGTCTACAGGCACTTCCTGTGTCCTCAGCATGGTAGCTACCAGCCTGCATATAAAGAGCCCAGAACCGTCTTGCCCCCAGGGCTACCCATCACCCAGATCTGGCTGGGCAGGCTCCCCAAGTGAAAGGCGGGGCACACAGGCCCACCATGAGCTGCATGACTTCCAGCTAGAACCTGCAATAAGGAGACCCTATTTGCATATGGTCTTCCATGCACTCTACCTTGGTGTACATTGCCTTATCTGCCTCAGCTTCCTAATCTGTCAAGCAGGACGGTGTTCCCACAAGCTCATGGGTGAAACAAGATGGGGGGAAGAGGAAGAGAGAGAGAGAGAGTGCCATGATTTCTCAGGCATCAGCCTGTCTGACCCATTGGTTCTGTTTCAGCTTTTCAGACCTTTGTGAGTTGCCTGCTTCATGGCATGCACTGTACTGGACACTGCAGGTTCAGGAAACAAAGGTAGTATGGACCTGAGGTAGAATGAGCAGAATCCACAAAGCTGAGATTGACTGGAGGAAAGGAGGGCCAAGGGTGGGGCTTGGAGGACTCCGGGAGGAAGGTGGTTTCTATGTTGGGTAAGGATGCTCGGGCTGGTGGATGGCATAGGCAAGTAAAGGCTCTCCCTGAGTTTACTTGTACCTGTGCTTCACCCTGGACTACAACCAACTATCTGGATTTCCAGCCCCTTCTGCCAAGGCCAGTCCTTACCTTGTCATCTAGACTGTCCCCAGAGTATTGAAGTAGGCGACACAAGCAAGGCAGGGCAGGTGCTTGACAAGACTGAGGATCACGAACCACACCCAAAACCCATGATAAACCCATGATGCATGCTGCCCATTTTGAGAAAAGTTAGTTTGAGGATCTGCTTTTACCTCATTAAGGAAGGAGTTCAATGTCTGTCTAGAACAGGGCAGGATTCTTAGGGATTTTCTCAGTGAAGCCCCACCATCACCTGAAGACCCCAGTCCTAAACCAGTCACCTCCACTCCTACGGCAGCAGCCTCAACCTCAGATGGGCCCAGAGAGTCAGGAAGTGTGAACTTCCCCTCTGTCCCCCAAAACTGTAGCTAGAGAAGAGAAATCACAAGCCAACCCTTCTTTCCCCGTGGCAAACAGTCTTTAAGTTGTCCTCCACAGTTCTGCAGAGGGCATCTGGTGGCTTCCTTTTTAATGGTGCTGAAGGTAGCCAACCTAGACTACAAAGTGTGATGGAAATCCCATCTCTGGTACATTGTGCAAAGTGGCTGACTGTGGGACAGTTTTAGCTTGAACCTCCCACTGTGGGAGGTGATAAGTTTATACCAGTGATCTATTATAAAAGCTCCAAGACCTCAGCCCCAAGCAGAGATAGTTCTAATAAACCTCCTATGCCCATGCAGACACCCCCCCCCGCTCAGTACCACCTACTTCCCCCCTTGCATAACAGGTCTGGGGAGGGAATGTTTCAATTGTACAGCAATTGGGTCAGTGGGCTACAGGCAAGGGGGTCCTGCCTAAGTTGTAAACCAAACAGTAAAGCCCCTTTAAGGAGAGTTACAAGTGGCAGCAAGCTGACAGCCACAGGAAAGAGTGGGCACCAGGACTGGACCTGGTTAAGAGGGCAGTTGGTATTCACAGGACTCCCCAAAGAGCTAGGGCCAGAGTGGATGGAATAGCCTCCAAGGGCTTTCAGGAAAGCATAGTCACAGACAGATTCAAAATGAAGAAGTAATTACATACGTTTTGAAAATCCATTTCACAGAGTAAGCAAATAGCTGCATCTAAGAAGCAACATTCATTAGACAGCTCCAGGGCTCCTGCCACAACCACAGAGTCTTGGGTGCAAAGTTCACACACACACACACACACACACACACACACACACACAATCACCCAAACTTAGGTGAAAAGGGAATAGCTATGAAAATGAAGCTCACTTTTGCTGGTATCATTGCCCAATAGAAGACAAATTCTTTGAGGGCAGGGCTTGGGGCTGGCTTTTATCCTGGGCCTAAAAGCACTTTCATTTGCATTTGTAGTTTAAAAAAAGGAAAGAAAACAAACAAAAGTAACTGTAAAGGTGCTTTGTTTCCTACAGATGTGGGTGCTTTTGTGGAACAGCTCTTAAGCAGACAGTAAGGAGCTCAGTCAGTCAAAAGCAAGAGCATATACTAAGCACTACAATGAGCAGGGCTGGGGTGGGGAATCTGCATTCCCACAGCTGATGATAAAAGGCTACTAGCCAATGGTTAATAAATACGAGTTCTACAGGTGGGGAAACTGAGGCTGGAGGACAAAAAATGGCATCACTGTAGTCTTCCTGTATGGCAGGCTCCAGATTCCACTTAAGCACAGCTGCCTTAGCTGTGTTTGTGGGTGTATGCATATACATGTGTATGTGTGTGCATGTATGCAGGTATGTATGAGTGCAAGCAAGTAAATATATGTATCCATGTGGATGCATGTGCATATGAGTGTGTATGTCTGGATGCGTATCTGCCTGCATGCATGTCTGCATGTGTGCACATGTGCATGCATATGTGTACATGTATGTGAGAGTATTGTGTTCATGTATGTCTGTGCATGTAAGTATATTGTACATGTATATAAATATGCATGAGTGTGGATTTATGTATGTACATGTGTATGCACTTGAAAGCATATTCATGTGTGTGTGTGTTTGTAATCTTTTCCCCAAGTCAGGAGAAAATCCAATAAAGGAAATGAGAAAAATCATCATAGTTCTTTCTCAAATGGCCCTGATTCTGTACTAGTGAAAGCCCCTATCCAAGGGGCTAAGACAACAGTTGCTTTTAGTTCCTCTTCCCTTGACACTATTTCCTTGGAAGTTTCAAATATTAGAAGCTTATGTCCAGAAGTGCCAATAATATCAATAAAGGCAACATACCTCAAAGAGAGCCTCCTCGACCTCAATTAATTTTTTTAAGCAATGCTGCAACATAACTGTTCTTGTCTTTAACCCCACCCGCATCTTGGGACTAGTCAACAGTTTTCAGTGCTGGTTTTACTACAGGGAACCAGCCTGAAAAACAAGCCCCCCCATTTTAGAGCTAGATGACAAAAGGCACTTTTAGGGGACTATGAGAATGTCTCCCCTCTGTCCGTGTCACAAGCATAGTCTTGCCTTCCAGCAAATACACCTGCCACCAGAACCAATGACTTGCACATCTGTTTGTCACCACCACAGTTCAAACACAGAAGTGACGCAGTCACCTGCTGGTCTCTTCTCTGACTTGGGGGGGGTGCTTTGGGGTTAGCAGGGGCAAAACTGGTCATATAGACAACTGAAGGGTGACTTTCTTCCCCCAAACATAAAAACCGGCACTGATTTAGCACATATTTTTAAAAGGCAACTCTTAAAAAGTCCTTTCGAACAAGAGCGAAAGACAGGTTGTCCTGGGCTGGTGTTTCCTGTTGCATATAGCACCCTGAAATCCTGTGTCCTTTCCCCGCCCCCCCCCAGCATGCAGAGCTTTTCAGGAAAAGAAAAGTATCATAGGGAAATTAGAGGGTGGTCCAGGAAAGGAAGATGGCTCTCATCAGGGGCAAGAGACCACCTCTAAGACAACATTCTGGCTCTCACAGGTCCAAGGAGATGGCCCTAGGCATTCTGCCATGACAGGGCAATTGGCCAGCCAGAGACACTATTCTGCCTCCTGCCAGAAGGGCATCTACCACATCCCCTGGGATGAAGTGTAGCACTCAGATTCCCACAGGTCTCCATGTGCAAATCTAGAGGTGTACCCCAACCTCAGTTGGGGTACAGTCATTGGGATCCACCAGAGACTACTCTGTGGACAGTGGCCCGAGCCTGAGAATCTATAGGCAACCCCATCTGTACCAGACAGACTCTTTGCCAGAGTGAGTTAAACACCCCCAGTTTTCAAGCAACATCCAGACTCCTTTGATTCTCACTCTTAGTCCACAGTACAATCAAGCACTGCCTATTCAACCCATCAGGACTGCATCACAGGTCACCTGCTGCCAACCCCAGCCCAACCAAAGAAGAGAAAATTCTTTTCCTGGGACCTAACACACTCTACAACTCAAAGGAAGGATAATGGGTGCTGAAATCTTGACTCCCAGATGGCCTCTATCTGAGGAAAGGTCAGTACCACCATCACCCATAGACCCATAAACAGCCCTCTGTCACCCAGCCAGCTTTGTCCCACATTCCCCAAGAGGTAGTAAGTGTAAGGCTTAGAACCCACTCAGGGAAGCACAGCCCTCACAGGTGGGTGGGTGTCGGCTGTGAGATTATTCTTAGCGCTCCACTCTTTAAAAAAAAAAAAAAAAGGTGGCACCTCCACCCTCAAGACAACAGCACTCTGTCTCTGGAAGTTCACAAGCCTGGCCCACCAGAGCAGTATGGAGCACCCGATAGGATCCCCTGGAGGAATTGAGGTCATCCCCTGAGGGGTGAGACACAGAAACATGGGGCTGTCTTGAACCTGGGAACCCCCTACCCAGCCTTGCACAGTGCACACTATTTCCCCGGGACTCCTCCCTCCGGAGCCCGATAGCTCTATAACCCTTCTTTACCTATAGTTGTGATGACGGTGATGGCAAAATAGAAGGAACCCGCGAATTTCCACTGGACACCAGCACGGTGGGGCTCAGACTGCAGAATCACCAGCTCCAGCTGCTGATAGTCATCGGAGCTGATGTTGTACTTGCCTCTGATGCGGACCTCTTCGGCCTTAAGTTTCTCCTCCTCGCGCATCTCATGGTCGGACTCTAGGGCGTCGAACACAGCAGCACCCACCAGCAGGTAGGTGAAGGTACAGGCGATCAGGGACAGGGTACGCACGTTCTGCCGCTTCATGGCTGCGAAAAAGGAGCCGCCAAAAGGAAAATGAGCCAAACCAGGGCGCGCTTCCCAGTGCAGCGCCGCGCGGACGAAGCCTCCTCTGCGATGGAGTCTAAGTTGTAAGCGGTGGTAACAGCAGATGCCGCAGCTGATGCTGGAAATGATAGAATCATCTTGGGGGTCCTCACTGTTCCGAACTTCAACACCTTCAAGCTGAGGAGCGTTCCCGCGTGCCTCGGGCTCCTCGGTCTCAATGGTCACAGTGGACTCCCCGTATTTTGCAGGTTCCGCGGGCTCAGCGGACGCCCCGGGCTCAGCGGATGCCCCGGGTTCGGCAGGCTCGGCGGACTCTGTAGGAGCAGCAAGTTCCACGGGCGCAGCGGGTTCCGCGTGCACAACCGGCTCTGCGGGTGTAGCGGGTTCCGCGGGCACAACCGATTCTGCAGGCGTAGTGGGTTCCGCGGGCACAATGGACTCTGCGGGCGTAGCAGGCTCACCCAGTGCAGCCGATTCCAGGAATTCAACGGGGTCCGCGGGCGTTGTGACCACCACTGGGATAGGCAAGAGGGTAGGCATGCTCATGGCATCACTAGGGTGCGGAGGCCAGCGATCCTGGACCCGGGACACCCTACGCCAGGCCTGGGTCAAGCGACTTGCCCCAGTGCGGATGGTCATGCGTATGGATGGCCCACGCTCGTTTCGCGCGGGCTGCGTTGTCCTCAGCACCTGGCCTCTCGAGCCCGCGGACCGGGCTGGGGCAGGATCAGGATCAGGAGTCTGGACAGAAGGCGACCCGGGGAGAGGTTGGGCATCTCTCTGGATGCGTTCCGCGGTTAGCGGGGCCCAGCTAATCGCCTCCAGGATGGCGGTTGCCCCGAGGAGACCAACTTCTCCCTCTAGCTTTCCTCACCCCTTTGGGTGAGGAAACAAAAGTTTGCTAAGTGAAGATGTCTCTAGAATCCCCTGCAAGCAGGGAGAGCGTCTATCTAGCAGGTGCAACGGGCAAGGCAGCCCGATGCCCCAAAGTCCTAATGTCCTGTGCCCACCTGGGAGCTCGGGGCATGCGGGCCCGTCGCGCGACAGCCGGTCTGCGAAGTTTGTTTCACTCAGCCTCCGAAGCTCAGGAACAGGGCGAAGCCCAAGACAGGAGCTGCCTGGGGGCGACGAGGGAACTGCGCGGCGACCATCGGCCAGCAAGCTCCTCCCGGGGTGGCGGGCGAGGTGGCGGCGGCGGGAGTGGTCCCGCGGGCCTGGAGGAACTGAAGGGTAGGAATAGGGGCGGGCAAAGGCGCATCAGCCGCGGGAGGATCCCGAGACTCTGGCGTCCAAGAGTCAGGAGAGGCAGCCTCCGCTCTGGTCTGCTTGAGGCGCTGTGCGTGCGCGCCGGAGGGAGCCCGAGTGTATGTATTCGCGAGTGTGCGTGCGCGCGTGTTTGCGTTTGACTGCCCCGCTCTGGCGGGAGGGACGGGGCTGGAGGGGCAGGCTACTCCGAGGACCGGCTTCCCTCCCTCCTCTCTTCTTTCCCTTCTTCCCTTCCTTCCTCCCTCCTGCAGCCTACGGGTCGCGCCACCTCCCGCCTGGTCCCCAGCCAGCTGGTGAGGCGGCTCTGGCAGCTCCTGCAGCAGACCTAGTGCTGAGCAGGGTGCTCGCTATGGAACCCAGGAGAGGTGGCCAGAGGAGGAGGGAGAGGGGTAAAACTGGGTGCTGCCACAGGGTGCGGGTGTAGGAGCCCAGCCGCTAGTCAGTTTCGGCTGGGATGTGGGTGGATAAATACGAATGCCTGGGTTCCTTCTATCACTGATCCCCTAAGAGCGCACACAGCCTTGGAAAAGTGGAGAGTTTGAGAAACCCGCAGCTGAGGATGAGAAACGAATTCGGCCAGTGGAGCAGATTAGAGCCTTAAGGAAGAAAAACGGAGCGTGTGGGGGAATAGAAGAGGGAGGGGCTATGAGCACTTGGGAGTGCAGCAACAGTGGCCTCGCGCCCCCCCCCCGCCCAACACACACGCAGGAACACACACACACACACACTTTCAGCTGCAGCAGCCACCTGGCACAGCAGCACCCTACTGGCTGGGGCACTGCCTCCTAGAGTGTTGGGGGTTTTGACAGCCTCTTCAGTCCCCACGGTGGGATGCCAGATGCGTCTCCAATGGTCCTGCACCTGCCGACCCCAGCTACTTACCCCTAGAGCTCTGGCGAATAGTGCAGACCGCCACTCTTAGAGGCACACACACCTCAAGAAAGGGAGCACAGGAGGAATTCGCATTCCCTCTCTCCCCAGTACCCTCCCTGTTTCTTCTCTAATCATTTCTTGTTTCCTTGGCAGAGGAGAGGAGCTCAGAGAGCATCCCTCCAGCAAACCGTGGCAAAGTTCACCCTCTAAGTTCAGACTTGGGGATGGGACAGGAAGATCTTGCTAAAGAACAGCGAATAAAGTCTTATACAGCGAATAATCCCATATCTCTCTGTTTAGGCCTTCAGGATCTCCCACCCATCCACCTCTCTTCAGGTCGCTCCTAGGTTTTCTTGCACGGATTTGCTTTCCTTGGCTAGGCTATCTTCTCCATCTCTAGCCAAGGAAGAGATGCAGATGGAAGGATCTGGCGACCCTCTCCTTCCCCCCCCCCGGCCCCCGCCCAGGCAAAAGCTAAGAGGCCAGAGCTAGAAACTAACACAGGGATAAAAAGCACCCTGTGAATCAGACCCAGCTGTTGAGTTCGAAGAAGCCCCGTGTTCCTCAGCCTCCCGGATCATACCCTGCCTCTGTCTACCCGTACTCAGCCCGGTGGGTTTGGAGCTTCCTGTAAGCCTTAGGTAAAAAGCTTTTCACCAAAATTCAAAGGCTTGTGGGTGCACCACAGGGCAGGGGCATCGGCGCTGTGCGCTATGCCTGGACAGTCATGTCTCCATGGGGTCTTCAGGTACGCGAATGGGAAGCCCCACCGGAGCAGGTGCACTCCCCAAAATCCATTTTAGAATCTGAGCTCTCACCCCCCTCCCACACCACCACCACCGTGCTTGGCAAGTGAGTCTGGCTGCGGGGTGAGTCACCACAAGCGAGCGACAAGGATTCCCAGCAACTGGTAATTAATTGAGCCGTGGCTCAGCCCACGATGGAACCCCAATCAGGCCTCCCGCAGCTCTAGCAGCAGTGACACCCAAGAGGTCCCAAAAGGTTTGTGTGTCTCCGTGCCACCAGGGGGCACTGGACTCCGATCCACAGATATGCCCACTTTTGAGTCAACTAGACTGCAGTGAAGTCCAAGCTGTCCCCAAAGGCGAGTGGAGAGGGGGCAGCGGGGGGGTGGGGGATGGACTGAGCTCCAAGGACAGGATTCTAGGCTTTGCGCAGAGACACTTGCATTCGATTTACGAAGCTCCAGTTACATGCAGTCCTTCGGAAAAATGGAAAGGAACTTCGGCTTGAAATTATCCCCCAAACCCCTTGCTTCATAGGTGAAGGAAAGGGCCTCCTGTCCAAGACCACAGGGTTACTCACAACTAGAGCCAACTCTCTCTGGGCTTCTTTCCAACTTTCCCGCCAGGATCCCAGTTGTTTTTCAGACCCAAGCTCCCCTTCCACAACCGAGTCCTTGAATGTCTTTTGATTGCCGATGGAACTGGAGATCCTTGGAGGAGAGCCTGGGTCCTGACTATTCTGCCTGCATCCCTAGTTGTAGCGATAATTTGTTTGCATTTTAATAAACCAAACTTGCCTGAAGATCAGAGGAGCAGAGCAGTAAGTCACTAGAGAAACCTTTTACCTCTACCAATACTCAGACTGAAGGGGCGATCCTCAGACTGCCTAGACAGCACTGTCTCCACCAAACCTCAGGCTCCAATGAGCTCGCCGCCTCCTACTCTCCACCCAGTCGTATCACTCCTTTATTTATTTACTAAATAAAGCTTGCCTGAAGATTAGATTGCAGAACCAAACCACTAGGGACCAGGGGGTGGTGGCACACACCTTTAATCCCGGGACTCAAGGCCACCCTGGGCTACCTGAGATTGAATCTGTCTATAAAGAGAAATAGAACTCACACAAAGGTGGTCCCAGCACTTGGGATCACATGCCTTTAATCCCAGCACTAGGGACGTAGAGATAGAGGTGATATGGCTGGACAGAGAGGGGTATATAAGGAGGAGGAGACAGGAGCTCCTTGGAGCCTGGGGCTTGGTGGAGACAGTGCAGTCTAGGCAGTCTGAGGATCGCCCCTTCAGTCTGAGTATTGGTAGAGGTCTCTCTAATGGCTTGCTGTTCTGTTTCTCTGATCTTCTGGCAAGCTTTATTTATTAAAACACAAATGAACTATCACTATACCTGGTACCCATTCTCAAGAAAGATGCTCAGCTACCACTACAGGTTGATGCCCAGAGAGCATTAGATTAGTGACAGCATCCGCCCCACCCACCTCATGGGTTGGGTGCTGGGCCCAGAACATTTTTTTTAATGCTAGAAAAAAAATCTGTTATGGTAAAATGTCATTATCATTTGAATAATTGCCAGTTAAGCTCAGAAATTCTTCCTGCCATTGTCTGGTGTGGGGTCACCTGTCCACCTTTGAGTCAGTGACAGCTCTCCTTCCCAGGTAGGGCTGCAGGTTGATAAGTGCAACCCTGGGGTTTCTTGACTAGACTTGGGCATGACTAAGAGGTTCAGGGAAGAGCTGAGACAGAGGGAGAGAAAGGCTTTGGGGATGTCAATACAGGGCACAGCTGTGGCCCGCGGGTGGGCACCCAGCCCCTTTGCACCCCTTCAGGAGTCAGTCCCTAGGCCTCGTTTGGTTCTTTCTTTACTAAAAGTAGATGCATCTTGTTAGCTAATAAAACACAATGTGGTTTTGTAACTCTGCCACCTAGTTGTTTGTTCTGTTCACATAGTGGGCTTGTCTGCAGCCTTTCTTCCAGCCCTCTCGCAGAGAAAGGCCAGTGGGCTAGCAAATCCCGGCACCACGATGAATAAGGAAGGGAGGAAGCAACTCAGGGCTTCTTCGCATGCCCACAGTGTGTCTGGCTACAGGGATTGCAGGTGGAGGGAGGGAGGGAGGAGGCACAGTGCTCTGTGCCAAGTATCCCATGCTGATGCCACTGCTAGCCCAGGGCAGTTTCTTTTTGCTGGTTGTAAGCCAGAGCTGTCAATGGCTCTCTGGACATTCTGAATCCTTGGGAGTGCCAAATGTTTTGCCACAATCAGATCTCCATCTCTGAATGCAGGCAGAGGGTACAGAGCCATCACCACTTTCCATGGGGTAGGGTAAATTCTCTTACAGGCTCACCTTGAAGGAGGAGCAGTATGGAGTCTTCCCACCGTGGAACCCTGGGATGGTTAATACTGACTGTCAACTTGATAGAATCTAGACTGTGCTAACCTTTGGGCACACCCGTGAGGGGTTACCTAGGCTACTCTAATTGATGTAGGAAGGTTCATCTTAATCGTGAGCAGCACTCTTTGGGGTGGAGTCCTGGGCTGACTAAAAGGAGGAGAGTGAGCTGGGCATTCGCATTCCTGCCTGCTTCCTGACTATGGACGTGATATGACCAGCTCCCTCAAGCTCCTGCCGTTATGCTGTCCCTATGTCTAGCCTGGGACTGCGAGCCAAAATAAGCCCTTCCTTCCTTCCTCAAATTGCTTTTTCCCCCATTGGAGACAGGAAAAGGAACTAAGCCCCAAGAACAGCCTCCCCCTCCAGCCTTTGGCAAGTTACAAAGTCGTGTGATTTGCATAGTTGGTCGTCTGCCTTCACTCCAGCCTTCCACCAGTGTCAGGTACCAGAGAAGAGCACCCCCAGTGTAGGGCAGGAAGCCCACCCAGTATTCTCCAGACTCTTCTTGGTATATGAGCTAGTATGGTTTGAAGTCACACCGTTTCACCAACCCTGGGTCAAACAGTAGAACACAGGTCTTCTTGGAGGCATAGGTCTGCTAAAAGGATTGCCACCCCCACACAGTAGTACCACGGCCAGAGTTTTCCAGACTCACTTAGCGATGGAATTGCCTATTGGTGAGGCAGCACCAGGTCCTAGAAACCCATTTTGGAAGCGGCTGCCCCAGGCTGAAGAGCTGAATGTAGAAAAGTGGACAATCTGGGTTCTGGGGGAACTCATCTTAGACTTAGCATCTCTGTTTATTTAGACCAGGATCCGTGGCACAGACTGGAGCACTTATTGAGTACTAGGGTCTGGCAGCTTCCCTCCTCCTGAGTTCCTACCGTCAGCCCAGTTGAGCAGCATGTCCGTCTCTCTGTCAGGAAGCCAGACCTCTCCTTTGAACAGACTGACCTTTCATGTCCATGCAGAAAATCCCCTGGTAGGGCAGACGCCCTCTTTTCATCATTCCCACTCTCCAATCCAGGCTCCTGTAGCTCCTCTTATCTGAGTCGCCATTGTTTGCCTGCTAAGGATCCACTCTGGTGCTACCTCTGGTGCCTCTAGGAATTTCCCTGTTCTTCAGGCTGGAGAGTCATGTCTGAAGGAGGAGGGTCCATTCATGGCTGTAGTCAGAGAAGTCCTAATAAAGACCCCAGAAAGCCACTCTTATTGTCTCTGGTTAGTGAGGAGCCAAGGTACCTGAAATTAACACAATGGTGGGAACGGCAGGATATGGCAGGCAGGGAGCTATCTCCACTCCCCTCTTTTTAAGCAGGCACAGGTCACAAGGGTGAGGCCATGTAATGATGTCACAGCATAAAGATTGATAAGGAAGATGGGAACCTCCAGACCCTGGTACTCAGCAGGTGCTCCGAACTGTTTTGTGGCTACTGGATTAAATTCGAAAGATGCTAAAATGAATCCCCAGAGTTTGTTGCCCACAATGTAAACACTAGAGGTAACACAGAAAGGAAGATGGTTTAGAGCTTCTGAGACACAAGCCGGTGATGGAAGAAGGACACAGAGACTGGGTCTTACAGAGGCTCAGGGAACATAGCCTTTGATTTGTCAGGCTCCTGGCTTCCAAGGATATGGGTGGGTGACATGTGGAATTGACCATAAACGGGTTGCCAAATCCTGGTGACCTCACTGGAGATTTCCAAGCTTCAAACTTGTCAACACTTTGTTTATGATATCCCAAATGGGCAGAGGATATCCATCTATCCACTGCAGGAATAAAATTCTTTGGGCATGGATGTGGTCTGAACCTAGGGTTAGAAGATTTTTAATGGTAGGAGTATCATTTCATGATAAATGGGATCTTCTTGGAGTCAAGGTCACCTGGCAAGTGAAGGAAATAACCAAAGGCAAAGCCAGCTCAAGGGCTCTCCCCACAAAGCTCTCTTCCATGAAACCAGCATGCCTCAGAGCACCATGCAGCCCCCTGATGCCCTTTTCTACTAGAGAATTCAAGTTTCTTAAGGTGGTCTGGTCCTCTGCTCAGCTCCTATCTGCCCCATAAAAAGTTGTGTCGCACTCCCGCGTGGAGCTCAGGTTACTTCCAGGATCAGTCAGAGGCTGGCTGACAGCTGCAAGGGAGACTGGTGCAGTCAGTAAACTTGCGCCCATCATCAGGGTCTCATTAAGAGGCTGGAGAGGAGAGATCAGCAGCCTGGCCAATAGAGGAGGACAATATGTGTCCACACACAAACTGACACTGCAGGCCAGGTCTGAGCCTCTTGAGCAGCAGAGAGCATCCTGACCCCAGCCTCCATTTCTGAGTGCCCAACCTTGGCATGGAACACAGGTTAAGGGTCATTTTCCGACCCCACTCACGAAATTGACAGAGGGGACATGGGTAGACAAAAAATGACACTGATGACCTCTCTCCATCACCTCCCCACTACCCAGGGTTAGTAGTAGTTAGATAGAGTCAAGGGCACTTATTGACCCATTCTTCTGCCTTTTTAATAAATAAAACTTAATAGGGCAAGTGAGGCGATTCAGTATAGAAAAGTGTTTGCCTCCAATCCTTTGATTTGAGTTCAATCTGCGGGACCCACACAGTAGAAGAGACCTGACTCCCATAAGTTATCCTTTGGGGTTTACATGAATGTACACCATGACATGCATGCACACGTGCACACACACACACACTAAAATACATCTTTAATTTAAAAAAATCTTTTGTTCTAAAAATATACCAATCAGGGAGCTAGCTCAGTTGGTTGAGTGTTTGCCTGGAATGCACAAGGCTCTGGGTGTGAGCCACAGCACCACATAAACTGGGCATGGCTGTGCACACCTGTAATCCCAGAACTCTGGCGAGAGATGCTGGAAAGTCAGAAACTTAAGGTCATCTTTGGGTACATAGTGTGTTAAAAGCCAACATGGTACAACACAAGGCCCTGTCTACACAAACAAGCACATCAACCTCACCCAGCTGCGATCCCTGCTAGCTACTCTAATGACTGGCCTGATAGTCACACTGATCTCCCCAACTGGGCAACATGCAGAGAAGAAACCTTTGCATGTTCAACCCCCAGTGAGTCATCTAGGCCACACCCCTCCCCACAGGGATCTTTTCTGAAGACTAAGAACCAGAGGTGGTGGATGACTTCAAGAAAACAGTGTTTTCCAGATACAACAGGGAAGATACATATAACTCCCCCACACAGAGAATCTGTGACAGCCTGCACAAGACCTATACAAGCTCAAGCCAGAAAAAATCCCAGCATGGAGTGGGGAGGTGGGTACAAAATCTCACCACTGGCTGAGAAGCTATTGGCATTTGATAGCTGCTGCAGTTTTCTTTAATTGTGTGACACCTCCCCCCCCCCCGGGGGTAGGTCAGCCACACTCCAGGACAGACCCCACGACAAAAAGTAGTTAGCCAACAAAAATTGGACTTACTGGGTTTAAAAGGCATACTAAAAAATAAGAAAAGGCAGGTAGGTGGGGAGATGAGGGTGGATCTGGGAGCAGTTGGGGGAAGGAGCAAGTCTGGTCAAAATCCATGGTATGAAATTCTCCAGGGGAGTGGGTAGGTTGGTTTCAGATCTTCACCTCTCCCTCTACTCCTCCAACTCCAGTCTCCAGGCTCATCCTGAGCTCTCTAGCAGACCACCTGCTGCAGCCCCCCACCCCCAATCCATTCCCATCTCTAGGTCCCAGATCCTCTCCTCCTCCCTACTCTTCCTGTTATCCCAATCTCCAACTCCAGCAGGATTTCTTTGAGAACCCTCCAGATAAGGATGACAGAGAAGCAAGTAGGCCAGCAAAGCAGGTAGGCAAAGCTAGGCAAGCTTCGAATCTTCACTCTCCCTCCTCTCCTCCGTATCCAACCCCTAGGCTCATCCCCAGCTCTGTAGCCGAATACCTGTTGTAGCATCTCCTCACTCTCTACCATCATTACCAGAAAACTAAGCAGATCCTAGTGGAACACTTTGCTTTCTTCCTTCCTGTGGACCCCCTTAGCCCTACATCCCATCTCTATTCCTAAGCATCAGCTTCCAATACCTAGGATCACATTTTACCCAGAACCCCCAGTGACCACATCTATCAAAATCCCAGAAGAATTTCCTACTAGGCAACACAGAGCCAACACACTCTCCTAAGAACCAGAGAAGGCAGCAAAAACCAAGGAACGAAACACCCACCCAATGAAGACAAGACCAGATATCAGCACCTAGAATTACAATCTTCCTAAAACCAGATGCCTAGATAACAGCATAAAAATACAATAACAGCCAGGACAATAGGTCTTCACTAAAGCAACTCTCCCACAGCAGGTGCTGAGTAACACAACATAGCTGAAGCACAAAACAAGGACCTTAAAATAGCCTTTATGAATATGACAGAGGGCCTTAAAGAGGAAATGAATAAATCCTTTAAAGAAATCTATGAAAATGCAAACAGTGGAAGGAAATGAAGAAAATCATTCAAGATCTGAAAAAATGGAAATAGAATCAATAAAAAACCCAAACTAAGAGAAATCTGGAAATGAAAAATTTAGGAGCCTCAGAGACAAACCTCAATAACAGAATACAAAAGATGAAAGAAAGAATCTTAGGCTCTGAAGACACCACAAAGAAAATGGCTACTTTGGTCAAAGAAAAAGTTAAATCTAAAAGAGCTACTGGCATAAAACATCCAGGAAATCTAAGAGGCTATAAAAAGATCAAATATAAGAATAATAGGAAAAGAGGAAAGAGAAGAAACCCAGGTAAAAGGCATAGAAAATATTTTCAACAAAATAATAGAAAGAAATTTCCCTAACCTAAAGAAGGAGATGCCTATCAAGACACAAGGAGCATACAGTACACCAAATGGACTAGACCATAAAAGAAAATCCCCTCAACATGTAATAATTAAAACTAAACACAGAGAACAAAGAAAGAATATTAGAGACTGCAAAGGGAAAAGACCAAGTAACATATAAGACTGACCCATTGGGATTACACCTGATTTCTCAATAAAGACTCTAGAAGCCAGAAGAGCCTGAACAGATGCAATGCAGACTCTAGGAGACCACAGATGCCAGCCCAGAATACCATGCCCAGCAAAACTTCAGTCATCATAGATGGAGAAAATAAGACATTTTGTGAAAAACTAAATTAAGAAATATCTGTGTGCAAATCCAGTCCTACAGAAGGTGCTAGAAGAAAAACTCCAATGAAAAGAGATTAACAATGCTCAAGAAAACACAAGGAATAAATGATCCCAGACCAGAAAATCAAAAGAAAGGAAACACACACACACACACACACACACACACCACCACCACCACCACCACCACCACCACAACAACAACAACAATAACAACAACAAAATAACAGGAATCAACAAACATTGCTCATTGATATCTCTTAACATCAAGGATAGTCATCACCTCAGTCAAGGTAAAAAGATGATAAAGGATATGCCAAGCAAATGAACCTAAGAAAGCAGATGTAACCATTTTAATATCTGACAAAATAGACTTCAAGCCAAAACTAATCATAAGAGATAGGGAATGATACTACATACTCAAAGAAAAAATTCACCAAGTGCATATTGTAATTCTTAACATCTATGCACTAAATACAAGAGCACCCAAGTTCATAAAAGAAACGCTAGCTTAAATCACATACTGACCCTCACACACTGATAGTGGGACACTTCAATACCCTATACTCACCAAAGGACAGGTCATCCAGACAAAAACTAAACAGATAAATACTGGAGCGAACTGTTGTTTTAAATGCAATGGAACTAACAGATGAACATTCCACCCAAACACAAAAGAATACGCCTTCTTCTCTATACCTCGTGAAACTTTCTCCCAAATTGACCACATCATTGGACACAAAGCAAGTCTCAAGTGATACAAGAAAATAGAAGTAACACCCTGCATCCTATCTGACTACCACAAATTAAAAATGAGTACCAATAACAACAGAATAGCATAGAGCTTACAAACTCATGGGAAACGAACAGCCCTCTACTGATTGGAAAATGGGTCAAGGACAAAATTAAGAAATAAAGCAAAGACTTTCTAGAATTAAATGCAAGGGAATACACAATGTACCCAAATTTATGGGACACAATAAAGTTCTAAGGGAAAAATTCATAGCACTAAGTACCTACATTAAAAAATTGGAGAGAGCTCATACTAGTAACTTAACAGCACACCCGAAAGCTTTAGAAAAGGCACACACCCAAAAGGAGCAGATGACAAGGAATGATCAAACTTGGGGATGAAATCAATAAAAACAGAAACAACATAAAGAATCAATGAAACAAAATGTTGGTTCCTTGAGAAAATCAATAAGATTGATAAATTCTTATCCCAATTAACTACTAGGTAGAGAGTGTATATCCAAACTAACAAAATTAGAAATGAAAGTGGGAAAATGACAATAGGGGCCAAGGAAATCCAGAGAATCATAAGGACATACTTTAAAATCCCATATTCCACCAAGTTGGAAAAATCTTTTAAAAATGGTTAGTTTTCTTGATACATACCACTTCCCAAAGTTAAATTAAGATCAGATAGCAATTTAAACCATAACATCTACAGAAATAGCAGCAGTCATTAGAAGTCTCCCAACCAAAAATAGCCCAGAGCCAGATGGTTTTAGCACAGAATTCTACCAATCTTTTGAAGAAGAGTTAATGCTAATAGTCCTCAAATTATTTGACAAAATAGAAACAAAGGAAACATTGCCCAATTCAACTTACAAGGCCACATCTACCCTGTTACCTAAACCACATAAATACTCAACAAAGAAGAGAATGACTGACCAGTTTCCCTTATGAACATAGATGCAAAAATCTGCAAAAATAAAATACATGCAAACCAAACCCAAGAACATATTGAGAGAAAGAAAGAAAGAAAGAAAGAGGGAAGAAGGAAGATCATCTGCTTTGATCAACCAGGCTTCACCACAAAGATGCAAGAAATCAGGGAAACAAGACCTTTCACAATAGCCTCAAATAATACAAAATATCTCGGGGAATATTTAACTAGGCAAGCAAAAGACTTGTAATGATAAATAACTTCAAGTCACTGAAAAAAAAGAAATTGGATAAGGTATTAGAAGATGGAAAGATCTCCCATGATCTTGAATCAATAGGATTAATATAGTAAAAGTGGTCATCCTACCTAAAGCAATCTATAGATTTAATGCAATCCTCATTAAAATTCCAACACAATTCTTCCCATATCTTGAAAGGACAATTTTTAGCTTCATATGGAAACACGAAAACCTCAGAATAACTAAAACAATCCTGAACAACAAAAGAACTACTGGAGATGTCACAATCTCCAATTTCAAAGTAATTGTGATAAAAAAAAAAACAGCATGGTAATGGCACAAAAACAGACATGTCAATCAATGGAAAGACTCAGACCTAAATCCACATATCTATAGATACATGATTTTTTTATTTAAAAATCCATAAATACACATTAGAAAAAAGACATCTTCAACAAATGGAGCTGGTCAAGCTGGATGTCTGCATGTAGAAGAATGCAAATAGAATGTATCAAAAACCGCAACATAAGATCAGATACACAGAACCTGAATGAAGTGGGGAATAGCCTAGAACTCATTGGCGCAGGAGAAGACTTTCTGAACTGAATATCTATAGTACAGGCATTAATATCAACAATTAATAAATGTGACCTCATGAAATTGAAAATCTTGTATATGGCAAAAGACATCATCTTTCAGGCAAAGCAGCACCCTACAGAATGGGAAAGATTTTTACCAACTACACATCCAGTAGAGGGCTAATAACCAAAATATATAAACTCAAAAACCTAGACAGTAAGAAAAAATAACCCAATTAAAAACAAGATACTGATTTAAACATAATTCTGAAGAGTAAACTCAAATGACTGAGAAACAAAGAAATGTTCTACATCCTTAGTTCATCAGAGAAATGCAAATCAAAACTACATTCAGGTTTTATCTTACACCTGTCAGAATGGCTAAGTTCAATAAAACTGGTGAAAACTCATGGTGCTGAGGACATGGGATATGGGGAACACTCACCCATTGCTGGTTGGCATTCAAAGTCATACATCCACTATGGAAATCAGTGTGGCAGTTCCTAAGGAAGTTAGGAATTGATCTTCAAGGTTCATCTATATCACTCTTGGGCATACACAAAAAGAACTCTTCATCCTATCACAAGGACACTTGCTCACCATGTTCATTGCTGCCCTAATCATAACAGCCACAAGTTGGAAACAACCTAGATGTCCCTCAACAGAAGAATGGATAAAGAAAATATCGTACATTTACACAATGATTATTACTCAGCCATCAAAAAGATGAAATTTGCAGGGAAATTGGTGGGACTAGAGTGAGTGAGGCTCCAGAAAGACAAATATGGTATGTATTAACTTAAATGTGAATAGTAGCTATTAAATCAAATGGTAACCAAGCTACAAACCATAGAACCAGAGGTTAGGTATCAAGTAAGGAACTTGTGGGAGGGGCAGATAAATTCCCTTAGAGAAAGGAAAAGAATAATTGCAGATGGATGGGAGGGGAAAGACTGGAATGAGGGGTCTCACATGGACAGGAAAAGGGAAGAGGGGCTGAGGAAGGGAATGCAGAGAGAGACAGCTAAAATTAAGGGCTATCTGAGAGGTTGTATGGAAACATAAAACAGTAGAAACTTCATATATATATATATATATATATATATATGTACATATATATATGGGCAATCTAAATGAAACCTCCAAATAATGGGTGAGACAGAGTCCCAACTAGACATCTCTTGTTACCAAATGAAGCACCCTGTATTTGCATTGGGACCATCTAATTGAATTGTGAGACCCTTTTGGACCACAGGAACCACCAAACAATCCGGGCTGTTGCTAAGACTGTAGGTTACTCTTCACAAACTGACAGCAGGGCCCCTGCTGAAGACAACATGTACACAACTCATTGAACACGGAGAAGTCAAGCTGGTGCCTACACAGAGTCTTCACTCCCATGTGCTAGCATCTTTGGTACAGGAAGGTGTTGTGGAATATTAATTGAAGATGTGTTACATTTTTTTATGCTATGGGACATTTGTTTAATGATGCAGAAATGTGTTGCATTCTTTTATGTTGTATCTGCTTAACTCTACTTTGCCTGTCTAAAACACCTGATTGGCTTAAAAAAGGACAGAATGGCCAATAGTGAGGCAAGAGAGAGAAACGGGCAGGACTGGCAGGTAGAGAGAATAAATAGGAGGAGAAATCCGGGAAGAGAAGATCAAGAGCAAAAAGAGGGGGAGAAAGGATGCGGGGGGCCAGCCACTCAGCCAGACACTGAATAAGAAGGCACGAAAAGATGTACAGAAATAGAGGTAAAAAGCCAGAGGCAAAAGATGGAATAATTTAAGAAAAACTGGCTATAAGTAAATCAAGCCAAGGCCGGGCATTCATAAATAAGAATAAGTCTCCATGTATTTTTTGGGAGCTGGGTGGTGGGCCCCCAAAGAGTAAAGAGTTAAACAACCAACCACATTTTGGGTTGGGTTTTGTTTTTTGTTTTTGTTTTCTTTTCTTTTCTTTTTTTTTTTTTTTGGTGATTTTTGTTTTGCTTTATTTATTGTTTGTTTGTTTTTAAAGGTGAAATTCTGTTTGCCCAGAGAGGCTGAATAGCAAGTAGCTAACCCTCTGTCCTTGCCTATGTCTCCTGAAAAGGGGGTGTCCTTCTGCTCAGGTCTCACATATAGAATCCTAGCTATACTTAGTTCCTCCATACCACTTACTGTCAGCTAGTTGCTGAGTCAGCCTCCTGGCCCCAGGTTAATTTTATTTAATCAAACAAATGTAACACATCTTTATATCATTAACAAAAGCAGCAGGAAAAAAAGTGACACACCTTTACACAGTTAAATGATATTCCACAACATTGGGGCTCCCAAAGACCAAAGATTAAAAAGAAAAAACAACTACAGGAAGGTTCTCTGAATGCTATGAAAGTAGAAATGTAAACATTAGCCCTTTTTGTTTGTTTGTTTTGTTTTCAAGATAGGGTTTCGCTGTAGCTTTGGAGCCTGTCCTGGAACTAGCTCTTGTAGACCAGGCTGGCCTCAAGCTCACAGAGATCCGCCTGCCTCTGCCTCCCGAATGCTGGGATTAAAGGCATGCGCCACTACCGCCCAGCATCACAAACCCTTTGATCTTCAATGGTGTGTTGTTTATATGTTTATGGGCATTGTCAACTCCGAGAGAGGGGGGGAGAGAGAGAGAGAGAGAGAGAGAGAGAGAGGAGATGAGGAGAGGAGAAGAGAAGCAAAGGCTCCAGAAGGCTCCAATTCTTTGGTCATTTCTTCCAGGAAGCCCTCCTTGGTCACAAGCTGGTTCTGGGACACTCCAAGCGTTTGAAAATGTCATTTCAAACAGCTTCTGCCTCCAATACAGCTGTCACTCCCCTCTGCACTCTCAAAGGACAGGGAGGACGGAGATGCAAACCACCTATGTACCCATTCCTGGTGTGAGATGCCATCTAGATCAAGAGAAACACTGACCAATTAGAATTGAGCCCCAGTGGCCTCTGTGAGTCCAAGCAACATGTCTGCTCTACTTTTCCCATCTTTGAGCTGCTCTCTGCCCCAGATGTCACCTGTGGGTGATACAAGGTGGAAGGCAACCACAGAATCAGGAGCTGGAAGCATGAAGGATCACAAGGCTGCTTAGGCTGTCCCAGAGAGCTCCTCAGCATAGAGAAGGTTATCTTGCCATCCTCAGGCTGCAAGGTGGGTGAAGGCCCAGCTCCCAGGGTTGCTGAAGCAGAGCCTGAGGGGTTATCTGTTAACGGCAAGAGCTTGCCCAAGCTTTGACTCTCTTCTCATCCGACCAGAGGAAAATTGCTAGTTGGGTCTCCTCCCTTTGACAAACCAGGGCAACACAGCACATAGAAGCCCAGACCTGCCCAAGGTCAAATGCAATGGTTCCAAGGTCCCCTGAGGTCCCAGAGGGTGACTAAGCAGTTCAGCATCCCATTTTCCCCCGTATCTCTAGGAGGCAGTAAAGCCAACAAAATCTCTGCCTTTATGTGAAAGGTGTTAGTTTTCCAATTGGGTAACTCCTAAGAGGCTGCGGAAGATAGAGTTTGTGTGTGGCATGTATTTGTGACATAGGTGGGCTAGTGGAAGGATTCCCCTGAGGAGAAGGTACTTGTATTGAAACTTGAGTGACATCTAGCCCAGGAGGAAAGGCATCTACCAGAGCAGGATAAGCCATTGCAAATGCTCAGGCACCAAGTGTGCTTGTGGAGAAGCAAGAAGCAGGTGGGGCTGGGATGTGGGCATACCTCGAGAGTGGTAAAAGGAAGAGTCAGAGGTCGGGCCTTTTCTTTGGTTTCTGAGAGGACAAGAGGTAAGATTAGGTAACACAATTCCCAGATAGCATGGGAAGGAGCCTGGGTTTATCTACACACACCAATATCCACAAATGGCACCTCTCTAGGTGGCTATGGCATCTCAGCACCCATATTCCTTAGTCTTGGCAGCACAGGGCAGGCCTGGAGAGCTCTCTGATAATTTTTCTCACTGAGGAGGACAAAAGGTCCTAGAAATTGGTGGTCAATTAAAGCAACAATGGTCCTAACTCTTATGGCTCTAAACATGCTGGGGACACTGTGTCACAGCTGGGTATCCCTAGCCACCCTGACCTCCATGGTGCCAGTCACAGGGACCAGAGCCACTAGAGTGACTGAAGTCACAGCAGCTGCTTCTGTTGATGGTGAGTTTCCAGTACCTAGGCTAGGCCTTCTGAATACGATGACTCCCAAAACACAAAGGAGCCCAGGTCCCTTTTGCTCAATCACTTGGTGCTTGAAATCTCTGGCCTCTTTAAAAAATGTTCAAGTCACTAGCCAGTCATGATGACACTTGGAAGGCTAAGACAGGAGAATCAACAGTTTGAGACCAGCCTGGACTAAACAGGGGTGTTCTGTCTCAAAAAATAATTCTAAATACAAAATTGATTATTTTGCATAAAACCCCCAAAGGAAGTTGATTCTAAGAAGTGCTCCAGGGAAATTTGATGGTACCATCTCAGAAGTGGGATCTTAGCTTTGGGAAACAATGATTTTCACTCCCTGAAGTCAGCTGATGCTGAGGACCCTTCAGGAAGAGTCTAGTTCAAAAGCAATGGATGTGTACTTCCCAGTACAGGAGGGAAGAGACACCTATACTGTCCTGCAAGCAACCCAACATGGGTCTCTCTCAGATACTGCTTCTCTCTCTCCAAGAGCACCATGGAAAACTGACAGGAAAAAGGTTCACAACAAGGTTCAGGAACCAGAGCCTATGTGAGCTTCCATTCTCTCTCCCTTTCTACTTAGGAAAAAGGGGTACTATAGTATGGTAACCACATTATCGGCCTCTTCTAATGACCTCCTTGTTTTTTTTCTCTCGTGCATGCTCCCTAGTATTTATTCATTTTCTTTTCAGTATCCTACCCCAAGGATATCTAGCAATCCAATCTGAGTCCTGGGATCCTGTGAAGAATGTATACAGTATTGGTTAGGCTCAGAGCCAAACAAGAAAAAAGAAAGTTGCAAAAAAAGAGTAGCCCACATCCTATCTGATTTTCAGTCAACCAACACGGGTAGATGATGCAACCATAGCAAAACTTGCTTAAAAGTTAAAAATAAGTGGCTTAAAGGAACAAAGATGCATTTCCTGTCTGTGTGTCAGCAGGTGCTCATGGAGATACCCTAGCTCCATGAGAGGCTCTCTCGGGCCTTTGTGATCCCCAACAGGGAAAGGGAAAGTGACAGATCTGGCATTGTTTCTGGGAGATTCTACCTCCAAACACCCAGAATCTGTTCTGAATACATTCCATGGCTACAGCATGTCACATGGCCAGGTCTGGGCTATGCAATGTGACCTTGGTGAAAAGATCCTGTCTCATGGTCCCACATAACCCAGGAAGCCAAAGGAGAATACTGAGGGTTCACATCCTTGCATGTGACCTGTATCCACATAAGGCGAGTCTCCAGAGAACACCCAGGAACCTGTGAGACAGATAAAGACCAGGGAGCGAAGAAGGATGGAGCAAGAAGCAGACCTTGGCACATGAAAGAATTCAACCAAAATGAATAAGAGTAGACTTGTCTCCAACTGTAGCAAAACTGCTAAGGAAGGGCTCTAGAAATAGAACGGAGAATCTAATGATAGTCCTAAAAATGTCAAAGCTCAGCAACCTTTGGGATATGTCTGGGTACTGATGAGTACAAAGATTTCACCTGAGCAGGGAGCAGAAGAAGAAAATAGAATACTTCTAGAAACGTCATCTTTGGAAACCAAGGAGAAATGATAGCAGGGAAATAGAACACCTTACCTTAAGAATAATTGGAATTTTGCTCTTAAATAATAGTGAGAAGCTGGTTGGTTACATAGACAAAGAAAAAATGTGGTCCTTAATGTGATGGAAAGATCTAGAAGGGGCTTCCAAGTGAAAAGGGGAAGGGGAGTGAAGACAATAAGATCAATCTATGAAAAACAAGGACAGAAAAAGAATGAGATTGCATAAAATAAATGATTGGTGAAAAGAGAGTATAGGAATTACTTTAAATGAAGTCATTAAATAAGTTTAGTGTGATGAAGCACACTTGTAACCTCAGCACTTGGGGGCTGAGACAGAAGGAGAAAGAGTTCCATTTTAGCCAGGGATCCAAGCAAAACTGTCTAAAAACGAACCAATCAATAGGTTAGTGTGATAATGGAAAGAACTAAAATCTTCCATTAAACAACAGACAGTGAGCCTAGAGTAAGGTACAGTCGCTGGAGTGCTTGCCTTGCAGACACAGAACCCGAGTTCAATCTCAGGAACTCACATTTTGAAAAGCCAGGCAGAGTGGAGAATGCTTGTAATTTAAGCTCTGGGGAAGCAGAGATGGGTAGACCCTCAAGGCTCACTGGCCAGCCAGACTAGCCTGTTTGGTGAGCTCCAGGCCAGTGAGAGACCCTGCCACAAAAATATATGAGGTGGATGACTCCTGAGGAACAATGTCTGAGACTAACCTCTGTCCTCTACACATGTGTGCACACACAGGTTGTGCACATACATGAATAAACACCAAAAATAAATAATAAAAGACAGACACTGTTATACTGATTACAAGCAAAATAAGCAAAAGAGCAAATGCATTTACAGAAACACAGTCAACATTTTCTTTAAAATATTTCAAATACATGGCTTGGGAAATATTTTCAAGTATTAAAGTAAAAGTTGGGTGTAGTGGCACATGCCTTTAATTCTAACACTTAGGAGGTAGAGACAGGAAAATCTCTACATATTAGAGCCCAACTTGGTCTACAGAGTGAGACAATGTCTAAAAAATTTAATGAAAAAGTGAAAATAAAGTAGGACTGGCAAAGACCGACCATAAAAAATGCCAGGCACATTTAAATATATGAATTAATCAGAATATTCTGCAATGAAGCAACACAGAGCCTATTCTTAAAAATAGAAGAACTAAATATAAAAAATAAAAGCTTAGGCAAGAAAAGACAACTTGATAAAAAATAAAGTCAGTTCAAGACAACTTCACATTTCCTTTGTCTCTGGTCACAAATAATTTGGCCTGGTGGCACACACCTGTAATTCCAGCACTGAGGCAGTGACCACAGGAGGACCAGAAGTTCAAGATCATTGTAGACCATATACATAGTTCAAGGCCAACCTGGGGTATACATGACCCTGCTACAACAAAACAAAAATAAAGGAATTATTAAATGAAAGAATGTTTAACCACTGATAACTATCCAGAATATATATCTTGGTCATTCATTGTATACTAACTTGAGCCAAAATGCCTTAAAAAGTCATTTTTTGAGATAGTTATGGGGGTTTGAAATGAGCATTGTTTTAGAAGACTATAGACCTTGGTGTAATTTTCTCATGTACAAAAATGCTATGGCTGTGATATAGGAAAGGACCTTTCTTTCTTAAAGGGAGGACTTGAGCATTTAGAGGTGAATTCTCATGAATTCTACACCTCAGGAAAGCAAACATGGCTGAGTGTGGCCAGTCCCTAGATGAACCTAGGATATGCATGGTGTCCACTCATCTCTTGAAAACTTCAAGACAACAAAACCCAAGCCAATGACCTCAAAACTGGAAAATGTGAACAGTGAATATGTGTTTATGGAATATACAGTGGAGAATGTCATGCTTTTAAATTCCACTGATGGGAACCAATATGCAATAAGACAACTTTGCAAAATTCAGAAACACAAAGCTCAAGGTGCTCAGAGGCCGCATATGCTGACTACATCCTGCACACATAACAATAAATAACAAAAAAGAGGCAAAACCTCAAACATTAACTTCAAATTTTTAACATCCCTACACAACCTTGCATCAAAGAGCAGGTCAAGAGAGAAAATACAGACTTTTGAGGAAGCAAAGAAAAGAGAGCGCTAGTATTACAAGAAATAAAGTTAACACTACTGAGACACAGTCCCAAATGCTTCCACTGAAAGAAGCTGAATGTGACTTCATTGTTACTGCTTGTCTCAAGAAATTAAGAGAATCAACAAGAGATAAGAAGGAGAGGATTTATAAGAATAATGACTGAACTTGATGGAAGAAAGGAAATCAAGCTGGGTATGCAGTTAAACCCGGCACTCAGGAGGCAGAAGCCGCCTGATCTCTGAGTTCAAGGCCCAAGGCCCTGGTCTACATAGAGAGTTTCATGACACCCAGGGCTACATAGTGAGATTTTGTCTCATAAAATATTAATAATAAATAGTGGAAAGAAGTAAGTGCAAGAGCTGGTTCTTCAAAGTGGCTAATAAAATAGGAATAAAAATCACTTTTGGCTTAAGAGTATAACTAGGCTTTAGTTACAGAGAATGTAGAAAGAAAGAGAGCAAAATTAGGATTGGAGTGAGAAACAGACACGGTCAGCTTAACCGCAGAGACAGGGGAAATAAAAACAGTTATGAGAGAAGAAATAAACAAGCGTATGACGGCACACTGGAAATCTCAAAAAAAAGGGACAATTTCCAAGTGAAAGTATGTTGCCAAAATCAATCCAAACATAAAAGGGAAAATTTAATATGCAACTATCATAGGCCGTATCAGACAGTCATTGGAGGTCAGCAAAGGGACCAAGCTCAGGCAGATTCATTTCAGTCTTCTCTAACTTTTAAAGAGTTAGTCTCTTTCATGATGTTTAAACTCCTGCAATTCCCTTATTCATTCCATATATCTAGAATAACTTTCATACAAAGAAGGCAAAAGAATGTGGATTACAGGACTAGGGTATTTATGAATATAGGTGAAGATTCCAACATAAAATACAAACATAAGGAATCCAGTGGCATATAAAAACAATCAATTACCCTGTGTAAATTTATTCTGGGGAATTCTGAGTGCAGCTGACCCTTGAAATAGTTGGGTTTTTTTTTTATTTTTAAAACAGAGTTTCACTGTGAAGTTCTGTGGCCTGGAACACATTATGTAGACCATGCTGACTTCAAACTCATGAAAATCTGTCTGCCCCTGCCTCCTGAGTGCTGGGATTAAAGATGTGTGTGCCACCACTTACAGTGGTTCCTCTTGTAGTATTTTTTTCTGGTTTCTCCTAGCAACATAGGACCTGTTAGACAATGGTCACTGTATCATTGAAGATCTGAAATAAATGGGACTGGACAGGGTTAAGACATCCTCTGAGGTTTAGTACTCACAAGAGGCCAAGGTTTTGCGTGGTAATTTTCATGGGTTAATTTCCAAAGGAGACAATATTAGATAATGTTTTAGCATTTCTCAAGTTCAAACATCCCATAAAAACAGTTTCTTTCTGATTTGAAATTCACCAAAGAAAAAGGACTTTGGAAATTTTTCCTTTCTCAGTCACACACATCGCGGAATTCTTCCAGCAACAGAAAAGTGACAGTCCACACTGGGGTATCCCAAGGTGCCCACTGCAATGACAAGGGCAGAATCTAGATCTGAGCCTGGGAAAGCTGGCTGCAAAACCCACCTTTTCATGGGTTCACAGGGAAGTCACATGAGCCTCCTGGGGACCTCTCCTTCGCCAGTTCCTGTGCATTTAAATAAAGCCAGGAAGATAGACTGAGCACCAGATCAGAGCTCATGAGACCTGAGTTCTATTTCACAGCCATCCACCAGTTTGGTGGGAGCTGGGGAAGGGAATCTAGCTGTCTTGGCTTGTGCCCTTAACACCTCTAGCAGTGGTTCTTAACCTGTTAGTCGCGATCCCATGGGGATCGAGCAACCCTTTCACAGGGGTCACCTAAGACTATCAGAAAACAGATATTTACATTACAATTCATAATAGTAGCAAAATTACAGTTATGAGGTAGCAACAAAAATAATTTTACGCTTGGGGCTCACCACAACATGAGGAGCTGTATCAAAGGGTAGCAGCATTAGTAAGGTTGAGAACCAGTGAAACGGTTCCCCGCTTGGGGACCAACCGCGGATATCTGTCCTCGGTGCTGAAAGAGGACCCGCAGGTCTCTGTCCACAGTGCTGACATCAGCGGCTCAGATCGCTGTCCGCGGTTCTGAAGTCTCTGCAGCTTCATCCATTTTGGCATGGGACTGGCTTGGGTGACTACCAGAAACAAGATGTGATTAATCAGTGAGTTTGAAATGACAAAGTAAATTATAAAGGTGAAGAAGGAAAGGAAGCTTTCTTTAAAGGTTTCCTGAGTCTGTGCCAAAGGACTTACTTTCCCCCAAAGCCACATCCGTAACAATGCACAAACCTGAACTGAGTAACTCAGTTTTTGGACAAAGACATAGAAATAAGATTCTACTATGTGAATGAAGAAATAAAACATCACCAGGTTCCCAAAGATACGGTTTCCTCCTCACAAACCCCATTCTTGTTCCCCTTGGTGTGTTAAATCTTGTGTTCATTATTCAAGCATCCTTTCTTTCCCTTTTTTAGTTTTCTACTTGTGTACATATCTCTTATTTTTTATTGTTTTTATTGATCTATATATTTTCTCCGCTCACCTCCCTTTCTCGCCCCTCCCTTTCTACCCTCTCCCACGGCCCCCATGCTCCCAATTTACTCAGGAGATCTTGTCTTTTTCTACTTCCCATGTAGATTAGATCTATGTAAGTCTCTCTTAGTGTCTTTATTGTTGTCTAGGTTCTCTGGGATTGTGAATTGTAGGCTGGTTTTTCTTTGCTTTATGTCTAAAAGCCAATTATGAGTTAGTACATAAAATATTTGTCTTTCTGGGTCTGGTTACCTCACTCAATATGATATTTTCTAGATCCATCCATTTGCCCACAAATTTCAAGATGTCATTATTTTTTCTGCTGTATAGTACTCCATTGGGTAAATGTACCACATTTTCCTTATTTTTTTCTTCAGCTGAGGAGCATTTAGGTTGTTTCCAGGTTCTGGCTATGAAAAACAATGCTGCTATGAACATAATTGAACACATGTCCTTTTGGTATAATTGAGCATCCTTTGGGTATATACCCAAAAATGGTATTGCTGGGTCTTGAGGTAGGTTGTTTCCTAATTTTCTGAGAAATCACCATACTGATATCCAAGGAGGCTGTACCAGTTTGCACTCCCACCAGCAATGGAGGAGTGTTCCCTTTACCCCATATCCTCTCCAGCAAAAGTTGTCAACAGTGTTTTTGATCTTGGCCATTCTTACAGGTGTAAGATGGAATCTCAGAGTTGTTTTGATTTGCATTTCTCTGATGACTAATGATGTTGAACATTTCCTTAAGTGTCTTTTAGCCATTTTAGATTCCTTTGTTGAGAGTTCTCTGTTTAGGTCTGTACCCCATTTTTAATTGGATTATTTGTTCTTTTGATGACTAATTTCTTGAGTTCTTTATATATTTTGGAGACCAGTCCTCTGTCTGATGTGAGGTTGGAAAAGATATTTTCCCATTCTGTAGGCTGTCGGTTTGTCCTGTTGACCATATCCTTTGCTTTACAGAAGCTTCTCAGTTTCAGGAAGTTCTATTTATTAATTGCTGCTCTCAGTGTCTGTGCTACTGGGGTTATATTTAGGAAGTGGTCTCTTGTGCTAATGCATTCAAGTGTACTTCCCACTTTCTCTTTTATGAGGCTCAGCTTTGGACTTGAGTTTTGTGTATGGTGATGGCTGGTGGATCTATTTTCATTCTTCTACATGTTGATATTTAGTTATGCCAGCACCATTTGTTGAATATACTTTCTTTTTGCCATTTTATATTTTTTGTTTCTTTGTCAAAAATCAGATGTTCATAGGTGTGTGGATTGATATCTGGGTCTTCAATTCAGTTCCATTGATCCTCCTGTCTGTTTTTATGCCAATACCAGGCTGTTTTCAGTACTGTAGTTCTAGTAGTAAAGTTTAAGTCAGGAATTGTGATACCTCAAGAAGTTCCTTTATTGTACAGGATTGTTTAGGCTATCCTGGGTTTGTTTGGGTTTTTTGTTTTGTTTTGTTGTTTTTGCTTTTCCATATGAAGCTGAGTATTGTTCTTTTGAAGTTTGTGAAGAATTTTGCTGGGATTTTGATGGGCATTGCACCGAATCTGTAGATTACTTTTGGTAAGATTGCTAGTTTTACTAGTGTACATATCTCTTATAAATGCATCCGTTCACTTTTGGAATTACGAGTGCCTAGAATTAAACTGATTGTAGCTTCCTGTCCTCTCCTTTATATCTTTAGCATCACAGTTTTGACATGGAGCCAGTTGTTGCATATGCACTGCTGTATAACATTCTATCTCATGGGCATCTCGCCTTACTCTCAGATTGTGTTCTTTTTTGTTAAAAATTCTGCCGTGAACACTCTTTAACTTATTTCACATGTGCTCTTCTTGTGTCTCTTTTCTTTCTTTTCTTGCTCTATGATCTAACAACAACAACAAAAATTTTTTAACAAAAGCAAACCAAAGATGAAAAGGTTTATTCTGTATCACAGTTCAAGAAACCATTGAGTCCATCATGGTGGGAAAGATATGATGGCATGATCATGTCTGGTGATGATGAACTCATTCTCATGAAGTAGAGAGCAATGAGAGAATATAGGATAGTGCCCACTTCATTTTCTTTGATTTATACCATTCAGGATCCCCTGACCAGATAATAGTCCTGCTTACAATTAAGATGGGTCTTCCCACAGCAATTAATGTAGTACAGATAATTCTCACAGGCATGCTCACGTTATCCTATATTCTGTCAAGTTAACACAAACCCGACCAAGCTTCATTAAGGCAGGGTCTCTTTTAATGCCCCTGTCAGCTGAACTAGCATTGGTATATGTCTGCTGTCACATCCCTTTCTTCCCTCCTTCCTGCAAGAGACACTCCCAAGTGATCCAAGTAGGCCACATCAGTAGTTGTACACATGCATTGTGACTGGCATGATTCCTAGGTTGAATAATCTTATAACAAAGGACTATGCCTTTAGTATAGTTTGAGAGTATTCCCCATGGACCATGAGCTGAAACTATGTTCCCAGTATGTCAGCGATGAGGGCATGGTACCTTCTGCAGGTGGTCACGTCACAGCATTATTTCTCTCAGAAGAAATTAATAGTGGCATCACAAAGCTGGATATTTCTCATAAGAGGACTATCATAAAAAGAGTGAGCCTGGCTTCTCCCTGGTCTCTGACTTCTGATCTCACTATGCCCTCTCCTCATATGACAGCATCTGCCAGATTGTGAAGCCTTCATCAACACTGATCAGATATTGGTACCATGCTTCTTGACCTCCTGAACTGTGAGCTAAATAAACTTGTCTGTGTAACATACCTAACCTTGGGTATTTTGTTACAGCAACAGAAAACAGTCTTAGTAAAATCACCCATTCATACTACTCTAAAATTATAACACGTGCTTCAATGAGGAAAAGTTGAATACAGTTTTTATACAGTCGAGTCACTTTCATTTCTGCTTTTTGTGACACATTTAGCATGTCTATTCTCTGTGCTAAGATTATAGAAATGCCTACAAACATCTTCCAAATGTTTTTACACTTTGCTTTTCACATTTAGGACTTCCCTAAGATAGAAGTTTCTAATGTAGACAGAGGATCCCAGCAGTTCTCTTTCCCTACAGCTACCTGAATGCTTGGGCAGTACTGTTCTGTACAGTCTAGAGAACGAGCTGCAAAAGCTGTCCTTTCAGTTTGAATGAGTGAGTTCATTATGTATACAGCAACTAAATATAAAAGAATAAATAAGAAGTAACAGCAAGAGGCAGCAGAAAAAGCGGTAAAAATACATCACATTGGGTTCTTACAACATCCAACAGGGATGGCTGGACTGGCCCAATAGAAAGAGCAAAACTAAAAATAGCACCATCCACCCAGGGCTTGCAGTCATCCAGCAGACACCAAATAGGGAAGGCCTCTTGAGGCAACAGCTGGAGTCCTCTATCCAAAGAGCCACAGGCAGAGCAACTGAGGCTTCAAAATAAAAGAAACATTAGTAACAGGTAGGAACAACATCATCAAATCATGTACTCACAACATCCTGCAGAAACTGACTGGGGAAGTTGAGGCAATCCGTTGATATTCCAGATTGAGTTTTCTGTCCATGGAAATTCTTCCATGGATTCTATTCCCCTTTGTGGGTAATTTTATACTGTGGAACAGACAATAGTACTATCTGCTGGAAATGATTGCCCCTCTAGCTGTGCTCACAGGCATAATGTTTTGACTATTGGGGATGTTTTTGCTATTCTTTTTCTTCCCTGTCTCATAGTTGAAAGTCCATGCACAGACAAGGGGTCTTGGAATATGTTATAAGATAAACATGCTTGGGTCTGAGACGCTTCTGCCTGATCCAGATTCCCTTGAGCTCAAACAACATATTACAAGCTATCAATATAATGTCCATTACAGTTATATAAAGGAGAAGTCACCTTTTCCCCCATCAATACTGGCAGGCAATGTTCTCAGTAACCAGGTGCACATATGTGCACAGGTCCATTGTGGGCTTGTAACACTACACTAATTGGTTGAGTGGAACAATACATTGTGTATATATATGTGGCTGTGTGCATATGTGTGTTCACATGTGTGCATGTATGTGGAGACCAGAGTTCCATATCCATGTCCACTGTCTTCCTCAATCACTCTCTACTTTTGAGATAACATCTCTCACTGAGCCTGGAGCTCAGAGTGACTTGTCTAGACCAGTTAGAAAGCCCGCAAGGATCCCTCCATCACTACTTCAACAGAACTCAGATTATAAGTGTATGTCCATGCCTAGATTTTTTTCTAGCTATATTAGAATATAGAATACTATATTTTTTATTGATTTTTATTGAGGTAACTATTTTTTCTGCTCCCCTCCTGTCCTCTCCCCCCCCTTCAACTCTCTCCCATGGTCCCCATGCTCCCAATTTATTCAGAAGATCTTGTCTTTTTCTATTTCCCTTGTAGATTAGATCCATGTATGTCTCTTCATGCCTGGATTTTTAAAGTGGGCTCTAGAGTGCTAACCAGAGCCTTTATGCTTACATGAGAAACACTTAACTAAAGGAGCCATCTCCTCTGCCCTATTCTAATGGACATTTTAGAACTTTATCTTGAAGAATATGTTGGCTATCACTGGACCTCTCTGCATTTCTGTAGCATTTTAGAATCAGCTTGTCAAGTTCCACCTTAAAATTATTAAGGTTTCTATTGGCATAGCATTCAATCTATAGATCCGCTTAGCAAGAATTTCCATCTTTATGAGAAAGAGTCTCTCAGTCCATTTACTTAGCTGTGCTTTAATGTACTTCAATAAATTTTATATCTTTCCCCTTAAAGCCTTACATATAAAAGAAATGATTTATTCTGTGGTTCTGAATCAGTTTCCTGATGGTGTTGCAACCAATGACCACAAACTTGGCTTAATACAACACAAATTCATTATCTAATTGTTCTGGGATCTGAAGATAGAATATCACTGAGCAAATATTGAGGTGCTGGCAGGAGCATATTCACTGCAGAGAATTCTCTGGGCAGGGAAGGATCTATTTTCTGGACTAGCTCAGCTTCTAGGGTTTGAGGATCTTTTTGGCTCATGACCAATTCCTCCATCTTCAAGGCCAAAGCGATGGGTTAAATTGTCTTCCTGTCACCCTCTCTGGTTCTCTTTGGCCTCTTTTTCCCTTTTAAGAACCCTTCTAATTCCCTTGATCCTGTCTGGATAATTTATCTTAAGGTCCAGTGATTGTCAACTATAATTTTATGTATACTTATAAATTCTCCTTTCCCGTGTAATCTAATATATTTATGAGTTCTGGGAAATAGAGCTTAGCTGTCTTTGGGAAGGAATTATTCTGTCAAACAGACTCTTTTTTAAAAAAAAATGTAGATCTATAAGTGGTCAATCTTATTGTCTTATTTTTGTGAAGTTTGTGTCAAGATATAAATACTCTGGATTTTGTAAATTGATTTTATAGTCTAATAAATATGAATGTTCCTCCAGACTCTGTCTTGTTAATAATATTAATACACAACTTTAGGAACAGTTTTTTGCCTCCTTTGGACTTCAGACTTTTGTTATTTTCCTTTCCTTAATAGGATGGATTGTGGATACAACAAGACATAGAAGCAGAGACGCTTCAGTTCTGATCTTAAAGACAAAACTTAGGGACCACTGGAGGAAAGGCTTAATGGTTAAGAGCACAAACTGCTCTTGCAGACAATCCAAGTTTGCTTCCTATACCCATGTCATGCAACTCACAACTGCCTGTAACTCCAGCTTCAGAGAAATCTGATTCCCTCTTCTGGACTCCATGGGCATCTGCAATCCTTTCCCACCTCTCTCTCTCTCTCTCTCTCTCTCTCTCTCTCTCTCTCTCTCTCTCTCTCTCTCTCTTTGTGTCTCTCTCTGTCTCTCTCTCTCTGTCTCTCTCTCTCACACACACACAAAATGTATGTTTATGTATTAAAGGAGAAAAAATGTTGAGGCAGATCTGCATTAGGCATTTTTATTTATTTTGGTTTTATATCTGTGGGGTGAGAGATTGAACATAGTAGGCCTTGTGCATTCTGAGTAAACACTTTACCACTGAGCTACACCCCAGCCTTCTTTTTAACTTTTTATTTTAAGACAGGGTCTCAAAGTTGTCCAAGCAGGACTTGAAGGCCACTCTGTAGCCTATGCAGGCCTTAAGCTTGCAACCCTCCCACCTTAGCCTCCCAAGCAGATGGGCTGACAGGCCTGTACCGCCAGACCTGGCTCTGTGCATATATATTTTTATAGTTACTTTTGCACCAGTTAGAAACCATCTTCCAGCTTTAGCTTAGAGAAGCTTTTCTGAACTTTGGGGCTTCTTCAGTCATGAGAGGGTGTGCACTTGAATCAAAGGCTTTTCCCACACCCATAACAGGATTGTGTGACATTGCTTCTCTGCTTGGTTAACATAGTAGATTCATTTACTGACTTTCTACCGTTCAACCAACCCTGCTTTCTCTCAATTAAGACACCTGGTCATGATAGGCTATCTTTATTTGTGACCAAGGACAACATCAAGCCCTAAAGTTTTGATATATAGCTCTCCTGAACTTTTTTTTCACGTGCTATCTTGGTTGGGTTTGAGTATTGACGTATTTCCTTTATCTACATTGAGAAATATTTTATGGAACCACTATAAGTATTGACTCCTTTAATGTTTATTAGAATTCACTGTTAAAAGCCACTGAGCAGAGTGAGGAAGACAGAGGGCTGGAGAACCCGTGTAAAGCCAGACACAGTATTGTGCTTCTGTAATCCCAGTCTTCCTAAAGGCAAGATGGGAGGTGGCAACTGGAAAATCCCTGAAAGCCTGGGGCCATGTAGCCTGACATGTTGTGACAAACAGCAATGGACCCTATCTCAAACAAGGTGGAAGGTGAGGACTGGTACCTGAGATTGTTCTCTGAACTCAACAAATGCACATACATGCACACAACACATACATGCACACCATGTACACACACACATATACAAACACACATCATGTGTATACATGCACACACACATATACATCACACACATAGGCACACATACACACCCACCATATACACATGCACACTCCATCTGGGGCTATAATTGCTTTTAAAAAATTTTTTTTTAAAAAAAACTTGATTTGATTTCTGTAATAGCTTTTTAATTATTTACTCTTTCCATTTGTTACCATAATTTTTATTCTTACATTTTCTAGAAATTTTATGTTTTCAAATGATCTAGAACAGTGGTTCTCAACCTGTAGGTCAAATGACCCCTTCACAGGAGTCACCTAAGAACATTGGAACACACAGATATTTACAACTCATAACAATTGCAAAATTACAGTTATGAAGCGTCAACTAATTAATTTTATGGTTGGGGGTCACCACAGCATGAGGAACTGTATTAAAGGGTCTCAACATTAGGAAGGTTGAGAATCACTGATCTAGAATCAGGTTCTTTGTGATTTCCTCCCATGTTTATAATTTCCTTGGATGGCTGTCTGCAGGGCCAGACATCCGTGACTCATTTATTTGTGCCTTTTCTTTTTATTAATCCTGTCAGAGGTTTCTTTATTTTATCAACTTTCTCCAAGAAACACCCTTTGGCTTTCTGCTATTGTGGATTTCTTTCCTATTTTATTAATTTGTGGTCTTATCTTTAATTACATCCTTCTATTTCCTTTAATCTCTCCTACCAGTGTTCTCTGCTCTTGTGGATGGTGATCAGCTCATTAACTTCCACATTTTCTTCTTTTGATTAGATGGAATTAAGATCTGAGTTACCTGTATCATTTTCAACATTTATTTTTCATGGTTATTTGTTCTTTTGACTATAAGTTACCTAAAAATGTTTCTTAATGTCCAAATATGAGATAGACTTATAATTTTCTTTTGATGATTGGCCTTTAATTTAAACATTTTGTTTTGAGAGGCTGTCCTGGCTGGGTCTTCTTTCCCCTCAATGTGGCATGAGCTACAGTCAACTGGAAAGAGGAATTTTGATTGAGAAAACCCAATTGTCTCTGGGCAAGTCTGTAGCTTGTTTTCTTGATTAATGATTGATGTAGGAAGGCTCCATTCACTGTGGGCAGTGCTACCCTGGTCGAGGGTGGTATAAGAATGAAGGTTGAGAAGCAAGCCGTGAGAAGCGAGCCGGTCAGCAGGGTTCCCCCACATCCTCTGCCTCTGTTCCTGTCCTGACTTTCCTTCATAATGGACAACTGTAAGTTGAACTAAACCCTTTCCTCTCCAAGTTGCTTCTGGCTGGGGTCTTTATGAAAGCAGTAGAGAGAAAACTAAGATATAACAGGGTATCTACAAGATAAGTTTCCTTCAGCTACAGAATGGGCCACACACCAAGTCATATGTGGGCTAGATACAAAGGTCTCTAACAAACGCAGAGTGAAATACTTCTCTAAATATTCACTGGCAAAAACATTTCATGAAGTTTTCAAATCACGTGTATGTAATCTCTTTCCCTCCCTCCCTTCCTCCCTCTTTCTCTCTCCCTCTCTCTCTCTCTCTCTCTCTCTCTCACACACACACACACACACACACACACACACACTTACCACTTGCACACTTTAAAACCACTGTGTAGTATAGGTTGGGCTTCAATTCACTGGCTAACCCAGGTTGGCCTCTGTTGTACAGAACTATCCTCTAAATAAGACAACCAACCATCGTGGTGGGGCATTCAGCTGTGCCCACTTGCAAAAGATCATACCAGCTGGGCTTGATAACTATTTATATCCCCTCATACGGGGCGGGGAGGGTCATCGGACCCTCACCTGAGTTTTGAACCATTCCTGATCACCTGTTGTTTGCAATGCTACCCTAGCTACATACAATTTCAAAGAGGGACTAAAGTATAAAAGCCAGAGAAGACTATGCTAGCAGCACAGCAGAAGCTGTAAGAAAGCTCCCATCCCTGCTGGCTTTCTGGTGTGGCCTGCTGAGAAGGAGCACCCACACCCCTGTAAGTAATCCTGCACCTATATTCATTTTTAAAAAAAGTCCATTAAACTCACACAGCTCAGAGAGTGAACTTGTATGGCATTGTGCCTCGGATTGTTGTTGGGACCTTAGGAGAAGGGGGAGATGTTGTTAATGCCTTTCCCTAGGAAGGAATTTTAGCAGCATCACCAAATTCACAGTCCTCTTGCTTCAGTCTTCCAAGTATTGAGATTATCATCATGTGGCAGCATACCTGGCCATGCCTTCTGTATTCGTCATTGTTTGTGTTATCCATTCAAGCAGAGTCAGAGATGTGTGCAAACAGTCTTAGTGTAGTTGTGGATTTGCTCCTCCTTGGAGTTCTGACAGGTTGTCCTTTAGTTTTTGAGGCAGGTTATTGTTCTTACAACAGTTATTATGCATGCTTGTGTTCATGTGTGTGCTTGTGCATGTAGAGGCCAGAGGGCAATGTCAAATGTGGTCTTCAACTATCTCCCCTTTATTTTTGAGACAGGGTCTTGGTCTTTGACTGACTCTAGAACTCACCGATTTGGCTAGCCTGGCTGACCCCTGTTCACTCACTCGTCCTGAGACTGAAGGGGTACACAGCTGATCCTAGATCTTATGTGGGTGCTGGATATTACGTTCAGGCCCTTTTGATTGTGCAGCAAGGGTTTTATTGACTGAACCATCTCCCAAGTCCCTAAAGCTATTTTATCTCTTTAAAAATTATTATGTTTATTAACTTATTATGGATAGGTATAGGTGTATGTGCATGTGTGTTCCTGTGCGTCAGCACACACGTGGAGGTCAGAGAACAACTTATAGGAGTTGGTTCTCTCTCTCTACCATGTGAGTCCCAGGGATCTGAATCAGGACATCTGGCTTGGCAGCAAGTGCCTTTACCTGCGAGGCAATATTTCCAGCCATTTAAATTTTTTAAAAAGAAAAAATATTTAAATATTATTGATTGTATGCAGATTTGGAGTGATTGTAGTTTGTGGTGAGTTATCCCTTTTATTATCATGATGCTATTATCTATTTCTAGATATAATTTATTTTGTCTTGGATTTTTTAATTAAATATTTATTTTTTAAAAATATTTTTTTATGGTTTATTTAAACAAAAACCAATAAGACAAAAAATACTAAAAGAAAACAAAAAGCCCACAACAAAACCAAAATAAAACACAGAATCCATTTTGTGCTGGCCAACTACTCCTGCGTGTGGGGTCTGCCCTGGAATGTGGTTAAAATACCCAGTGACACTCCATTAAAGAACACTGATTTTCCCCTTGACAGCAGAGATCAATTGCAGATAGCTTCTTGTTTAGGGATAGGGCCCCAAGTCCACATTTCTTCTTAACGATCTTTTCATCTTCACTTCCACATAAGTCCCTGAGCCTAGAGGGAAGAGGTTTGATGAAGACATCCCATTTACAATGAGGGGCTCTAAAGTCTCTCACTTTCTGCATAGGGTCCACTCGTGAGTCACTGTGCTGATCCCCATCTACTGCAAAAAGCTGTTCTGCTGTGGTCTGAGTGAGAAACTGACCTATGGGTATAGCAATTTGCCAGCAGGACTCGTTTTATTGCTATGCTCCTTTAGCAGAATAACAGTGGTGGGTTTTTCCCTGGGCCCATGAGTTACATAGTCTCAGGTTCTTTGCCATTTTAGAAGTATTAGGTATGGATCCCATTTCACGGAGAGGGTCTTAAATCTAATCAAAAAATGGTTGGTTATTCCCATATTTATGCCATTCTTGCACCAGCATATTTTTCAGACAGGCCACTGGTACCTAGTAAGGGCATAGGAAATGATCTCCTGAGGAAGGAGAAATAGAATCTAATGTTACAAAGAAATAAAGGGCACACAAGATTAGGATTAAATGGGAGTGCTGAGAGGGCAGGGCAACGGAGGAACTGTGGGGAGACACAACACTAAAGGCCTCTTGAAAAGCTGTATGGAAACCTACCACTGTAGAAGCTTTCTAAACTATATACACACATCAAAGGAACTTAAATGAAGCCACCATATCAGAGGGGAGACAATGCCCCAATTAGACAACCTATGCCACCAAGTAAATCGTCCAGTGCCAGGAATGGGATACATCTTGTTGAGTCATTGGGCATAGGGGTCCCATGGATACCCCAAAACATCAGAGACTATTGCCAAGGCTATCGATTATTCTCTTTAACGTGATGGTAAGGCCCTGTTGCTGATGTTACACGGCTTGCTTATGTCGCTGAACATGAGAAATAGAGCTAGCGCCCAACGACATGCTTCACTGCACTAACCAGCCCTCACGGGTTTACTGGAAGGTAGTCTGCATGCTCCTGGAGGGGAAAAGTGAGTGTCGAGGTCCTGAAATGCTGCTATTAGGTTTCTGGCACACCTTATCCTGCTCCCATCTTCAATAGTCTCACCTTTTGCTGCCTTTTGTAAACATCATAGCCCAGATCTTGCAAGATTAGCCTAGTCTTTCATCTGGAATTATTAATTTTTATTTCCTGTAAGTACTAACATACTTAATTTGTTTGTACAATTTATTTTACAGCCACTTTCTAGCAATGTGGCTGTTTGTGCCTCATTCTTTTGTCAACTAAAATGAAAGGAATAAGAAATAATCCACACTAAGAGCACTTCTATAGTTAAGAAACAGACAAAAGCAAGTATATGTATTATTTGCTGACAATCATTTTATCCATATACAATATATAGGAATGGTTGTGTAGATTTTGTGTGTCATAGAGAACCAATTGATTATAGAAGGTCTTGGAATAATGCCTAATGTATCATGGTACACGTATGTAAGCATTGGGCTTTCTTATGCCATTGTGATTGTGGTTTGCATCCTACTGTTTCTATTTCTTTATTTATTATTTATTTTTCATCATCTGATACCGAGATTAGCAACCAGGATTTTGTAACACGCTAGTGAACACTCCCCCACTCAGTCCCTAAGCCTTTCCTTTTAAATTAATATATTTTTATTTATGCTTTGAGAATTTCATGCAATATGTTTTGATCATATTCACCTCCACTCCTCTCCTCAATTCAATTTTTTGAGATTATAATATAATTACAAGATTTCTCCCTTCCCTTTCTTCCCCCAGAACCTTCCCATAAACCCTTCCTGGCTCTTTTTCAAACTCATGGCCTCACGGGTCTAGGGAAAAACCAAATCCTGTTGTTCTGCTAAAGAAACATAGCAATAAAATGACTCTCAGTGACATTCTGCTATACTTGAGGATCAGTGTTTTGCCCAGGCACCATCAGAGAAGCTTCCTCCTGCAGTGGATGGGAATAAACACAGAGACCCACAACTGGACAATGTGCAGAGTGAGCGGCCTTGGGACAATCGGTCCTTACGTTCTCATCAAGCCCCTCCCTCCTTGGGGCTCAGATGCTATGCAGAAGAGGAGGCTGAAAGAGTCTTGAGTCAGAAGCGATTGATGATTGTAAGGAAACAGTGTCTTCCAGACACAACAGGATCGACACCCATACGAACCCACAGAAGCTGTGACAGCAGTACATGACCTGCTTAGGTTCAAGCCAGATGAGTTCCCAGTACTGAGGAGCAGAAGTAGACACAATTATGCATCCCTAACCAAGACTATATCTCTATTTGACAACTGATTATAAAAAAATTAATTTTCTCCAATGAAGTCTCACGGGGTATATAAACCACACTTAAATGTAGGCCCCATGCCCAATAGTAGATAGCCAACACAAAGTGAATATAGTAGTATTTTTATAGATTTTTTTTGTCCCATAATGCCTTGTTTGGGCAATTTTTTTTGTCTCACTAGTCCTTTGCTTGTATATTACATTGAAACTGGGCTCCACAACTCTACATTTTGATTGGTTGTGGTGTTATGTAGTGGTCTCCATCTGTTGCAAGGAGAAGTTTCCTTGATTGTGGGGGTGAAAACTACATTTATTTATGGGTATAAATATAAATGTTTGGACCATAGCTAGGGATTACACTGGTTTAGTAAAGTAGTGGTTGTAGTTTCTTCCCCAAGATTCATGTTTTCATTAGCACTGAGTAACTAACTAGGTGTCCTGTACCAGGCATTTCCCTATTTTTGAGCTGTGGGTTCCTCCTTCCTTCTGTATTTACCTTCCTAAAGAGCCCCCTTTTCCCCATTTCCTGATGAGATCACCTGTACCCTACTATTTGCTCTCTATTGCTTCCTAAACTCCCTATCTTGAAAATAGTCTCACTTTACTTTCCTGAGTTTTGTAGTTACTCCAGGCTAAGTATTCACCCCTGAAGTTTTGGAGCTGGAAGCTTTCGATGAGAGAAAATGTGACATTAGTCTTTCTGGGTCTGGGCTGTCTTACTCAATATCATAGTTCCATCCATTTACCTGCAGAGTTAATGATTTCATCTTTCTATACATCATTCCATGATGTCTATGTGCTACACTTCATTATCCACTTCTCAGGTGAAAGACATTTAGGTTCTTTCTATTACCTAACTATTGTGAATAGAGCAGTAATGAACGCGGCTGAGCAAGGATTGGTGAGTAGGATGTCAAGTCCTTTGGAGCTATGCCAAGGAGTGGTAAAGCTGTATCATATGGTAGATTTATTTTTAACTTTTTGAGAATTCTTCACACTGATTTCCAGCGTGGTTCCACCAGTTTGCAATCCCATCAGCAGTGAGTGAAGGTTCCCTTCTCCCTGAACCTCCTGCCACCAGCATTTATTGTCCTGTTGTTTTTGATCTTTGCTATTGGGACTGAAGTAATGTGATATCTCAAAAGCCATTTTTATTTATGTTTCTCTAATTGCAAGGCATAATGAACTTTTTTGAGACATTTCTTATCCATTTTTTTTCTTTTGAAAACTATCTGTTTTTGTCCGAGGGCTATTTTTTTAAATGGGTCACTTTTTTATTCCTTGTTTTTTGAATTTTTTGTATATTCTGGATAATAATCCTCTGTCAGATATACTGCTGGCAAAGATTCTCTACCATTTAGTGGGCTTCTTTTCACATGGATGATTTTTTCTTTTGCTCTGCAGAAGTTCTTTGGTTTTATGAAGTCCCACTTGTTAATTGTTGGGCAAATGGGGTCCTATCAAAAAGCCCTTCCCTACACCTAGATCATGGAGGCTACTGCCGATGTTTTCTTCTAGCAATTTCAGTGTTTTGGGTTTCATGTTTAAGTCTTTCACTCGTTTGGAGTTGGTTTCTGTGCAATGTGATACAACTAGTCGAATCTCATTCTTCTGCATGTGGACATCGGTTTGCTCAGCACCATTTGACGAAGGTACTTTCTTACTTCAGTGCATGTTTCCGGTGGCTTCTTTGTCAAACACTAAATGGCTGAAGCTGCAAGAACTGATGTTTGGGTCTTCTATTTTGTTCTCCATGTCTCTTTTTCTACTGTAGCATACTGTTTTTTATTGCTATGGCTCTGTGATATATCTTAAGATCTGCCATAGTAATCCCTGCAGCCTTGTTGTTTTGCTCAGAGTTGTGATTATCTGGGATCTTTTGTGATTCCATATTAATTTTAGAATAGTTTTTTTTCTATTTCTGTGAAGAACGAGATATTGGGATTGCATTGAATCTGTAAATAGGTTTTGGTTAAATGGTCATTTCCACAATATTAATTCTGCCAATTCATGAACACTGGATGTCATTCCATTCTTTAGTGTCTTTCTCCCTCTCAACAAAGGTTTAAAGTTCTCATTGTAAAGGTCCTTCACTTCCTTTGGTTATAATTATTCCTAGATATTTTATTTTCTTTGAGGCTGTTGTGACTGGCAGTGTATTCATGATCTCATTCTCTGTATGTTTGTTGTTAGTGTATAGAAAAGGTGTTGATTTATGCCGTTGGGACTTTATCCTACCACATTGTTGAATTTGTTTATCATTTCTAGATGTTTTTATGGTAGACTTTTTGGGATCTCTAATGTAGAATATCATATCATTTGCAAATAGGAGATACTTTGACTTTTTTCCCTATGTGGTATAGGAGGTTCTTCTGTTCATGTGTTGATTTCATTGGTTAATGAATAAAGAAACTGCCTTGGCCTTTTGATAGGGCAGAACTTAGGTAGGCAGGGAAAACAGAACTGAATGCTGGGAGGTAGACAGGCGGAGTCAGAGAAGCCATGGATCCTCTCCCTGAGACAAACGCCAGTTAGAATCTTTCCCGGTAAGCCACTGCCACATGGCAATATATAGATTAATAGAAATGGGTTAAATCAAGATGTGAGAGTTAGCCAATAAGAGGCTAGAGCTAATGGGCCAAGCAGTAATTTAATTAATACAGTTTCTGTGTGGTTATTTCGGGGCTAAGCAAGCCAGGCACCCGGGACGAACAAGCAGCCCCTCTCCTAACAACATCTATGTGTATCCCTTTAGTTTCTTTCTCTTACCTTATTGCTCCAGCTAGTACTTTCAGCACAGTGCTGAGAAGGAGTGTGGATATTTGACAACCCTGACTCCTCCATGACTTGGTTGGGATTGCTTCAAGCTTTTCTCCATCGAGGATGATGTTGGCTGTGGGTTTCTCGTAGACAGCTTTTCTTGTGTTGAGGTTGTTGAGGTCTGTTCTCACGAGCCCCACATTCTCCGTGTGTTTTATCATAAAAGCTTTTGTCAAAGGATATCTCTGTATCTATTGAGATGAACATGTGGTTTTTGTTTTAAATTATATGGTTTATTACAGTTATTGACTTGCATAGGTTGAGCCATCTCTGTATTTTGGGGATAAAGTCAACCTGATCATGCTGTATAATAGTTTTGATGTAAAGTAGTTTGGGTCTAAATCCACCAGGTACATTGGTCTATAGTTTTTTTTTTCTTTGTTCATTTTGTCTTTACCTGGTTTAGGCATTAGAGTGATAGTACTGCTTTTGTAGAAGATGTTTGGGAGTGATTCTATTTCTATTCTTTTAATAGTTTAAGAAGGATAGCTGTAGTTCTTCTTTGAATCTCTGGTCCAATTCTCCTGTGAATCCATATAGCCATCTGGACTTCAGATTTTTTTCTGGAAGGCTTTTTATTATATTTAAATCTCCTTATTTGTTATGATTTGTTATGTATCTGTTTAGGTTGTTGGTCTCTGGTTTTATTTGTGGCTGAGTCTAGAAATTTATCATTTTTTTCAGGTTTGCAGCTTCATTGAATCATGTTTTTAAAGCATTCCCTTATAACCTTCTGAATTTCTTTAGTGTGCTTTGTAATGTTTCTCTGTTCATTTCTGTTTGTTAATTTGTATCCTGTCGTTCTTTCTACTAGTTGGGCCAATCTTGTTTATCTTCTCGAAGAATTAGCTCTTAGTTTATTGTTTACTTTGTTTCTAGTTCATTGATTTCTGCTCTGATTTTTTTATTCTTTCTGCTGTGTTTGGATTTGGTTGTTTGTTCCTGTTTTTGTTTTGTTTTGTTTTTCTAACTTTTTGAGTTGCATAAGCCAAGTATTTTGCTTTTTCTGATTTTTTTTTTGTTGTTTGTTTTGTTTGAAACAGGGTTTCTCTGTGTAGCCCTGGCTGTCCTGGAACTCACTCTATAGATCAAGCTGGCCTCAAACTCAGAGATTCACCTGCCTCTACCTCCCGAGTGCTGGGATTGAAGGTGTGCTCCACCATGCCAACCTTCTGATTTTTTTATGTTAGGCACATTTTTTCTCATAGGTCTACTTTCAATGTGTCCCAGAGGTTTTGTTGTGTCCTGTTTTCATTTTTACTTAATTCCAGGATTTCTTAAATTTTCTTTCTTGGTTTCTTCTTTACCCCATTAATCAGTAATAAGTTGTTTAATCTCATGAGATTTCATATTTATTAGAGATGTGTTTGCTGTAAACTTTAAGTTTTATTGCATTATGGCCGGATAGAATACAAGAATTGATTTCTATCTTCTTGAATGTGTAAAGATTTGTTTGAGTCTCATTGTGTGATCTATTTTAAAGACACTTCTGTGCTCCTGAGTAGAATATGAATCCTTTGGGGTTTTGTTGGAATATTTTGTAGATATCTATTGAATACATTTGATATATGGTTTCAATTAATTCTGAATTTTCTGTTTATTTTTTGTCCATATAACCTGTCTATTAGAGAAAGTGGGGTATTGAAATCACCTACTAGTAACAGAGATGTTAACCTTTGTCTTTAAATCAAGCACATTTTTTTTAAATGAAATTAGGTGCATATGTTTAGGATAGTAATGTCTTCTGGTTTAACTGTTCTCTTGACTAGTGAAATGTCCCCCTAAATCTTCTGATTAGTTTCAATGTGAAGTCTATTTTGTCAGATACTAGGTTAATGAAGCCTGCTTGCCTCCCAGTCCCATTTGGTGGTGTACCTATCTTTTAAACTAAAATGTGTTTCTTGTAGACAAAGGATAGATGGATTTTTTTTTCCTTGATCCATTCAGTTAGTCTGTGTCTTTTGATTGTAGATTGAGGTCATTGATGTTCAAAGTTGTTATTGGAATGTGTGTGTTAATTGTGGCCATAGTGGTGTCTTTGGTGGCAGTATTTGTGTTCTCAGCGGTGTTTTTTTTAAAACAATTATGGCTTCCTATTTCTTTCCATAGTATCTCTGCTGTACTCATTTTTATCTTCATCCCAAATGAACGCCTTCTGTATTTTCTTTATATTTGGTTTGGGTAATTTTTAAAGGCTGTTTATATTATAGAAAGTTTTCCTTTCTCCTTCAATCATGGCAGATAATTTTATTGGGTGTATTAGTCCTGGTTAATCATCATGGTCTTTTAGGACTTGGAATGCATCACTCCCAGGCTCTTTTGGCTTTCAAAGTTTCCATTGAGATACCAGCTGTTATTCTAATGAGTTTTCTTTTATATATGAGTTGCTTTGTCTTTCCCTACCCTCTTCCCCTCTCGCAACTTTCAATACACTTTGTTTTATACACTTCGTGTTCTATCTGTAATATGACATGGGGATTTTTCTTTTCTGGTCTATTTGGTGTTCTGTGTGCTTTTAGTTAAAAATTTTTTCTGTGATTTTTGTTAAAGATCTGGTCTATGGTCTTGACTTTTATACCTATAGTTTGAAGTTATATTGTGGGCACTTGTATACCACTTTATGGATGTAGCAAAACATTAACTTAGCAGTACAAGTAAAACAATAACATTTTTTATGTAATAGTCCCAAGCTATTTTTAAAAATTAATCTAAAAATTCTTTAAATAGGCTCACATTTAGGTAAATACTACCCATTGGCATTCTAATTTTATCTTAATACAAGTGAACTTTATATTCTGATTCATCAGCATTAAGTAAAATAATGTGTGTGTGTGTGTGTGTGTGTGTGTGTGTGTGTGTGTGTATGTTCTCAGTACCCAGACTTCCTGTGTCTTCTTCCAGGGTATACCCCTGTGACTCTCCCTGACCTCTCTGCCACACTATGTCCTTCCTAAACCAATATAGATATATTGATCAAAGGAATAAACATTCCTTTGTCTATGAAAAGCATAACCGTGTTGTGCTTGGCTGGATGACAAGGTTAGCCCCAAATTCATTGTGTAGCCAAGGATGACCCTGAACTCACAATCTTCTTGCTTCTACCCACCCCAAGTGTTGTGATTACTGGTATGTGCCACCACACATGGCTCACATCTGTGTTTGAAGCAAACCATCACAATTGCAAGGCTGCATTTTTGACATTGTGTTGTAATTTGTTGGCTCTCTAGGAATCTGGAAACATTGGACTGAAAGTAAAACTGAAAAGTAAACTGGATGAATTACTAGATACTCATTGGGATGTCTGGATGATTCCTAAATAAAATAGAAGCATTTAAACACAACATGACTCAGCATAACTTTTAACTTAGGCCTCTGCTTCAGACAAATATTTACTCTTTCTGTAGTATAAAAAATCATCTGGAGTACCTTCAGTATATATGGGACACAGTGTTTCCAGGTTAAAGCCTGGAATGTGGGGTAGAGCCGGGTGGGTGGGAAGGTTAGATGTAGCAAGAGAGGGTCCTGTGGGTTGGGGGTTTGGTAGGGCTTGGAGGCAGGTAGAGAGCATCCCGGTTGAAGCTTAGGTTCCTTTGAAGGGCAGGTACTGGTCGTGGAACCCAGACTAGATCTGGCAGATTAGGGAGAAGGTGCAGATGAGGCGATCAGGGGAACTCAGACTAGACCCTAGGGGAGGATGCAGGAAGTCTAGGTAGGTGGGATGGTTGGCAGCTGTGCAGAAGGGACCTGTGGGTAGTTGCAGGTAGTGTGGGCTTTGGTGAAAAGCTGTGGCCAGATTCGACTTGGGCACTGATTGTGGGGTGCAAGGTAGATCTGGTGGGTTGCAGAAAAAGTGGTGGTGTGTGGTCAGGGGGAGGCATGGGGTTAGACCCTGGAGGAGGACACAGGAAGTCTGAGTACTGAGTGGGCAACCCTCCCTTTTAAATTTTTTCCTTTCATGCTTTCTTTGGGGCTGGTTGGCTAGTTTCCCTCATTCCACTTGGGGATGGGGATTGCTAGTTTAAAAGTTGTCCGCACTATTGTTCATTTCGTATGGGTGTGCCACAGATGGAAACTTGGTTAGGTACAGTACCATCCCCAAGTCTAAAGCCCATCATCGTCTTCACCACCTTCCTGAGTCAGTGACATGAAAATGAGATCACTCTGCAGCTCCCTGATTTCACTCATTCCCTGAACATTTACGTGCCGGTTCACTGTATTTGCAAACACCCACCATGCTTTCAATCCGTTCTACTGTTATTAATATTTATTATTATTGTTGTACCCAGATTTTTCTCACTTACATCCTATCTTATCCTTTCTTCTACGCACCTCTGCTATCCATCTGGTACCCACTTTTTTCTCCTGCCTTAGGCTATTCTTTCTAATTCCCTTTAGTGAAATTTTGTCCATAGAAAACTCTTGGTTTATGTACCAGTATTACTATTTCACACATGGGAAAGTACTGTTATCATTCAGGATTGAAATTATTCCACTGACTTTTTGGATACCATTGCTGCTGGCAAGAAGACATCTGTCCATTGGAATGTTCTCTCTCTGATTGTCTTAGTCTTTCTAGCTCCTGTTAGGGTCACCCCTTCCCATATGGTCTTCGGAAACTACAAGACAGTCAATGTGTTACTCTTCCACTTGGAATTGGCTGGGCTTCTTGAGTCTGGGGCTTCTGTTCTGCTTTGCTCTGAGAGGCCCTCAGGCATCATTTCCTTCACAGCTTTGCCTCCATTCTCTTGGCCTTCCCTCTGAGACTCTTAGACACATATAGATGAGTTTCCTCCCATGTTCTTCATACTTTGGTATTTTCTGCTCTTTGTGGGATGCCTTTGCTAAGTAACACCTTCGGTCCCAACTCCAATTTTCTGGTTCGTTCTAGAGCTGAGTTTAATCTTCAGTTCAGCTTAGTTGTTACACATTTCAGCTCAGTTCTTATTTCCAGTTATGGTGGTTCCATTTGATTCTTTTTATGAGCTCTATTTTGCCCATATTAATTTTTGTCACTCCCCAAACCTACCACACTCTTTCACAGTCTTTGGGCAGTATATCCCACCATCTGATTCTTTCTTGAGCTGGTATCTTCTAATTCTGTTTTGTATGGATCTCGCCATCACGAAGTGTTTCCTGGTGTATTTAATTGCCCATTTTAAAACTGAATTATCCATTTTACACATGCAAATCCTTGTGCCTTAGGACCAGAAATGAATCCCTCCCTGAAAATATTTGTCTGTAAGGTGTTTGGTACATGTAAGTGACAGGTGCTAGCTGTCTCCGGCCACTCTGAAATGAGTGAGTAATTTGGGGCTTAAGGAAGGCACTTAGGGCATGTGTCTCAGGATTTTGGGTTCACAGGAGAGAGAGTTGAAGCCGGCAGATGAGGATGGGCCAGGTTTATTTCTACTGCTGAGGAAAGTGAGAAGACAGTGCTTGTAATCATCTGGCTCTGTAGCCAGTGAAAGCGGCTTCCTAACAGCACCTTGTGAGGTAGCCCTGGTTCTGTCCCCAGTTTTATAGAGGTGTGAAATGGACGCTTCTTCTCCCTTTCCACCCCTGAGGAAAAAGTCAGCATCTGGCAGGACAAACAGCTTTCCTCTCTGGATTTTGTCCCCGCCCCCCACGAGTACTGGGCCCTGGATTATTATTACTTTCTTTCTTTAGGTATATGTGTGCACATGTTTCTGTGTGTGAGCAAATGTATACGTGTGTATGTGTGTGTGTGTTGTGTGTAAAGGCCTAGTACTCTTTCTTGATTGTCGAATCCAGAGCTCATCAACGCCACTAGTTTTGCTAGCCAATTTACTCCAGGATCCCTGCCTCTGCCTTCTATTCCAGAATTACAGATAGGCCCCTACATCCACCTGGCATATGCATGGGTTCTGGGGATCCAAACCCTGATCTTCATGCTTGCTGTTTTTGTGGCAAGAGCCGCATGAAGAACCACTGAACCATATACTCAGCACTGGACCTAGTATTCTTCACCTCACTACAGCTTCCTGATGTCTATTTGTGGTGTGTAGCTATGGTCTTTCCTAGCCAATTTCAGTAGAAGACTTCATTTGGACTGCTCATCCACTTTGTTGGTAACCTCTTCTGATCCATTTTTAGCATTTTTCTTAATCATCTAAAACACTTTTGATGGCCCCAGGGCTAGATGACCACACACTTCTCATGTCTGCTTATAGGGACAAGGATGTCCCTTTTGGGATGTCATAATGACAGCAGTTTTTTGGGCTTGTGGGTTCAGCAGCCCCACACAATGCTTAAATCTTCTAAAACCATCTAAGGTCAAGTCCAGCTTGGGCTCCAATCCCATCAGGGACAGCTCACCACCTTCCTTATGCTGTGACTTTCCTGTTGGAGCATTTGTGTCACCAACTCAAGTTTTCTGCTGCAGGTTAGCTACCAAACGAGCCCATGTGATGGACTGAGGGAGCCCAGCAAGGACAAATATTAAAGAGTCCCTGGAGTAGGTGGAATTTCAGGCATGGCAGGACATATAGATGTGATTGAAAAAGAAAGCAGTAAGAGGGGGAGGGAGAGGGAACCCATGCGCACTGAAGCCTTGCTAGCAACATTGAGGCAAAGAGGCCATTCATGTAAAAGTGTCTATGACATTAGCATTTTTATCTCTACTCAGAAAGTCAAGACTCAACTGCCCTAACAGCCCCTCTGGAGTCATGGAGTTGACAACTGGCTGAGGTGGAATTCAGCCTCTCCGACATCTTCTTCTGGATCCTGGTTCTTCCTGGCGTTTTGAGTGTGACAGCTATTACTCAGAGAGGAACAGGCAACGTGACAGCAACCCATTCAGCCACACAGGTGAGTGGGCATGGCTTGGTATATCCCTTGCTCAGGCCTGGAAAGCACCTACTGGGTGCACTGGGATAGAGTAGACAGTGTAGGCCCAGATCCAAGAGGGTCTCTCCCAGCCCTGGATCACTTCCCACCTACTAACAGAGCTAGAAGACCCAGCTATATGTGTTCCAGCAAGGGGCACCCATCCTTACAAGGGGCAGCCATCCTAAAGCAGTTCCCTGGCTCCCTGTCTGCTCACAAGAAGACTCGAAGTATCCTCAGCACTCTGGGCCTCCTTGTCTTACTCTAATCACATCCTCTGCCAGGATGAAGGGTAGAAATCTGGGCATAGCTAGTTCTGTGGGTGGTTTTGCAAGGTACATGGGCTGCTTCTTCTTCTTCTTCTTCTTCTTCTTCTTCTTCTTCTTCTTCTTCTTCTTCTTCTTCTTCTTCTTCTTCTTCTTCTTCTTCTTCGTTCTTCTTCTTCTCCTCCTTTTCCTCCTCCTCCTTTTCCTTCCCCCTCCTCGCCTCCTCCTCCTCCTCTTCTTTTTATTTGTTTTTTTGAGACAGGGTTTCTCTGTAATTTTGGAGCCTGTCCTGGAACTAGCTCTTGTAGACCAGACTGGCCTTGAACTCACAGAGATCTGCCTGCCTCTGCCTTCTGAGTGCTGGGATTAAAAGCATGTGCTACCACCACCCGGCTTTTTTTTTTTTTAACATGGGTTATTTCTATATCTCATCTAAGAGGGTTGCCTTGCCCTTTGGGTTGCCTCTCAATAGACCTTCTAAGAATGTGTATTTGGAATGACTGGGCCCAATCCCCAACATGTTTCTACTCAGAATCAAGGTGAGCTGCATTCACATCAGTCTTCCCAGACCTGCAGTGGCAACTGTGTCTGTCTGTATTGTACCAGTCAAGATCATGTCCTTTTAAGAAGAAAGCATAATGTCACTGCAGCTCTTCATGGCCCCTGCCCTCATGCTGACACCAGGCATAGCTTTACTTGCACCTTGGCAGGATGACACTCTAGGGTCGGTGTGTACCCTTCTGTCTTTCTAACATATTTATGCAGGCATATTTTCACAGGCAGAACATGCACAAGTTGTGAGGAGCTGTTGATGGGAGTGGTGTTGGCTGTGGCCCCAACTCTGCAAGAGTATATTTAACAGCATATTTGAGGGACCACACCCCCCCCCACTCCTAGAACTTGAGTGAATTTTCAAATGCATGAGATCAAGACTGAAACAGGGTGGATGAGACCCTACCCACACCACCGGGCAACTTGGAATAGCAAGAAGCTAACAGAGCCATAGGTGACTTGAGTACCTGCTCTGAGGGGGAAGCAAGGAGGACCCCTGGAGCCTTAAGTATGGAGGTGACCTGGTACCCTTGGCTATTTCAGAGACAGATTAGCCTACCCTGCCAGCCACGGGACCCATGAGCTAGATGCCTCACCTGGCAGGGCGTGGCTGGGTAGCTTTGGTTTTAATCCTATTCCTGTCTCCCATTAGCCCACAGCCTGTGACACAATGTGAAGTAAGCAAGGTAGGCCTTTATTGGAGAACATGGCAACATACATACACAGATCTGGATCCCAGAACAGCCTGAAACCCGCTCCCTTTGTCATCCACATTGTCACCTCCCATTCTTGGGTTGTTAGCGGTATTCACAGGGGTGAGCCAAACCTAAGGAGATTGAAGGGATGGCTCGGCATTTCTTCTTAAGAACACAGGGAGATGACAGACCAGGAATGACTCTCCACAGTCCTGGCTTAGAGCAGGGCCACCAAGGCTGGCACTGGGTGTGAGGTCACTCGGCATAATAGGCAGACAGCAAATGGGGTGACTTCTGGGAGAGAGAAGAAGAGCTGGATATGGTACAAGGTCACAGACTTCGAGGCTGAGAGGCTCAGGCCTGTGCCTCCAGGGCCCGCACATGCACGCTGGGTAAACAGAACCAGGACGGTGGCAGCTCCTTGCTCTTGCAGTCCTCATGAAAGCGGATGTGGAGGAAGAAGTCACCTGTATAGAGGAAGAGGAGGGCTCCAAGGCAAGCCGACTGGCCTGATGGCTGCACCTGGAGTGGGAAAAAGGAAGTGGTATCAGACGGGATCAGTGGCTCCACCCCCAAAGCTACTGGGAGAACCTGACTTCCAGTAATGCGAGAGGGGCAGAGGGGAGGTGTACACACTGGCTCTACCCCCATCCAAAGCATTTTTTTGTTTGTTTGTTTGTTTGTTTGTTTTTTTGCTGTGCTTCCTTGGATGAGGGGCTGTATGTATCTGAGAAGCTATTTCCGCCTTTGAGAGGAGCTACCGCTGTTTCACTCCCTGAATTGTTTGGGTTTAGCGAGAGAGGGAGTGCAGGAAGTAGTGTGCGGGCTGATTGAGGACAAGTGTCTGAACCAAGCTCTAGGGCTCACTGATTCCTCTGGGGCTGGGTGGACAGTGCCCACCGCAGGGAGGAGCTGTGGATGCATAAAGGTAGGAGCACCACCATTGACCTGATCCCTGGTTGTGGGGTTCTATAGGTTGGACATGGAGACTGCTCCGCAGCTCGTACTCACCGTGTCAAGGTAGAAGGTACTGGAGCCCACAAAGGAGATGACGTCGTGCAGATCGTAGTTGTGCACGCCATTCTGGTGGTCCTGGAAGGGGACCACGGTGAGGGCAAAGGGCCCCACGCTACGGGGACTCCGGTTAGTCAGCCGCACCTCCAAGTGTACAGGGTCACCGACCTGGCAGGCAGCTGCTGCCTCACAGTCACATGGCTGCCCATCCACCAGCACATCTGCAAGAGACGGAAGAGACGATCAGAGGTAACCGGTCTGTCACCTCACTTCTTGCTCTGTGTCAGAACATTGGGGACACATGGGAGTGACTGGACCCTGTTTTTCCAAAATATTCTGGCAGAGACGGGCACAGCAGGAGGAGAGCTGTCACCCAAAGAGGCTATCCACTTGGGGGGGGGAGCCCAGATCTATGATGTTCCTCTTGGCCCATTCCAGCCACAGCTACTCTTTTCGCTGCTGGTGAAGAACTTAGAAACCACAGGGGCAGGACCATGGACTTGGCCCAGCCACACTCACCTTCTGATACCCGCAGTGCCCAAGGTCAGGGTCAGTTCTCATCAAATGGAGGGTCTTGGGAGAAGGACCTGTACAGAGGCCCCAAAGGAGGGGAGTCTGGGGAAGATGGCGCTCTCTCTCTCAAACCTTCCCAGGTGCAGACACATCTCCAGCCTGCTCCTGGTATTGCTACTCTCTGGACTCATACCCATCCTCCATCCACAGGTGAGCCAGAGCTATAGAAACCCCACAGTAGCCTCATCCATCCCAACACTGACTGCCAGGTACAGCGATGAGAAACCCGGATGTAAACAAACTCTCCTGGAGGAAAGTATAATCTAGCAAGGGAAAAGTGGGGTCAGCCAGGAACGGGACCACACTGAGACTCCACCTGATGGAGTGCTCAAGAGGGCTCATCACAGGCATGGGGAAGTGGGAAGGGACACTTCTTCTCTAATCGACATTCTCCAGGGTATCATCTGTCTCTAAGAGTCTGATTTTAGCTGCATCTTTCATTTTTGAACGCAGAAGACCATCTGGCCCGAGCCTGATCAGGATAGGCTCTGGGGTGGTCCTGGGTCCCGGGCCCCTAGTCCGTCCACATAAGCACATCTAGTGATACCTTAATATACTGCAGGAGGTGCAAGGATGGACTGTTCCTTCTGCTAGCTGTCTAGCTCCCTTGAGTCCACAGAGGATCCAGGGGACCTGAGTGTGCATGTTCCCACCTGTGAGGCCTGTCACTATCTTGCTGAGTCCCAGCTCTCTCTTTTGTCTCTTTTAGTGGAGCAGATGCCAGTACTAATGGCTAGGATGAGAACATTAAAGGTCATGCTGCATGACGCTGTGGGCAACAGTGTGAGAGCTGTGTACACAGTTTCCAGAAATGCCCCTGTGGAAGGACCCAGTGGTGGCCCCGTCCCAGCATCCATTATAGCACCTGCTAAGTCTGCAGGGCAGCTCAGTGACTTCTGTCTCCAGCCTCAGTTTCTCCCCGCGGCATGGAGCCTCATGAAGAAAGGTACCTAACAATCCTCCACCTTTCTCTACTCCACACAGGCCAGGTCATCACAACCATTTCCTGAGCAGTAAGCCCAACCAGGTGCAGTTGCAGCTTCTTGAATGAAATGGGGAGAGCAGCTGGTGGCAGTGGCTGGCTCCGTTAAGGGAGAGATGATTATAAGCAAACCAGCGAAGGGTGGCTGGCTCATTACAGCTCTTCGGGGTTTTTTTTTTTCCTCTGCAGTGGACTGTGTGGGCTGTCAGGGCAGCGAGGCCAGGGCTGTGGCTCATCTTCCAGCCTTTCCTTCCTGCCTGCCTGTTAACCTTTTCCAGCCCTGACTCTGCACAGCCCAAGGCAGGCCAGCTGGGACCTCGGCCTCACCTCTACCCTATCATGTCAGGAGAGACCCTCGATACACCTAGCCTTCTTCCTGTCCTGAAAGCTGGCATAAGTGTCCCGACTTCCTGGGGAGAAGAATGAGGGCGAGGCTCTCCCCAGTTGTAACCAGCAACTTCCCTCAGGCATCCTAGCGCATTCACACACAGAAGACAGGAGGCTCCCCAGAAGGACTGCCTGCTCTAGCCTGTCTTGGAGTAACTGATCATCCCATCTAGTCAGTTACTATTCCCAAGAATAGCATCTCAGGAAGCCCTCAGGACCATGGACCACTGTCCCCTCCTGGCCAGTCCTGTAGTTTTTCATCTGATAGCAGCTGGAGTCACAGACTCCAATTCCTCTGGCTCAGAATCCCACCTGCAGCTGCTGCCACACTAACACCATGACATGGTGCTGGCTCTGCAGAAACCAGGTCTATAAATAGAAGACAATAAGGGAACCAAGTCTAGAGGGGTCCATCCTGCAGGCATCCTGTATCCCAGGACACAGGAAGGTGGCTGGTCATAGGCAGTCCTATGGCATGAAAGAACAGGAGACAGGTATATGACACTTACGTAGATGGTCCATAGGCTGCTACCTGGTGCTCTATGTGTCTTATGTAGTCCCAAGTCACCATGTCTTCTTATAAGGATGGAAAGTAGCATGGGCCAGGCAAGTCAGACTACTTGAGAGGAATTAAGAGGCAAGGTGGGCATAGAGGTCAAAGGGTCACACTGCAGGGCCAGCTGAACCCAGTACTGAGGGCTCTAGATCCTCAGGGTACTCTGAATTTATAGCGGTCTTTCCCATCTGGTCCACATGGACTGGATAAGTAAAGGCAAACTGGGCACCTGAGGGACTAGCAAGAGAATTGGGTTTCTCAGGAACCACATGACTGAACGGTTGAATCTATCCAGATCACCCCTAGCAGTGGCTCTAAACCACGGACTCCAGAGGCTGGGCTCCCTGTGCCCCAGAGAATGAAATGTCTTCCTACTTAGGGTGGTGTTAGGTGACAATCCCACAGGTACATGTCTGAAAACCCGGGTCTAACTCACCAACATCCTGAGTCACTCAGTGGGCAGTGAGGAGGACAGGGAAGGACAGGGTGGAAGTAGGCAGGGGCCCCCCAGGACAGAGCAACATTCCTCCCCTCCACCCCAGGAGCTCAATCGCCTGCAGACCCAGGACTACGTGGTGGCTGAGAATGACCTGTAGTTTCCTGCCCAACTACCCCCTCCCCATTAGCACAGAGCCCCCACAGCCAGGACTGGAAGGATTACTTTTCATCCATGGCTACAGATCTAGGAAACCTATCAGCCCAGCCTCTCACACACCTCCCCTATTTTGCTCCAATGCCCTGGAAAACAGGGGACTGCTACATATAGTTCAGGAGCAAAAATCACCTTTGGGATAAAGAGCATGTCTTCAGGAATAAGGCAGTGGAAGTGGGGGCGCAGCTCGGGGGTTGGTGCTCCAGCCTCGAAGCCTGCTCCAGGTGAGGGGAATGGACCTAAACTGGACAGCCAGGGTTGATCTGGAAGGGACTTGGCTTCAGAAGAGGTCAAGGAGCAGCGTCAATCCATAGATGAAAGACGGGAAAGGAAATAAGCCAGGGTGGTGACGCTAGAGCTTGCTGAGGTGTCCCACTCAACACCAACCACCAGCTGTCCTCTGAGGGAAGCAGAGGCAGATTTAGCATCAGATCTCATTTCTAATCATCCAGGACAAGCAGCGCCCTCTTCTCCAAAGACAATGGAGCTGATGGCTAGGTGCCTAACCAACAAAATGCACTGATCTTCTTAACTGATAAGAGTCGAGTAGCTGAAGTTTTCACTTTGGCTGTTAAGAAGCTCAGAACCAGACAAGTTGGTGCCCAGTAACTGTAACTTAGTTCCCCTAACCCCCACACCAGACCCACAGTCCTCACACAGATTAGCCCCCTGCACATTCCTGGACGTCCATGCCTCCATGCCTGCCCACTTGCCAATTCTAGTGGCCCGGGTGTTTTAGGTAGAATGAGGATCTGACTCAGAGGCTGTGGTACTGGTTTTTGGGTAAGTGATGTCATACACCGCCATCCCTACATCTACACTCTGGGCTCCTTGTTACTGGGAAGGTGGCAGCTATCAGCATGCTGAAGTCTAAGACAGGCTCAGAGGTGGAGGAGTAGCACAGTGGACAGGAGAGTCCAGGTAGTTGGCTCCAAGCTTGCAGTGACCTGATTGAGAGCAGACAGTGGCTTTTTGTCCCCGAGTCACTGCCAGAGCCTATGCTCTGTGGAGTTGGTGCCACACACTCCATCCACCAAATGGCATGTGTTTTTAACAATTACTGAGGTAGCTAATTAGTTCCTAAAGCAGAATGATGCTCCTTGGCATGGAGGCTGCTCCAGACCCACATATGTAATTACCCTCAAGTCGAGAAGAGCTCCTGAGGAGCCACTGCCTCTCCTGGGGAAATAATTTACTTTTACAACTTTTCATTAAAGATTAAAGAGAATTAAATTAAAATTAAGGTGAATTGGAGTTGAAGAAGAGGGCTGTGTGTGTGCAGTCCTCTTTCAGAGAAGAGGCTCTCTGGCCTCATCCTGGCCTATGGGTTTCAGAGACTGCAGGCTGAGCTCCTCAGTGCAAATCCTCTGGCCGCCCACAACCCAGTGTCCATACTGTGGACTGTGGTCCCTGGGCTCATCACCTCTAACAATACCATAAGTGTCTATCACCAATATCCACATTGAGGCCACACTGTAGGTATAGGTCAGGACTCTGTTATGTGGGTGCTAGTCTGTGGCAGAGGCAGGGCCCCAGGATGTCCCTCTATATTCCCAGAAGTCAAAGGCCCTTTCCTTGCTGTTCATTCCTTGAGCTAGGGCCTAATGTGTCCCGGGCTGCTATCTAACAGTAGATGGCCTTCAACTTCTGATCCTCGCACTGGGATTACAGGCCAGTACTACCATGCCTTGATCAGGTGGTACTGGAGATAGATCCAGGGCCTCGTACATGCTAGGGATGCACTCCACCAACCAAGTTCGCCTTCCTACTTCCTCCTCTGAAAATGTGAAGTGTGGGACTTCCCACATACTCCCTTAGGGTACAGAGCCCAACTTGCCTCCCCCCCCCAACTAGTTACTAGCCAGGTAACTTGGACTCTCCCCCATCTTAATCCACCTAGCTTGGTCTGGCTCTATACATCTTATACCAGGACCTAACCTGGCCAGTATACTAGAGATTCCCCTGCATGTAACCCTTCTAAAATAAATAATTTCTGGAAAGCAAACACAATGCCCTAGCAAAATCAGGCTTGGGGCAGGATAAACATCCTACTCACTCTTCCAGCCCCCACCCATGTTTGATACACACACACACACACACACACGTGTGTGTGTGTATATATGTGTGTGTGTGTATATATATGTGTGTGTGTGTATATATATGTGTGTGTGTATATATATGTGTGTGTGTGTATATATGTGTGTTTGTGTGTATATGTGTGTGTGTATATATGTGTGTGTGTATATATATGTGTGTGTGTATATATATGTGTGTGTATATATATATGAGAGACAGGCCGAACCTGTCTCACACATTCTGGGTTCTGCCCAGCCTGTTGTGCCCATACCAAACACTGGTCTAACAAAAGTCCACATGCCTGGGTCTGTTGACAAAAATATAATATGAAAGATAAGACAGTATCCCTCCACAAACCCAGGGGCTGGGGTCATCCTGGGGGAATGGCTAGGCTGCTCCTGGTTCCAGCAGATCAATATGCCATTTATTTAAAATGAGCCCAGCCCAGGAGAAAGGTCACAGTGGTTAATGCAGAACCTGGCTTGTGTTTGGAACCTGTGGCCCAGTTCTGTCAGGCATAGTCAGGAAAGTTCGGGGCATTGCTTCACCATGACAGGCTCAGTGGCCAGCCTTGAAGAAAATGCCTCTTTCCAGGTGTCTGGAAGCTAGGGATGCCCAGAGGCCAAGCCTTTAGAACTTGGGATTGAACTTAATCTTGACTTTTCAGCAAATCTGATTTTTCAGAAGTCACATAAACTGGGAGCAGCTCCAAGACTGACTTCTCAGCAATGTCCACTCACTTCTAATACTGCTCAGAGCCACGGGAAGCCAGACTGGGGGCCTTAGCTTTGTGCTATTACCAGTTAGGGGGACCCACACAATTTCTTTTCACCTACCTAACTACCTTTACTAAAATAACAGAGCAAAAGTTTGAGTTTGTGGAGGGAGAAAAGATACTACCCAAGGAACACTAGACTACAGGCTACCAAGCTAACTATCGATCTTTACATCCACCCTCAATATATATAGCTCAGCTAGTCTTGAACTTGAGACTGTCTTAGCCTTCCACTGAGATGTGCAATGTATTAACATCTGACCATCATTCTTTTACCTATCAACTATCCTTCTATCCATCCATCCCCCATTTATCATGCATCCAGCTAGCCAGCATCCATTCATCATCCACCTTCCATCTACACATCACCAATCCATCAACCCACCATCCATCTATCCATTATCCCTTCCATCATTCACTTATGCACCGTCCATTATTCCATCTTCTATCACCCATCTTTTTATTACTTGGTCACCATCCATCCACCTATCATTCATCTATTTTCTATCCTACTCGTCATCCATTCCAGCATCCATCTACCAATTATCTATGGATCATCATTTAGCCATTTATCCATCCATCCTCTCTATCCGTCCAGTAACCTTGTTTGTACTTCCTCATTTTGCCACCGTTTGTCTCTTTCTTTTCTCGGGAATGAAAAGCTTCTAGAACCTGCAGACCTCTTTTATCCTCTTAATTATGGATCCACAAATGTCACTACCACAAGTCTTCCTTACTAAGTTTCTCCATGACTTCCAAGGGATGTGGTGGCACTTTTACTTGCTTGCCACATTAAGCCTGCCATCTACCATCATTAACTATTTGTCTTTTGGTGAGTCAGGAATCTTCATCAGGACTAAGGGTTGCTATGAATGCGATGGGGCTTTCATCCCCAGCATGTGGGCCTCAAGGCCACCTCTTTTTGTCTTTCTACATTTGGAAGGGGAAAAGTGCTTAGACCTCAGGATTGGGAGTGACTGCAGGGACCACGTTACACTGGAGCCAGAGCAAACACCATGGAGAGAGAGAGACATGCCTGCAGAGAAAGGGGAATTACCTGACATTTATGTGAGGCAATGTATGGGTGTGTGTGTGTGTATGTGTGTGTCTGGTTCTTGGGGCTACTCCCAGTGTTATACACATTCACTCCTACAACTGATTCTCCTATGTGCTGGGCAGTGGATAAAAGACGAACCCTGCTTCGTGTTCACTGGATTCTTGCAGCAAAGCTAAAGGTCCCAGGGTTAGCACCTCAAAACCTTTGCTCATTCTTGCCAGCCTGGCTTGGCTCTTCTATCCATCAGTCTCAGCCAATCCAAGCTTTGCATCCTTCTTCCCACTCTTGGAACCTTACCAAGCCCATGGACAAAACAACATTGCCATTTCCTCAGGCCTTGCCTCTGAGGTCTGGAAATAGACCACCAGTTCTTTCCAGGACCTTCATACTGGGACCCAACTCTCTTAACAGAGACCTAGCTATTCACACAAAACTTGCTGTCTACATGGAGCCCTAGATATCCACATAGAAGCTCAGTTCTCCACACAGAGCCTTCATTTTCCACACAGAGCTTCATTCAAATCCCATTCAGCCACCTACCTGGCATTCCCATGGAAGGAGCATACTATATAATGGAGACCAATACCCCAACTAAACATATGCTACCAAATAAAAAACACCAGTACCTGGAATGGGTAACATCTTTTTGAGTTGTTGGCTAGTGGGGTACTATAGAGACCCCCCCAAAATTATAGGCTATTGCCACTGCTATTGGTTACCCTTGACACTATTGCTGAAGATCATGGAGAAATCTAGCTGGTACTTGCCTGGAAGCTTAGCCCCTACTGACCAGCATTCACAGTACTTGAAGGTACTATACAAACTTCTGGAGGAGAAAAATAATAATTTCATTTGCTAGAATAACAATCTGCCTGTAGGATAAGTTTATCTATGCAATGGTGGCATAAATATTATGGAAATAATCAACCAACCTTTTTTATTGGATTTAAGACTTGTTACTTGAGATGGAACCCATATCTGATACTGAGGCCAGAGCCCTGAGGCTAGATATATCAGGGGACATAGGAAAGAACCATTTCTATTATTCTGCTAAAAGGAGACAGCAATAAAAGAACTGCTAATGACTTGTTTTACCCACAGATCGATGCGTTGCTCAACACTCATCACAAAAGATTCTCTTTGCTGTAGGTGACAACAAACACAGAAAGCCACAACTGGTCAATGTAAAGAGAATAAGCAACCTTGGAATGCTCAGCCCTGAATGGGGTGTCTCTATGAAACCCCTCCCCTCAAAGCTCCGGATCTATGTGGAAGAGAGGACAGAAAGACCGTAAGTGAGAGGTGGTGGATGCTGTCAAGGAAAGTGTTTTCCAGACACAACAGGGCAGATGCACATATGAATTCAGAGACTGTGACACCGCACAAGACTTGCACAAGTGCAAGCCAGATGGAGGAAGGGAAGTGAGAATGAGGTTCCACCCCTAGCCAAGAAGCTTTTTCTAAAATATAGCCTCCAGTTGAGGGAAACAATCAGTTCTCTTGGATGGAGTGACACTGGGTATATTACCCACACCCGGGAACAGGGCCCATGCTCTTAAGTGATTGGCTAATATCAACTGGACTCCATTAATTTTGAAGAGAAAGAACATGAAGTTGGGTGGGTAGAGAGGTGGAGGAGTTGACTGAGGGGGAAGAATATTATCACAATAAATTATATGAAATTCTTGAAGCATAAAAGTATCTTATAAAAGGGTTCCTCTATGCTTCTCCCTACTCACCCCTGCAGTCTCCAGGAGAGCTGGGTGGTGGTCTCTGTGTACTGTACCATCCTTGTCTTCCCTGCCACCTGAGTTGCTGCCCGCTTCCCCATCGTGCAGCATGTCCTGGTTCTGTTTACAAGCCTCCAGTGGATTTCCAGTTTGTGTAGCATGAAACCCAGTCTTTGGCAACCTCCATTGACTCCACTCTACCCTTGGCTCCTCCCACAACCCAAGGGCAACACATGTCTCAACACACTGAGCTTATTTCAACCTCAGTGCCTTTGCAAGTGATGTCACTCCTAGAATACTGTGCCTGGCTTGTCCTATAGTCACTGATCATTTGCATCTAGCTCAGACTCCCTCTACAGACAAGTCTGGCTGGGCACCCTGACCCCTGCTGACATGATGTTTCTTATCCTTGTAGCCCTAAGTGAACAGTCTTTCCAGACAACCTGAGACCCTGGGTTCTACCTGCTTCTCCAGCTGAAGCTAGTTAAAAGCGCAAGCAGATTCTCTTGAAGCCCCAAGAAGATGTTCACCTTGGTCTTGAACTTTGGGCCTCCAGACTGGGAGAGTAGAAGCTTCTGTGTGTAAGCCATAGGACTGATGACGGTTGTCAAGGCAGCCTCAGGACACGGACACATTAGTTCCCTGAAAATGTGACTGAGGCATTCTGCCACCAGCAGGTGGCTGATGGGCTGTAGAGGAAAGAAGAGTGGCCTTTTGGGCTGCCTGAGGCCTGACCGAAGGGTACCGCAGAGGGGGCATCTAGGGTAGCAGAGGAGTCCGAGAGAGCTTTGCTTTGAGAACCAGGAACAGCTTGCCATCTGCATGTCATAGCTGCTATGCAAATGAGGGTTCTGGAAAACAGTCTGTTCTTTTCAATAATTTAATCATCTCCACTGTCACCTTCTGCCCTGGCAAAGCACAAGTACTCAGGAAAGGGATGGGCCAAGCAGGTGAGAGATCTGGGACCCTGTGGAGGGCCCTCCGGCCTCTCCTTTTACCCCCATAGCTCCAGGCCTCAGAGATGGGGTGATCACAGGCACGTGCAGCACCCACACATGCAGCAGGTGGAGGGCATGGAGGGCACTGTTGTAGGAAGGCGTGGCTAATACCTCCCACATCCCTAAAAGTAGAGTATACATCTCGGACATGGAACTGGCCGAAAACTCCCCATTTCGCCACTGAGTAGGGAAATGGTCTTTCCTAGGGCCTGGATGTGGTGATATGTACTAGATACAACACAAGACAGGCTTCTAAACATCCCCTTTCCACATTCCTAATAAACTATAAGCTAAGCTACCCAGAAGAAAGAAACTGATGCTATCCACAGGGCAGGGCCGAGACTCCAAGGAAGCTCAGAGTGTAGAGAAAGCTCACTGCCCTTCATCAACACAGCTTAGTCTTAGGAAATAATGGAAAAGATACTGGACTTATACAAGGAAGTAAACATCTTTACAGAGTCATAGAGACCTGGGATTGATGAAGTGTGGCTTCTATTCTGTGGGAGAGCACCAGGGTTTCTTCATCCATTCATAATTCACTCACTCACTGGCTTATATATGCAGAAATCCTCACTGAGCAGCTATCACAAGCCAGACACAGAAGTCCCTCAGTATTAAGAAGAAAATAAAGTCTTTGGCTCCCAAGAGTTTACTTCTGATGGAAGACATCAGCAAATAAGTAAACAGACACATGAACGTATATATGCTCACATGTGTGTGTGCACAAACACGTGGTAGATGGTAACAGGCCACTGAAGGTCAGAGGCCAGGGGCTGTTCTTAGAGCACATTAGGAAGGTCTTGATGAGGAAGTGGCACTGAAGTAAATCTAAGACAGCACAGGAAGCAGGAATGCAGCATGCAGGGGGAGATGCCCTCAGTTACAAAGCAGCAGTAACTCAGACTGCTGGGTGAGCGGGAAGTTCTGAGCTTGAGTGGAAGGAGGCACAGCCTCCCAGTAGTTACTGTCTGCAGTGAGGAGACCAGCGGCATGGATCAAGGGCATCGGGGAAGGAAGAGTAGCTCGGGAAAGAATGAAGGCTTTTCTGGCTACCTAGGCATCCCTGAACACAGTCCCAGCCACAAGTGGAAAGAACCAATAAGTCATTCTCAGGTACACAATGGCTAACATAGAGTCACCCAACAATGTAGTGGAATATTGGCTTGCTTTCCTTTGTCTCACTAGGCTTTGGGCAACTCATCCAATTCCTGTGGCTCAAGACACCAGTAGCATAGATAAAGAAGTGAAAAAAAAATTCTTAGATCTCCAGGTTCTGTTCCAGGTTTGTCCCACATAAAGGAAGAACTGAAATACTGCCAGGCTGTATACAAGGGACCAGGAGAGAACTCGGACAGGTGTAGCACAGGCTGGGGAGGGGCAAAAGAGCCCAGACAGAGGAGAGATAAGCCACAGTGCAGTGGTAGAAAAAAGGGTTGGGGCTATGTGAAGTGGTCTTTCTGGCTGGATTCAGATCTTGGGTGGGGACTAGGGAAATGATAAACATGCCTGGTGGACACTTCAACAAAGAAGAAACACAAGCAACCCATAAATATGGGGCAAAATGCCAAGCCTGTCCAGTAATCAAAGAACACACGTGGAAAGGCCTCAGAGCCATTCTTTATGGCCCAGAAGACTGGCGCAGCATTTGAAGGGAAATACAAGCTATTGCTGGCAAGAGCCAAGGGGATGCGAGTTTTCACACATGGCCGCTTGGAGACTAGGGGTTGGAAGATTCATGGAGGCAGGTCTAGAAATAAGCAGAGCAGCAAATAGCACATAGCCTTTGACTTGGCAATTTCACTCCTGGAAGGTTAGTAACGTGGGCTGACTCTGGTTAGAACACGGAGAGTCTAGAAACTACCCCACAGTATGGAGCACAGCAGGATGGGCTGAACAAATAATGGAGCATCAGCACAGCAGGCTACTACATAGCCATTGCAGACCCTGACTTAGATATGCCCTCAGCATGCAGGAACATGACGACATACAGTGAGTTAGAGGAGGTGACAGGCAGCATTTGCCTTGGGATACCTGTCCAGAAAAGAGACTATAGCCACACACCTATTCCTTAATAGCCACCGCCTTGGGCAGTGGGGATTGCTGAAGATTCCTCTTTCTTCTTCACTTTACTACAATTTTTCTTTTCCTCTTCATTAAGCATCGGTTAACTTAATTTGTCAGCAGGGGTTGCCTCTAATTAGCTCACCTCTAATCTGTGCTATTTATAGTAAATATTCACTACTATCTACAGGTGGGTGGGACTATGTCTTCCAGGTTCATCTGCTAAACCTTTAAGCCCAAGAACCTGCAAAGAGGCAGCTGCTAGTGTGGGGCCTCCCAAAGTGCCTGTACGGGGCCCAAGTTCTAATTCCCAGACTCAAATAAATCCAGAGGCTATGGTGAGCACATGTGTAATCCCAACACTTCAAAGGGGAGATGGGAGGTGGAGACAGGAGAAATCCTAGAAGCCAGCTAGCCTAGTGTGAGTGGCAGAAAACAAGAGACCCCATCCCAAATAAATTAGAAGGGAAGGACAGAGTCCTAGGTTGTCCTCTGAACTCATCATGTGTGCTAGACGTGTGTGTGCACAGTTAACTTCCCCCACACAGAGAAAGGTGGGGGGCATTATAAAAGAGGTCATTACAGCAGAATGAGGCCCTGGGCAGGCAAGTCCTGTGTGACCTGCTGCCCTTCTGAGAGTGGGCAAACAGGAGGCAGACACGCAGAGAGCCATGTGAGGACACGTTAGCCATGATGTCTGATCTCCAGCATGGAGAGAGAATAGAGGTCTGTGCAGTTACCTGAGCAGATATATTATAGTCTATAGTATACTTGCGTGTAGCAATTTCAAAAATAAAAAGGTTAAGTTACAATTAAATAATGTGATAAATACCCAAAGGCTCAAAATTAAAGAAAAAGATACTGTTACACCTTTGGGGGAGGGGGTTAAGGACAATCTTTAAAGTATTCGCTATATTTTGGAGAGAATGGGATACTTTGATAATGATATTTTGTTAATGAAAGTATTCTTTTTTTAAAAAAAATATACAAAATGCATTAATCCAGCATACACTGGAAGAGTATCTCTAGGTAGCAGGCAAAGCAGTGGGCACTGGGACTCCAGTGGAAACCTGACAACTCCACAGCCCCCTGGACATTCAGGGGCCATTTGCAGCATGCATGAAGCAAGTTCCTCATGCTAGTAGACTCCTGCCTGTGTCCCTGCAGGTGTGCAGACCCAGGCCCCACGCCTCTTGGCCACAGCCTGAAGCCCTATTGCTGAGCCCGGGCAGCGTCCTACAGGCAGCGAGGTTCTCCTCCTGGCAGAGATCGGGACTGCTGCCCAGGTTGGGTGAGCAGGAAGATGACTCAGCTAATGGTGACAGCCCTTTAGAGGAAACTTAATTATGCTGTAGCCTGGCCCAGAGGGAGGGAAGGGTGCATGGCTAATAGCGATCGATTCGTCCTGCCAATCTCCTAGGCTATTTATAGCCTGCTTATAAAGTCACTTGGGATCAGAATGGAAAGGTATCTTTTATCAAGCCAAATAGTGCGTGTGTGTGTGTGTGTGTGTGTGTGTGTGTGTGTGTGTGTGTTGTAACTAATGAGTGCCACCTGTGTACATGTGTGCCAGGTGAGCACACCCAAAACAGGCTGGCACATGGGCATGAGAAGCCGTGACAGAAAAGAAGAGACCCCAACAGAGCACTGGGGGTTGGTGCTGTGGGAAAGGCTGCCTCACTCCTTCATGGGCCTAGCAATGCCCACTTCACAGAACAGGAAATGGAAGCTCAGAGCTCAGTGCGCAGCTGTAGGTACCCACCCCGCTGGGCACTAGGGTATGCCCAGCACTCCTTGCCTCAGAAGAAGTCAAGGGTGTATTTTTTCCAGAGCAACCTCTATGCCCTTCAGGGTCTGAGTGGGCAGACCAGTGCCAGCCTAGGACACAGCATGAGGAGAGAGAGCATGGGGCCATCAGTTTAACTCTGGCTCTCAGGAACTCGGAGGAAGGTTTGATAAGAGGAAAGACAAGGCAGCCTGGGCCAGGTTGTTAATGAGCTGACACCCCATATCCTGCTACTCCACCTTCTTGATGCATGCCTCCTGAGCCCCACACTCGGGATACTGTCCACACTGTGTCATAGGCCCCCAGGGGTCTGTCCACAGGGTCCTCCCATGGTCATCCCTACCACTGTGCCTAGTATCTCTTGCCAATGTCTTTGATGACATCCAGAGTGTCCAGAGTCAAAGGGGAGCCTCAGGGTATCTCTGCATGTTTCTGCAGAGCCGCTTTGTGGCTCAGGGGCTGAGGTCACTATACCATGTGTCAGAGCCCATGGATGTGGATCCATTCCACCTTGACCAAAGGTCAGAGAATTCAGGCCTATTCTTGCTCCTTACAGGTTACTACAGAGGTTTGACCAAGAGTTTGGCTGCCTACAGGATGCTTGGCCTAAGGAGTGGTTGCTGTGCGTCCTGCCTAAACAAGAGAATACTTAACTCAGAATATAGTTACTCGATGTTTCGGGTATTGAAGAGATAATTACTTTGTTCGTTCCTTGTTTGTATCATGGTAAAGCAGGCCTGCCTTCCCCCCACCCCTTTTAGATTGGGATATATAAAGCATATGGAAAATAAACACGGGTGAATTCAGTATTCACTGGGTTGCCCTCCAGACTCTATTCTGTGTCTATGTATTTTTCTACCTAACATTTCTAATCCACATGCCCCAACCCTAGAACGTATGGGCCTGTTGAGGCAGGCCCTCAACAACCATGTCTTGGCCCAAAGCCAGCTCTCCTCAGCATTGCCCCTCTTCCTAAAAGCAGGTGATGTATCAGGCTGCACGCAATGAGAATCAGAGACCTACATGAGCAGGTAGCTCAAAATCATGAGGGAGAAAGTTCTTTCTTGTAGGTAGACTTCAGACATCCAGGTCCTTAAACAGAGCTTTGTGGTAACAGCTGCTGTCTCTCCCCACTGTAGCCCCTCCCACCTCTGAGATGTCTTATTTCTACACTCCTTACTATTTCATCCCCGATGGAATTCACAGCTTAGGAAAGAAGCAGTCTCCCATGAGTGAGTACAGATAACACTGGAGAGCTGACTCAGCTCCTGGCCCACACCCAGAACACTGTGCAGAAGCTGATGTAGAGAACATCCAGGTGACAATGTCACACACATGAGCGGGGGAGGAGCCAGGTGGACCACAAGGCCAAGTCACAAGAGAGATGGAAGGGTGGGAGGACCCCAGGCTCCTCTTGCCTTTATTGGACGATGTCTAAAGGCTAGATGAGGTCCCTGCATGAGCTTTCCTCGGCTCAGGGCTCTCAGCGCAGCAAATGAAGCTAGAAATTTGGTAGCTGGGGATCAAGTACTAGACAGCCATTATTCATTTGCTTTAACTCTCCTATTCCTGTAAATGGTTCATCTTTTCATTAGCTGATAGTTTCGCTTTTCCCAGAATCTTTCAGAAGAGGGCTTCTGGCCCTGGCTGGACAGGGCTAGATGTTACTAGCCATTCTTCCAGGGCACTATGAAGTTGAGGGACCAGGCCACTTTGTGAGGGAGAGATGCAGACTGGCTTGGAACATGGAGTAAACCCAGGCTTCCCAGGGCTCAGCCACAGGTGTGTCCCTAATGTAGATAATACAGGCTGGCCCTACCATAGCATGAGCCTGGAGCCGCGGCAAAAGTCCTGCGAGCTGGCTCGTGCCTGTGTACCCTTATATATCTTCCTTCTTTGCTGATATGCCTGCAAGGTTAGACTATAAATTCTGGGTTCTTTAGAGGCCTGCCTGATCCTGGGCCAGACAGTCATTCTCTCCCATAGTTTCCTGTCGCTCCAGTGCACTTAGGCTGCGCTGGACCCTGCTCTTGTTATGCTCCCTCCATGTCCTCCGTTTACATTCAGCTCTGCCTTTGTGACTTAAGGTCCTCCCTGCTGACAGCACCTCGGTACATGCATAGGACAGGACAGGTGTCTCCCTCCTCATCTGGTCCTGGGTGCCAGTCAGCCCCAAAACTTCATCCCAAGGATGAGAAGACAAAGATGGGTAGGCTCAGCAGGAGCCACATTATCATCTTCGGGGAAAGGGGTGAGGGTGGGCCTCTTTGGATCAGATAAAATCATCTAAAAAACCCAGAGAACTGAGGTCCAGGTGGACAGATATGTCCTATGTGACCCAAGGAGAAGGTGAAGAGACCCGAAAAGGACAAATGACAAAGGTGAAGGCACCCACCCTGCACAGGTGGCTGAGATTGGCTTCTACACAGCAGCTGGTATAAGAAGCCACAATTTGGTTACCAGATCTCTAGCCAGCTGGGTACAGAGGCACTATAGCCCTCATTTAGAGCTGTGTCCTGTTCCTGGCCATCACAGGGCCTGCTGAGGGCTTAGAATCTGCAGGTCCCGCCACCTGCTTGCAAATGCATGTGTGCAATCACATAAAGAAAGACCTGGGCTTCAAGAATTTGGCTTCAGTGGGCTCTCAGCCAACCAAAGTACTCTAAATTTTATTGGGGAAACCACTGTAAACAAAGCTCCTCAGAGGAATCCACTGACAAGAGGACGGCTTTCCTCAGCTGCAGATGATAGAGCTGGGCTGTGCCTTTAACCCCTCGGCTCCTGTAAGAAACCTTTGCCTCTCTGTGATCTTCATGGAGGCGCCCCTTGACCGGGTCCCTGGCCTAGCTCAGAATGCAGCCCTCCCACTTTGGGCTGATTTCTGCATCCACAATCTTCCTCAGCCTCCTGATCACATTTCAAGCTTCACTTACATTGGCCATCCCTGGAGAGTGCCTTTTCCTAAGGCATGGCCGTCCTCAACAGGGTCTGCCCTTCTGAGACTGCTCATTCAGCATTTAACAGTCACGCATCTGACTGTCACACGTCCACTTCTACTGGAACACAAGCCCCGTAGAGGTGAGGTGACATGAGCAGGGTCTGGCAGATGTCAGGTACTTTATTTTTCTTAAGTTTACTCAAGACATCTGTTTGAATTCCTTAGTTCTGGATCCAAATAGGCCCCAGTGGGAACAGTGTGCATCTTGACCTACTGTGTCATCCTACGGCCCTGTAGAAGTTTCCTCAATGAGCAAAAGAATTAGTGAGTGGTTTTCTCCTCAACAAGGGGATTCTCTAGATGGACACTCAGCCTGGCCATGATACTTTCCATGTTATGCACATATTGCAAAACAAAATCACAGTAGAGCAAATAGCATGCTTCCAGCCAAGATGGAGAAATAGGCCATTTTTGCTCTCCTCTACAGCAAACAAAACAGGCCCAGGACAGATGAAACACACATGTGAAATATGGTTCTCACAACTCTGACCGTCAGGCAGAAAAGAACAATGAGAGACCGGGCATTAACAGATGAGGTGTGGTTCCCATTCCACAGTCTTTGAGAACAGTGAGGCCATACACAGGGTCAGGGAGGAGCAGGGACAAGTGAGACAGAATATGGGATGGGCAGGGAGGGGAGGAACCATAGAGATCTGTCTGAAAGTAGTCAGGATGCAGGCAGGAGGATTTCAGGGAAGAGGGCCAAGGGTGCACAGGATGAGGTACAGTATTTTTTCCCTGAAGTCAGACAGTGAAACATCAGCCTAACAAGGCACTGGAGAGCTCCTCTGTTCAGAGCAGAGCAAGTAGTCCTCAACTATATGCTATCCTGATCCTGCTTTTTTAAAAAAAAAAAAATCTTAAAGCAGTATCTGAAAGGATTTAATTATTTCTAAGTAACCTGCTGTGTCTTGGGGGCATGAGGATGTTCACATCCACAGCCAGCAAGGGAAAATGAAGTATGGAATCTAGTAAGAAATTAGCAGGAAATGTTTAAATGAATAGCATTTCTGTGGGACATACTACATGTGGACAAACAAAGTTTCAGACAACAACAGTACTAGGGACCACAGGGAAGGCCAGAACTGTCCTATGGTGAGATTTTTGGAGTGTGTGTTTATTTATGTGATGCCACTTCGAGACAGGCTGTGGTAAGTTAGGTTGGACTCTAATTTACAAAGTGTTCACTAGAAATAACCAAACAACTATCACTATTAAGTCAACAAAGGAGACTTTGATCACAGGTGACATTTCTAATGGCTAATGTTGTGTATCAACTTTGACTGAACTCAAGTAAAAGTCAGGCTCTGGGCACCCCTGTGAGGGATTTTCTTGATAAGTTTATTTGAAGCATGAAAACCCACCTTAAATCTGGGCAGCACCTTCTGGTGGCAGCTACAAAAAGGGCCATGGAAAAAGGAACCTTTGCTTTTTGCCTGCTTGCCCTCACTCTTGCTGGCAAGTCCATCTGTGCTGTTGCTGCAGCATTCCTTTGTCTGTATTATAACCAACTTCTCTGGGATTCCAAAGCAAACTGAAGATCAGCAGCTTCTCAGGAATCCCCCAGGAACTCCCGCACCAGATTGGGACTACTGAGACATCCAGCCCCAGGGACTGAACAGTTACTGGATTCTCTGTCTTTCTGACACAAGGAAGCCATGTGTCAGACTGAACTACCCAGATTGCACCCCATAAGCTAATCTAATAAATCTTCATTCTATCGTTGTATCAGTTATGTTCCTTTAGAGAACCCTGACAAATACAACATGATTGTCTATTTAGGAAATCTAACAGAACCTTTCAACCCCCCCTCAGCCCCTCCCCTCAAAACAAAAACCCAACTCACTTAGGACCTGTCAACCATAGTTGAAATGCTTCAAGATGTATGGTTAATGTAAAAAAGTTAGACTTGCCTGTACACCAGCAATGAGCAAGTAGAGATTGAAATTAGAAACATAGCAACATTCACACCCTCACAAAAATGAGATGTTGAACCCTAACTCTAACAGGATGTACAGGATTGACATAATAAGAAAAACTACAAAACTCTGCTGAAAGAATCAAAAAAAAAAAAAAAGGCAAAGTAAATGGAGAGCCATCCCATGCTGGTAGAGAGGAAGGGTTGGGATGGTCAACATGTTGATCCTTTCCAACTGGATCAATAGATTCAATGCAACCACAAACAAAATCACAGCAGGTCCTGATGTGGGCATTGAGGTGCTGGCTCTAAGGTATACAGGAAGAAGAAAAGAACCTCAGAATAGCTATCCCATTGCAGAAGAAGCACAAAGTCAGAGAGCCAGTACTATTCAAAGTTCAAGACCTGCTCAGTAGCACTACAGCAAGCACGGCAGTGTGTGCTAGTGAAAAAACACAGAAAAAGATCAAGGGAATGAGCAGGGAGCTCAGAAATACACTAATGCATATACGGACTTGGCCTTCGGCGAAGAGAAAATGCAATGAAATGAAATCAAAACAATGGTAGCCTCTTCAACAAATGCTGTGAGAATACACACACACAAAGAAAGTAACTTATATGCAGACTTAGGTACTTCGCAAAGTTTCCCTCAAAATAGATCATTAACCTACATGTAAAATGTAAAACTAACTCCCAAAAGACAGCACAGGAGAAAATTCTAGACAATAGTAGGTGTGCTGCAAACGACACTTGAGTAATGGTTGTACCAAAGGCCTGATTCAAGACCTGAGCCATAAATGAAATGGTAAGGTGAACTTTAACAGAGACGAAAGCTTAAACTGTCTGGACACTGGGGACACAAGCCACCAGCTAGACAGAAAGAATTTCCAAAGATGCATCAAGTCAAGGATGCTCATCAAAATATACAAAGAGTTCTAAACATTCAGTGATTAAAAACCAATGACTTGACATAAGAAACAGGCCATAGACCTGAAAAGACGCCCCCGCCAAAATAGAGAAGATGGCAAGGGACGCTCTCAAAGTCACATGTCACTATGGAGTTGAAAACTTAAACAGCAGTGAGCTGCCATCACACATTTGCTACAAAGACCAAGATCTTACACACTAATGTTACCAAATACATCAAGGATCTGCAGGAGAGAGCTCAATTGTGACTAGTGGGGATGTGACATGGTTCAGCCACTGTGGAGGTCAAAAAAATGAAGATATTCCTATCATAGGATCTGGCAAGCATGTTCCTTGTGGTTGCCCAAATGACTGGAAAACTTAGGTCCATGTAGGAACCTTCACAGGGATGGAAGTGGAGGGGAGGTATTCCAGTTTGGCTCTGGCTTGACCCCTTGTGTCGAGTGCTTGGCTCCCAGCAGGTGGTGCTGTTGGGAGGTGGTGGAAACTCTAGAAGGTGAGGCCAAATGTAGGATGCAGGTCACTTGGAACACATGCTGCAAGGCTATTTTGTCCTGTCCCCTTCCCCTCTCTACTTCCTGCCTCCCACAAGGTGAGTGGCTCTCTTCCACCAAACCTTTCCACCATGGTAGTCCGGCCTTGACATAGGCTAAAAAGCAATAGAGACAACTGACCATAGGACTCAAAACTATAATCCAGTACAAGGTTTTCCTTCTTGATTGTTTTAGGCACTTTGTAGAACAACAGATAGCTAGCCACCACAGTGGCTTAATCTACAACCGCTATAACTGAAAAGCAACTACAATGTCCTCCAGTGGTGACCAGGTAGATGGCGGCACTATTCATCACCAAATGGAAATGAGTTATTGAGGAACAAGTGCACGTGAGGTGGGGACTTAGATGTCACTAGATGAAATGAACTATTCTGAAATGACATTCTAGAATGGGTAAGACCAGAGAGTTAGGAAGGAAAGATGAGAGGGCAGAGCACATCAGGGTTTGGGGGCAACCAGACTATTCTGGTGTGGGGTTCTTGTGGTAGATTTGTGCCATAATACACTTGGGCAAAGACATGGAACATACAACACTGGGAGTGAGTGAGCTCTTGTGCAAGGAGTGGGCTGAGGGTGAAACTGTGAAGCTGCTGGCAAGCCCAGCATCGGCCCTCTGGCTGTGACAGATACTCCTCTCTAGGACCGGATGCTGGGAACTGAAGCTACTCTGTGTGTTGGGGGTAGGGTGGGAGGGTGACCGGACCTCTTTCCTTTTGGCTCAATTTTATGTGATCTTTAAAAATAACATCTATTAAAAGTAAGGGACCCATAAAAGTCATCAATGAATTGATTCGAAAGAGGGCAGGAAGAGAGCGAAGTAGAGCAAAGAGCAGTGGGAGCAAACAGAAGATGGAAGACACAAGCCTAAGCGCACTAATAGTCACAGTAAATGGACTCCATAAAAGCCAGGCACTGCCAGCATGGGAAATGGCAGCATTTACAAAGGATCACCTTAAATATACAGACGTGAACAGGATAAGTTTGAAAGTATAGAAAGAGGTAAATCATTTTACACAGAAAGAGTCACAGTGTTTCATTACTATCCAGAGCAATGGGAACTTATAAAACTCATCTTTGAAGCAAGGGCCAATCCATGCAGAAGGCATAAGAATACTGCCCTAAGATTCATAAAGTCAAATATGACAGAACTGAATGCAAACAGATAAAACCACAATGGCTGTTGGATATTTTAACTCTTTCTCGTTGATCAATACAAAAAAATAAACAGAAAAACCAGCTACAGCACAAAAGGCTTGAGGGCTACTAACCAAAAAATGACCTAATTAATGTTTGCAGAACCGTTGCCCCAACAGTGATAGAATATACATCCTTTTCAAGTATGCATTGAATATCCGTCAATACAGACCATTTCCCCAGCTATAAAAGAGTTGAAGTCACAAAGTATGTTCTCTAGCAGTGATGAAATTAAAGCAGGCATCTATCTGGACAATCTCCAACTATTTAGAAACTGAACAAGACATTTCCAAATAACTCCCAGATCAAAGGAGAAATTGAATTGGAAGTTAGAAATCATTGTGGAGTGAAAAAAAAAAGCACAGCATATAAGGTCTATGAGGCATCACTCGGGCACTACCAACAGGGACCTTTGTGGTACTAAATCCCATTAGAGGAAACAGTACTCAAATATAGGATCCCTGCTTCTACTTTAAGAAACCAGAAGAAGAACTGAAATCCAAAGGGGAGTAAGGGAGTAAATAATGAACAGCAAAGTGGAAATCAATGAAATAGAAAATGGAAAATCAATAGAGAAAAATCAATGCAACCCAAGCTGGTTCTTCAAGAAGCTCAATAGAATTAACAAGCCTCTAGCCAGAATGAGCAGAAAGGCTGAGAGGAGATGTGGATTATCAATACAGAAATGAATACAACCACACCACCTCAGATTCTATAATATTAAAGGAAAATGACTGTCATGAAAAGTTTTCTTTCATTGGTTTTGACAGTGTCGAATAGAACGCATTATTTGAAAGACACATTACTAAAGCTGACCAGAGTAGAAATGGATGACTAGACCATTTTTTATTACATTAAACCAACTTATATAATATTAAACCAAATATGTTGGCAGCCTTCACACTGAAGACACACAGGGTCCAGGTTTACAATTGGAAAATTCTCCTAAGGGTGTAATAAAGAAATACACTGAGTTTTCATAAACTCTTTCAGAAAAACACGTGGAGGAATATTCTCAAATCCACCAGCTTTACCTTGATGCTAAAATTAGGTAGGTAAAATAAAACCACAGATATTCCTTGCAGATATATAGATACAAATATTCTTTCCTCGTTAAGGAAATGGATATCTATTTATATATAATATGCTGTTTCATGACCCACAAGATGCTGAATTCAGGAATGCAAGGCTGGTTAAGTACCTGAAAATCAATCAATGTAACCCACCATGTTCACAAATTAAGAGAGAGAAAGCATATCATTATCAGAATCCAGGCAGAAAAGGCCGTTGACAGAAATGGATCTTCATTCCCCACAAAAGTCACACACACCAGGACTCCGAGAGAATGGCTGAGATAGGAAAAGGGCAGTGATGAGAACCTACCAGCACCACACATCAGGCTGAAAGACTCAATGCTTCCCCGAGATCAGGCAGTAGTGAAAGGCTTTGCGCTCACCATTGCTATACAACTCAGCACGGGGAGTGTTCAGGGAGGAATGAACAAACGCAATGCAGCAGACTGGAAAATAAGTGGAATTGCCTTTATCCTCAACTGACATGATTATTGACTTCTGAGAAAATCCAATGGAATCTACAAAAGCAGCTACTAGAACTAAGTGGACTTAGGAGGGTTTAGGGTACATGATCAACTGTGGACGCCCACTTTGTTTTTATATGCTGGCGACAAACAATTGCAAATTACAACTGAATAGGCAATTGTCATTCACGGTAATACACACAAATAGGAAGTAGCTAGCAATAAGTCCTACGGATGTGAAAAAGTGGCTTGCTGCACGGAAATCCACAAATCACTCCTTAGAGAAGTCAGTAGAGAGATACATCTTGCCTGTGATTAGGAAGAACACAAACTGAACTATTATTCAATATAACTCTGATTAAAATCCCAACAAGCTTGTTTTGAAAACTGAAAGCAACAAACTAATTAAGAGATTCATATGAAAACACAAAAGGCCCAGAACAGCCAAAATGCCGTCTGAAAGCAAGTTTCCACACAGCTCCAATAATGAAGACCTAGTAGCGTTGGCCTCAAGACAGAGAGACAAATGAAAGAGAATGAACTGTACAGAACCAGACCTGCAAATGGTTTCTGACCAAAGCACAAAGGCCATTTAGTCAGAGCAAAGACTGCCTTCCACAGCTGCTGTTATAAAGACTGGACGTAGACATGTTCAGTTAACGTCACTCCATGCTCTGTACCACGTACACAAGAGAACTCAAAGGACCCAATCAGACCATCCCGCTCTACAGCAGCTGCTCTCAGCCCTCCTAATGCTGTGACCCTTTAATACAGTTCCTCATGTCGTGGTGACCCACAACCATCAAATTATCTTCCTTGCTACTTCATAACTGTATTTTTGCTACTCTCATGAAACAATGTTAAATATCCGTGTTTTCTGATGGCTGTCAGCGACCCCAGTGCTCGAAAGCTCCTGGAAGGAGACAAGTAGGAACCTTTGTGGCCTTAGGCTAAGCAAGATTTCTTAGACAGCGCCTCCAGAAGCACCATCCCTTAGGCTGGAGATGTGGCTCAGTTCCGGAAGTGTTCGCTGTACAAACATAAGACCAGAGTTTGATTCCTAACAAACTGCCTTAACGTTTTTTCCCAAAAATCTCTCTTGCCTTCAAAGACACAGAACTTTTGCCAGACCATACAGCCAAGTTAATAACACACCTTAAGATCATTTAAGACTGTATACTTAACCTGTTGTTCTACTGTGTGTTCACACTGCTAAGTTTAACCTGCCATTAGGAGACTAATGAAAGCAATCTCACTATGCCTTGGATTTCCCATGTAACCTGCTTTTATCACCTAAGCGAATGCAAAGCTTTAATCTTAAACAATGTATCCTTACTATGCCCTGACCCAGAGTAATCTGTGTGTGATGTAAATCATTTGCTGAAAACAGTCAGCAGGCTGAAAGAAACCGCAAACAACAAATACCCCATGAATGTGAGAAGCAGGATGTGGAGACAGGTTAATAGGATCTGTGGTTTTGAATGCTCTTCTGGGTCAACTGGGGTCAGTAAGTTCTTCCTTGTAAAACTACTAAACAGTTCTATAGAATAGCATTCTTCATTCCTTTCTCATGTCGTGTGTCTCTGTGTTATTCAATAAATACAGAGCAAATCCCTTTGTGAGGGACAGGCATCACGGGCAACAGGAGCAGATCAGACACACACAACAGACAGGTCACAGGCCACAGAACACAGACCGATGGAAGACGGGGGAGAAGTAGAGAGCTCAAATTCGGGTTCACTCATGGTCTAAACTATTCCAATGGGTTTTTCATAATTCCTCAGTGTGTTAGCATATAAGCACCCACGTGAAAACCACGGTGCTGAATGTCTGTAGTCCCAGCCCTGGGGAGATGGAGAAAGGGTGGATCCCTGGGGTTCTCTGGCCGGCCAGCCTGGTTGGTGAGCACCAAATCCTAGTGACCCCACCTCAAAAACAAAACAAAACAATGTGAATGGTCCCTGAGGAATCACACACACACACACACACACACACACACACACACACACACACACACAAAATGAAAAACAACCACAAAAAAGCATATTTCTTAAAACCAAAGCTTGGTGAATAGGACTTCAAAAATCAACACTCTGATCTGATAAGACATGGTTAGAAGTCAAAAATTAAATAAATAAATAAATAAATAAATAAATAAATAAATAAATAAATAAATAAATAAAGGTGTGGCCCCAGAGGATGTGTTTAAAAATTACAAATTTGATGAAGGACTCCTTGTATTCAGGAAATCTCTCTCAAGAGCTAATGGCAAGAAAAGAGCACAGTAAAATGATGGACAAAGGAGAGTAGGTGCCTTACTGAAGAAGAAAACATGGATGGAAAAATGGGCATCAGATAAGATGCTTGACACTATTTATCTGCAGGAAATGCAAGCAAGAGCTACAGGGCATGCCCCTCCCCACCTGCTGTAATTAGCAGATGGGAAAATAACCAAAGGCAGTAGAGGGTGTAGAGGAGCTGGAACCCCCATAGGGGGCTGGTGGAATTGAAAGGATAGAGCCACAATGGATAATGGTTTGGTAGCTTGTTCACACATACATGGCTAGAATGCAACCTGGCAACTCCACTCCTAGACAGCTATTATTGTCTAGACAAAACCATATATCTGATGTGGGATTCCCGTCTGTATGCTGTGAATACCATTGATTAATAAAGAATCTGCTTTGGGCCTATTGCAGCGCAGAATAGGGCAAGGTGGGAATTCCAAGCAGATAGAGGAGGAGAGAGTAGGCAGAGCCAGAAAGAAGCCATGTAGCCGCTGTAGGAAACAGACCAAGATGCCAGATGGAACCTTGCCAGTAAACTACGAGCCTCTTGGTAAAATATAAAATAATAGAAATAGGTTAATTTAAGAGATAAGAGCTAGCCAATAAGAAGCATGAGCTAATAGACCAAGCGGTGTTATAATAATACAGTTTCTGTGTGATTATTTTGGGTCTGAGCGGCCAGAAAATGAACAAGCAGCCTCCAACTACATATGTCCACTAGAGATTTAAACAAATGCCCATGGATAATTTCTGTGTAATAGGCTGAAGCAGGGAGCAAGTCAAGTATACATCCAGTTAAAGGGCAAGGAACATGATATATAGGTACCATGGCTTCATATTTAGTAGTAAAAGGAATAACCTATTTATATACTCAAAAATATGGATTTTAAAATGATTAGTATGAAAGCACCCAGTGGGAACGAGGAGTGAACAGTGCCTGAGTCTACCTCTACAAACTCTAAAGAGTGAGAAGTAGTCTACCTGACTGAAAGTGTGTCCGTGGTGGTAGGGGAAGGAGTGGCAGCGTGCAGATGTTAGGAAGGATCAAGAGGAAACCTTGGGGCTGGGATGCTCCTTGACCTGACTATGGTACTGGATTCATTGTCTGACATACTGCAGGTCAAAATCCTTGATGAACATAGCTGCAAAAATCCTCAATAAAATACTAGCAAACTGAATATAGTCATATACCAAAGAAATCATTCACCATGATCCGGTTGGCTTTGTCCCAGAGATGCATGTAACAAATGGATAAAATAAAGACAAAAATCACATGATCATCTCAACAGATGCAGAAAAAAAGCCTTTGACAAAATCCAGTGTGCCCTCATGATACAAGTCCTAGGAAACAGGCCTGGAGGGAACATACCTCAACCTAATAGAGCCTATATATAAGTAAAATAAAGGAAGTCAGTGTGGAAAATTTTCAAAAAACTAAAAATAAATATACCATATGACAAACCCATAGAAATGAAGAAGTAATCCCACTGAAATCAGGAATGAGTCAGAGCTGCTTGCTGTCCCCACTTCCTTCTACTATAGTGCTCAAAGCACTTGCTGGTACAATAAGGCAAGAGAAGGAAACTAACGGGAAACAAATAGGAAAAAAAGGTCCCATTGGTTCTATTTGGAGATGATAAATTATACACAAGATCCCAAAAATTCCACCAGAAACATCTAGGAACAATCAACAATTTCAGCAAAGTGGAGGATACAAAATCAATTTACAAAAAGTTAAAAAAAAAGTTTACAAAACTCGACAGCCTATTACCACCAACAAACATGCTGAGGTGATCATGGACACATTCCAGTTCATGATAGTCCCAAAGACAATAAAATATCCTAGAAATAAATATTAGCAAGGAGGTGAAAGACATCTACAATGAAAACTAAATCTCTGAAGAAATAGATTGAGAAAGACACTAGGAGATAGAAAGGCAGCCCATGTTCATGGATTGGCATAGTTAATATTATGAGAGTTAAAGTCTTCTACCAAAAGGAATTTAGAAATGCAACCTCAATCAAAATCTCCACAATGTTCTTCACAAAAGATAGAAAAAATTATAAAATTCAGACTGGACCACGAAATATCCTGGATATCCAAAGCAACCCTGAGCAAAAAGAACATGCTGAAAGGATTACCATGCCAGATTTTTAAGATATATTAGAGCCAAAGCAATTTTAAAAAGTATGGTACAGTCACAAAAACAGGCATGTAGGCCAATGGAACAAACATGACTACTTGTAACTACAGCCACATGACAATTGACAAAATTGTCAAAAAAATACACTGGAGAAAAGAAAACATCTCCAACAGATGTCTAAAAAGCATGATGTCAACATGCAGAAGAATGAAATTAGATCCATATCTATCACCCTGAACAAAAATGAATTCTGAATGGGCCGACGACCTCACTGAAAACCTGAGATGATAAAACTGCCAGGAGAAAATATAGGCAGCATCCTTAAGACATAGGTGTGGACTTTCTGATAAGACTCCATTTGCCCGGGAATGAAGGCCAACGATTGACACATGGGACTTTAGAAAACTAAATAGCTTCTGTACAGTTTAGGAAACAATCAACTGCAAGAATCCCACGGAATGGGAGAGGATTAATATCTAGAATAAACAAACAACTAAAAATAATGAAAGGACTCGTTAAAAAAAATAAGACTATATGTCTAAATAGAGTTCTCAAAAGAAAAAATATTTCTGAAAGTTTCAACATTCTTATGAATTACAGAAATTCAGATAAAAGCATCTTGGAGATTTTGTCTCATCCCACCCAGAATGGCAAAGATCAATAAAACAGCCAACATCAAATACTGGGGAAAGAGGGCTTGGGGAAAAGGGAGGCTGCATCTGCTGTTGGTGAAATTGCAAACTGGTACAGCCACTCTGAAAACCAGTGTGGAGAACACTCAAAAAGCTAAAAACAAATCTGCCAAATGCAGCTATTCTACTCCTCGGCATATGCCTAAAGGACTTGACATCTATCTACTCCACAGATCCTGGCTCAGCCATGTTCATTGCTGATCTATTCACAATAGGTAGGGAATAGAAACAATGACTTTCAGCTGATGAATAATGAGAATGTGGTACATGTGCAGTATGCAATCCTATTCAGCTGGAAAGAAAGGTAAAACCAGGAAATTTACAGGTAAATGAATGGAAGTAGGAAATATACTGAGTGGGGCAGCCCAGACCCAGAAATACAAATACCACATGTTCTCTTTTATCTCTGTTTCCTCATGCCAAAATTTTAGATGTGAGTATATAACCTGGAGTAACCACAGAAACCAAGAAAGCAAAAAGGGACCACTCTTTTGGAAGCTCTATAAAGAGGAATAATAGCAGGATACAGATGACATGAAGCAGGAAATAAAAAAATGGGGGGAGCACCTTAATTGCAGAGGAGGGAGAGATAACATTGAAGATGCCTGAAAAGTCATAAAGAATCTTATTATTTTATATTTACCAAAGATTACATATAATATGTGTGGGTGGTATGTATTTTAAATAAAATTACACTACTTGGGGGTGATAATCCTCCCCACCAGAACCAGAGACTATCTTAGCAAAAATGCCGGTACCAGGCATGAGAAACCTCCTTTCGAGTTGTTGGTCAGGAAGGTCCAAGAGACTCCTGAAACAACACAGGCTATCGCTGTTGCCCTTGACTACCCCCCAGGAGTTGAATGAAAGTTCTTATTGCAAAAAAAAAAAAAAAAAAAAAAAAACAAAAACCAAAAAAACCCACCACACGCTTCAGACACAGTACTCAGAGGACTTGAGCTGGGTCTGACTGAAAACCTCCCCTATGAGGACTAACTTTCCTAGAACTAGAAGTTGCTATGCAAACTGCCAAGAGAGGGAAGCAGCCAAAAGCCCTACTTAGCTTTGACAGCTATGATCAGAAAGGCAAGATATCTCTAAAGATGCAACCATGGCACAAATATCTTTTCAGTAACCAACTGCTGTCAACAGGAGGGAAATCATTCCTGGTACTGCAAAACTAGCCAACTGCCTTGGGCTAACGAGGTCATGGATCTTAAAGGAGATCCTACTACTGTCACCTTCCTAAACTAATTTAATTCCTAACTACATTCTAAAGTCTCCCTCACACCCACAGGTCAGTGTCACTCCCGGCCCTCATCAAAGCAGCACCTTTTTGAAGGAGACTGAGAAAGCCACAGCTATTCAAAACACAGATGACAAGTGCCCGAAGGAGGGCCCGGCCCTCGCTGATACAGCTGCGAACTAACCTCAATGACCAGGTTTGAATGGGGGCAGGAAGACTGTAAGATCCAGAGGACCAAGAAGTCTGCCTTGGGATTGTGTTCTCTTAGAAATGACAATATGGTCATCAGAAACAAGACCTGAACAATGACACCAGTTGACATGCCAATGAGGATGGGAGAAAATCTTACAGGGCCGACTGCTAGATGAAGAGCCATATGCAATTAATGACTGCGGGGAGAGGGAGAATTGATCTTCCTTAGGGACAAGCCCTCTAATTGGTTATCCAATAGCAAATGGTGGACCTTAAAAACATCAATATAAGCAACACTAAATGGATGCAGCAGGTTGTATCTGTATATTTTTATGCATACATTTAAAACAATAATAATTGAAGATAAGGTCATGAATGAGAGGGAGGGAGGGGGATAATGAATAAAATAAATTACAAAAAAATATTTAAAAATCTTTCGTTTGGGACTAGAACAGAATCTCTAAGAGTTTCTGAAATGGCCCTAAACATCTTCCCACTATTTGGTACTACATGTGTATATGAAGAGGTATTCTTAGCACAAACAATTACAAAATCAAGGTATCAGTCAGCTCTGAAAAACACTGATTATGCTCTATGTCCTGCAATCTGCCAAGATTTAATTCTCTCTGAAATAAACAACCATGACCACCTTCTTAAATTTTCTTTTATAGTTAACAAACAGTAAAATTATATGTGTATCAAAATTGTTTTAAAATAAACATGATCATCAGTAAATTTTTTCATTTATGTGTATGCCTGCATGTGTGCCTGTTTGTGTGTGTGCGCATGCGTGTGTGTACATGTGTGCGTGCGTGTGTGTGTGTGTGTGTGTGTGTGTGTGTGTGATATCTCCTCCAGGATTGTATAAGAGTTTATCAGGCAAAAGAGACTGTGAGTGGGAAAAAGTATAAGACAACTTGACATGGCAAAGCCCTAAAACGTGCCAGACACCAAGTCAGTTCTGATAAGACTATACCCTCGCAAAGGTTGGGTTTGTCCTCTGAAAGAGCACCAAGCTGACAGGTGTGAGGGAGCGTGACCACCTAGTGTGGCCAAGACTTGGGTCACTCACTGTCTGGTCTGAATTTAAGAAGGAAACATATTTTTGAGAGGTAATGGAGCTGCCGTGTCTCTCGTGTGGTATGGGCTAGGGAGAGGTGCGAGGGGAGGGCAGGACAGAGCTGTGAACAGTGATGATCCTTTAGGCCTTGCTGCAGCCCTGGGCATCATGGAGGATGCTGTGCTTATTTTCTGAAAGCCTTTCTGTAGGGCAGGGCTGGGGGAGCCAGGGCCCCAGCCTGCCTTTCTCCCCACTCCCTGCTGCAGTGACCTTGAAGGGGCAGTTTCAAACCTCAGAATATAAGAGGGTCCCACTCAAGCTTAAATATAAATAGGTCAAACTAAGGACATTGATGTCACTTGGTTTTTTTTTTATAAGTGTTGGTCAGGTTCATTGTTATAAAATTAATGTCTAACCTTGGCTTTAATATTTTTCTTTTCAAGTTGACTGTTTCTTGGGAGGCTCCCTGTGCTGGGGTAGGTCCTACATGTTAATGTATTCATGGCCAGTTTCTGCCCAGGGACCAGGAGATGCCACCCCTGTCTCAGGCACCACAGGAAATCTGTTCCTTGATTTCATCATTGGACAGTTGGCTGGAGGTTAGTTCCAGGGAGCACAGAGGCTGAAAATCTTGGTTTGACCTTTCCCTTGGGGCTACTGTCAGGACCAAACTGGTTGGGGTGTGAGAGCTTTGGAAGGCTGAAGGATTTGGGGGGCCATGAGGTGGCACCAGTCCTCATCCTCATAGCAAACATGCCTCCAGCCAACTACTCATGGGGCCACCTCATAGCCACCGGCAACAGCACAGAAGTTGCCAGATTCCAGAACAGGCTATGGCCAGGCAAGCTGCTTACTGCTCTGAACTGTGCCCCACTGGGACCCAAATAACAAGACCTAGAGCAGAGATGAACAGTGTGGTCAGCCTGCAGCAGCCTTCCCAGCCCCCTGCTGCCTGCCGCCCCAGTTCAGTCCCTCCTCGGAGGCTGGTTTATATACTAGCACACAGTGGAGGAGGGAGGGTGGTGGGTTAATTCTAAAATTTAACTTGCTTTCCTTTTCCCACAGGGAGAAGGAGTGGGAACAGGTTTCTAAAAATAGGCTGGCCTGTCAAAACTGTTAAGGATCAGGCAGGGCGAAGATGCTGCCGGGGAGAGAGCACTGGGAGACAGCTCCATGAGGGACCTTCCCTGGGCCGCAGCCCTGGGGCTCATCCCCCTGGCACAGCCAGTCAGGACAGACTGCTGTCCTGTGGGCATAGCAACCAGCTGAGTGATGCTGTCAGAGCCTGGGACAAGACCCACAAATGGCTTCTGATGGCCACTGTCATGGCAGAAAGATGGAATGAGCTATGTCCCACCCTGCCCCGGATGTGCTTTCTTTTCCCACCTCCCTCTTGCAGTCACTCACAGATGAAGTCACCCTAGCTCCACCATCAATCAGGTGGGCATCCAGATGGACCACCTGGACCAGCAAGCCTTTATCCTCCAAGGGTATTAGTGTGTGTCGCCATGGCTCCCAGTCCCCTCCGGAAGAGCCTGGGGTTTAAGCTAGACCAGGACTCTATTCGCAACCTGTTTTCCTCTTTGAGTAAAGAAGACGCTTCAGGATGGAGGGGAGAAGTGGACAGAGGACAAAAGAAGGAGGTTTGGAAGGCATAACCGCTGGAGAAGCTCCTGCACATCCACATCAGCCCAAGAGAACCCACAAGTCACACTAATGGCCAAAGTCATCTTGCCTTTCGGGGTCAGAGCCCAGCAGGAGGCTCCATGCGGGCATTCTACCGGTCACACTAGGTCCAAGCGTCTTGCTTTTAAAAAAACCCCGATACAGGCTGGAGAGATGCTCAGCAGCTAAAGTACTGGCTATACAAGTGTAAGGAACTAAGTTCGGATCCCTACCATCCACATAAAAGCCGGGCATACCGTGCCTAGAACTCCAGCTCTAAGGGGGTGGAGACAGGTGGAACCTTGAGCTTCTTAGCCACCCAGTGTAGTGGAAATGGTGAGCTCAGGGTTCAGTGAGAGACCTGGTTCAGACAATAGGCTGAAGAGCGATAGAGGACACTCCAGCATCAACCTCTGGCTTCCACATGCGTACACACAGCTGAATATACAAGTAACATGTGTGCACCACACACACATGGAAGGAAAAGCAAAAGCCCAAACACCAAGCATTCCGCAGTTCTTCTCGAGGAACACTGGATGCATAAGAGGTGAACAAACTGCAAATTGAGGAAGACACAATGAAAACCAGCACCCAGGTTGGCCTGCATATCACCAAAGCAGGCAAAAGCCACCAGGAACACCAGTCTGGGTCTTTTGGGGGTAAAATTCATAGGTCTCTTCCAAATGAGTCGGCAGCCATCCCTTTCATTCCCACAGGGTACCCAAAGAAGAATGTGGCGTCCCTGTCTAGTGGAAGGTATGACCCACATCTGCTCAAATAGTACAGGACAGGGATGTGGGAGCGACTCTGCTCTCAGGTTCCAAAGCCTGCCCCAAGCTCTGAGATACCCTTGAGGAGCTGTGAGCTATGGATGAGACAGCAGGGACAGGGACACAGCCTTGCCCAAGCACACAGGTGCCACTAGTCATCACAGTGGCCTCACACACTTATCTTCATCGGTGTGATTGGATTTAGTGATGGCATGCCCAGGTTAGGTTATACCTGCTAACACCACTTAACAACACTTTAGACTCATCCATCTCTGAAAGCTGACCGTATGCCTTTGTGGCTGGGATCTCATGTCTAGCTCGGAGCTGGAGACAGAGGGTTGGCAGAATACACAGCCACTGATCACCCCACTGACAGGGATCAGGGCTGAATACTCTGGAGTCTGAGGACCCAGACCCCTCCTTTGAGTCATCCACAGCTTTAGCTATTGGCTCCTTCATCACCCAGGCTAGAGTGAAGAACAAGGACACCTGAGACCCTGGAATCAGGCAGGAGTTGAGAGCCCTGTCACTGAGGGAGTAGAAACAGCCACCATCCTGAGCCAAGGCCTGTCAACCAGCACTGTGTTAATGAACCACCCTTGTTTTGAAGCCGGTAATCAGATTAGGGCAAGCGTGCCGGCTACTGCCTTCTTCCCGCTACTCCCAACCTATGAGGGGGCATTTTGGAGTGGGTTCACCCTTCTCTGTAATGGAGTTATTTATTTGGGGGCCTAGCTGGGCTGGAGAACATTATTACCATGTGTCACTGTCCAACTGGGACAGCAGGTGTCCGCTGATGCATCTGTGGAAAATGCCCGAGGCACAGTCTCTGCATCAGGACACACGCATGGGCAAGGACACCAGGAAAATTGAATCATACCGCTAATTAATGGCTTTAATGCCCGTTATTAGGCCTCAAAAACAGTCTATTTTCTGAAAGATAAGCTTAGCCCTGTTTGAACAGGAACTTGAGCGCTCTGCTAATGCTGATGCCAAACGGCTCGTCTCTGCTAATCAGATTCAGAAGTTCTGAGCCTATCGATTGCCTATGGTTTTCACAAACTGATTGGAGATTGTGAAGGTACTTTGTTTTCCAGCAAGGCATGCCACGGTGGGGGCACGGGAGTCTGTGGCCCCCCTGTGTCCTCTGCTGATGCCATCTGAGTTGTTATCAGTTCCCCACAGGTGCCACCCTGGATTGAGTACACACAGAAGCCTGGATAGAGCCCCAGGCATCTCTGTGCTGCTCTAGCTTTTGCCAAAGAGATGATGTAGCTTAGGGATGTCTGCAAGGTGAGTGGGTGGGGTTGCTCTAAAAGCCACTGTCCTTGTTCTCAGTGGCAGGAGCTGCTTCCCTGTCTCCTTCCCTTCTTCAAAGTACTCCATGCCTAGAGAGAACTCCTAGGCTTCAGGAGACCCAGGATCCAAGTGGTTCCTGATTCAAGGAGCTAGTAAATGAGTTGGGCAAAGACAGAGGGTCCAATCAGGTACAGAGTCATTCATTACCTAGAGATAACGAGTCAGGCCATCTTGGAGCCTGGAGGAAGCCCTGACTATTCTGTGAATCACCCATTACCAGTGCTCCCCACCACACCCCTAAAACTCAAGAAGCTCCCCTGTAAACCCAAAGCAGGAATATCACTGGGAATAAAAAGTCAAGAACTAGCATTTGTCCAGCACAGGATAAATGCTTTCCTGTGCCAGGACTCTCCCACCCTAGCCAGTTTAGTCTTTTCAACTTCCTAGAAAGAAAGGAGGTATATACAGGGACAATGGCAGGTTCAGAAGTTGACTCTGCTCAGGGGACTCTTTCCATTCTACCCACGACTCAGGGAAATAAGCACCTGGCCCCACTCCTTCCCCAGGCCATGGTGGGGTTAAGAGAGTGCCTCGGATGCTCAGATTAGTGTTGATCATATCTTCCCTGGTAAGGTCTGCAGTTTGCCCTGGCCTGATTCACCAAGCCATCATCTTTTGAGGAAGGAGTTGGGGACAGTGCTAAGAATCCTCCCCAGATCTTCAGGCAGCTCTATGCTTGCCATAGACATAGAGACCTTCAAACAGTGCCTACAAGGTAGGGAGTCTGGCCAGATGTTCTGCAGGGACCCTCTAGCTCCAGCGGTCTGGCCTTCCATGCTCCAAACACAGCCTTTCCCAGGAGCCCCAGGTGGCTTAATTACTAGGCAATGCAACTGATTGGATCTGTAATCAAAGCCGGCCAGGGAGAGCTGCTGGGGGTGGCAGGAGAAGTAGGTTCATCAGGAAGTGGGCATTTTGATGAGCACTTAAGCTCAACATTCTGCATCCACAAATCAACCAGGCACCCTAAAGTCCACAATTAAAATGCTATAGAAGACTATAAGAGGTGTCAGGGGGCTCTGCTTGGGTCCAGAAGATGCTGGGGTGGGGCACAGACCTTATTAGACTGAGATGGAGCCTCAAAATAGCACAGATGGAACTGGGATCCCAAGACTCAGGGTCATTAGCCACTGTGAATAGCCACTGAATGAACACAATGTGGAGAAGGTGGCCAAGTTCAAAAAGCTGTCATTAAGAATCTGATACCCTTACTGAGAGCATGAAATGGGCTTAGAAGAGAAGGGAGAGAAGGAGGAGGGAATGAGAAGAGGAAAAAAGGAGGACTAGGAGGAAGGAAAAAGAGAAAGAAGAGGAGAAAAAGGAACAAATAGAGAAAGAAGAAAGAGAAAAAAGAGGAAAAAGAAGAAAGGGAGGAAGTAGAAGAGGAGACGGAAGATATGGAGGAAGGAGAGAGGATAGAGGTGGAAATGGAAAAAGAAGGGAAGGAAGACGAGGAGCAGATAGCAAGAGTGGCTTTGTACAAGGCACTTTCTGTGCTATAATCTGTTCAAAAACCTGAATATATTTGAGCAGAACCCTGTTCTGCCATGACTGTAGGACCCTGGGCCATTCACTGAGTGATGTTGGGTTCAAGATCTGTACGAACAGAGGAGGGAAACAGCCTCACAGGCATCCAGTGGACTACTGGCTCTCTCCTGGGCCACTGGTTCTGCAAGTCGGTCTGCAACTCATGAGCGGCAAGGCAGCAGTGACTCCCACAGACGCACTTTGCAACCAGCAACTACTTCCTGAAGTCTATCTCTGTATTAGGTTAGTCTGTTCTGGACATTTCACTGACATGTAGTCATAACTACGTGACCTTGTCTTGCCAGTATCTTCCACTCAACATGTTTTCATGGGCCCTTGGTGTCATGGCGCATGTCACTGCACTCTCCCTTCCCATGGCTAACAATACCCCACTGCTGGGGCCTGACACCTTTCCTCTATTCATCAGCCTGAAGAGAGACGTTTGCACTGTCCATCTCTGGGCTGTTATGATTAGAGCTGCTGCCAGCATCCGAGTACATGTTTCTGTAGGAGCCTGTCTTCGTTCCTCTGTAATTGAGCAGCAGGACCACTGAGTCCCTACGGCGGCACTGTGATGAGCTTCTGCAGGGCTGCCCGTTTGTATCCCTACCAGCATCAGTGAGGGCATCCTGACTTCCTCAGCAGCACTTGCTAGTATCTGTCTCCTGGATTCTAGCCATCTCAGCTGCTGAAAGCTACGAGCTGGCTGTGGTTGCTGTTTGAGTTTCCCAAATGCCTAATGAATCATGTCGGCTCCCTGGCCATTTGTAGTCTCCTCAGGCACATTTTTACATTAGTAATTTGTCTTTTCTCCTCCTGGTGGGTAAGACCTATCTGTCTGTCTGTCGTCTATCTTATAGACACCATGTTTTTAAATCTTATCTATTATTATTGGGGGAGAATATCCTGTGTTGTTAGGGTACACATATGGAAGTCAGAGGACAACTTTGTGGAGTCAGTTTTCTTCCACCTTTAAATTTGGGTAAACGAGCTTGCGTGTCAAGTGGTTTTAGTTTTGTCTTTTTTTATCAGCTAAGCCATCTCTCTCAGCGCTTGACAACAGATTTTTATCAGTGTATGCTCTGACTGGGTTGTCTTTCACTTTCTTGATGGTGCCATTAAGTGAGAACTGTGGAAAAGATGCATTATCTTTTCTACCAAAGGGTCAAAAGAGACAAAGGAAATGGCATTCTAAAAGTCAGGTGAAAGTACCTCCTGAGTTGCAATTCCTGAAATCAAAATGTTGCTCAGGTTTCAGTTTTTTTTCTCAAAACAATGCCACACTTTGAGCAACTACATTAAAATGAGAGGCTAAACTCTTACCAATCAGAGTGAGACACAGGTTCCCCTTGCTTTAGGGATTAAAAACCACCCCTCGTGTGCTTGCTCAACTGAACTGCCATGCCTGAACACCCTTCTGCAGAAGTAAAAACTTTTTGCCTTATTGAAATACTTTTGACCGTGTGGTGATTTTGCCGAGATCCTAGACCCATTTCTAACACTTGGTGCCCAGTGAGGGGCATTATCCATGACAAAGGGGTCTTAGTAAGCCATGCCCAACCTGGGAGGTGCATGATGTTGCCTTGCTGCAGTGGCCCTGGGCATGGAAACACTCCCTCTATGGAAGCTAGATATCAAAAGTAGAACAGCAACTTGGGGATAAGGGCCTTAAGTGAGCACTGTGTGACCAGGTGATTTTGTGCAAAAATCAAGGTAGGGGAAAAAAATGAAGGTTTAGTATTGCCCTGGCAGTCAGGACATCCTGGAAACTATGTGGGCGTGGCTGAGAGAAGTATTCAAGTGTGGCATGAATGTAGCCTCCTCTCCACAACTGCCATCTTCCACAAGGAACATGGCTAGAGATGGTGCAAGGTTTGGACAGAGTGCAAGAAACCCCCAAGTGGAATCCAGCTGTTCTAGAGAATATCCTCAGACAGAATAAAGTGGTCTGCATGAACCCTGCGTGGGAGCAAGCTAGTCTGGCTAGAGATCCACCAATAGCTAAGCAGGGCCTCTGTGATGCTTTTCAAGCATTTTCATGGTTGGGGTGAGGGGTACTGAGATTGAGACATCACAGATACAAGACAGCGATGTGAAACCAGCTTTCTACTGTGGGTAAGAGGAACAACTGGAGATTAGAGGCCTGTAAGAATAAAATACCCCCTAGACAGTCTTCTGGGGCATATGCTCAAGTACTAGGGAGAGTAACCGCAAACTAAAGGGGAAAAGCAACAGCAGATGAGTGAATACTGCTGTCTTTTGTAGACTCAGGAGCCCATTCTTAAACCTCTAACTTTTTTGGTTAAAATTTGGGTCCAATGAAGATTGGAGTGTTGGGTTCTCATAGAATGTATTAAGTATAAAAGCCCCATGGACCTGGAAGAGAGATTATGTGCTTTGCTAGATAAATAACCTAAAAAGAGGGAGGACAGTCCACCTTCTCAATGGTATTCTCTTGCTCACTTCCCTTCCCATCTTGGGCTGGAATCCCCATCTAGGGCTAAACTTATCACCCACCCTGGGTTCATCTTGATCTCTTTTTTCCTCCTTTAAAATCTCCCTTTCCTTCCCCCCTCTTTGTGAAGCTCCTTTTTACCCATCATGCCTCAGATTAAGAAAGGAACTTGAACAATGCCAGAAGGATATTCAAAATCTTTCCTTCCCAAAAGAGAAGTTCCTGCAAGGACACTCCCATTCAGGCAGGTTCCCCTAGGTCAGAAAGAAGCAGGATTTGTCAACATCCATCCCCTTTACCAGGTCAGAAGTCCAAAATTTAAAAAGGGAACTGAGGCCTCTGATAGAAGATCCATATGAGGAGGCTGAGGAGTTGGTTCAATTCCTTGGGTCCCAACTCTGTTCCTGTCCCAAGCTGATACCTATATTGGATATGCTCTTCTCTGATGAAGAGAGGAGGATAGTGAGAGACACCATGGCTGTCTGGGAAAGAAAAAAATTAGACTGGACCAGGTATAATAGCAAATGAGCAATTCCCTAAGCCACAACCAGCACAAGACAATAATGAGGTCAGTTAGAGCCATGTGAGGGATCTCTGAGACTTCATCATGAGGAAGGGCGAGAGAATCGGTGCCCAGTCCTGGAATCTGAACAAAGCCTTTGATTTACAGCATGGAGGAAAGAGACACCTACAGAGTCTCTGGAAAGATCAACAGAACAAATGAGAAAACACTCACTTGAGAAAATGTTTCCATTAGATCAGGCTGTAGGCAAGTCTGTAGGGCAATTTCTTAATTAGTGATTCATGAAGGAGGGACCAACCTATTGTGGGTGGTGTCATCCCTGGACTGTTGTCATTGGGTTCTGTAAGAAAGGAGGCTTAGGAAGCCACAAGAAGCAAGCCAGTAAGCAGCACTCCTCCATGGCCTCTGCTTCAGTTCCTGCCTCCAGGTTCCTGCCCTGACTTCCTTCAATGACAAATAGTGATGTGGAAGTATAGACAAAATAAACCATTTTCTCCCCCAAGTTGCTTTTGATGTTTCATCACAGCTATAATAAGACTAACTAATATAGCTACTATGAACCAAGCCAATGGGGGAAGACCAGAGTACAAGAACTTAAGGTGTAGGTCATCAAATAAAGGGACCCACAATGAGACCACAATAGAAAGGGATTCCAGACAGAAGGGAGACAGCAAAAGTTTCTTCTTATTAAGGCAAGAGGAAACATCACCTTGTGACTTTTGAAGAATCCAACTGCCAGGACCAGGAAATACTGATAATCAGACAGATGGACACTCACCAGGACCAGGGGACTTTCCCAATCATACAGATGGAAATTCACACTCCATAAGACCTACATGAAATGACATTACTTTCAGGCCTCTGAAGGGCTGTCTTATCCATTGTTATGACCTCCCTGTGAAGCCAGGGTACTCCCCCCTGAGGAATGAAAAGTCTGGGTGCTGGGACCCTACTGTGGGTGTGGCGAGGTTGGGGACTCTATTGTCTGGAAGACTCTCACCAAGAGCCCTTGATAAATTTAGGGAAACAAAGAACACCCATTTTGGTAAATTCCGGAGCAAATTGCTCTTGCCTATCTCCCCCTCTTCTCTCCACAGACAATATCTACAGTTTTCAGGAGCTAAAGGCAAGGGTTTAGAGTCTCTGTACTAGAAGATGCTATAGTTAGATAGAAAAAGAGAGAGAAACCTGTGTTCAATTGTTTCTAACCCCAGAGGAGGAAGAAATCTCTTAGGAAGAGACCTAATGGCTCAGTTGAGGGTGGACTGAAGACAGATAAAGCTGGACTGGGTATCCCTTAGAACATCTAACTGCTAAAGCCAGAGACAGAATAAACCATGAGGTCTGGGGGAAAATCAGGAAACAGAGGGAAGGGGCTAAAGGTGACCCCATTCGAATCAGTCCTAGAACCCAGGGGAAATAATTAAATGGTACACTATTCCTCAGGGAGGGAGAAAAAGATGGTTCTGATTATCAAAGGTCTTTGTGATGGTGGACTTCTCAATCCCTATATGCTCCCTCTACAACACTTCCATCCTCTCTGGAAGAAAATCAGATGGAACTGGCCTGGGATCTGAGGATTATACACTAGATCAACCAATGTCATCTAGTACCCCATCCCCTAAACCTTCTTATCAAAGAGTTCTAATGATCACAAATGGCTTCATATGATCAACCTTAAGAGTGCTTTCTGGACTTGTCCTTTGGCAGAAGAAATTAGGGCTTTGTGTATCTTTGGATGGGAAGATTCAGACACCAGGAGAAAGAAACGGTACAGAGGGGCTGTCTTCCCTAAGGGTTTGCAGAAGCCCCTGGTTTATTCGGTGATGTTTTAGGAGGAATATTAGAAGAATTTCTGGTTAAAGCTCAGAAATGAAACTCCTTCAATCTGTGGATGATTCATCACTGCCAGGAGAATGAAAGAATGATATCATTAATTCAACAACAGAACTTTTAAACTTCCTGGAAGAGGGACTCAGGATCTCCAAAGCAAAGTCACGATTTTGCAGAAAAGGAAGTGGAGTTCCTGAGCCATCTAATCAGTGAAGGAGACAAAAATAAATCCAGAAAGGGTGTCCAGAAGAAGTAAGACCCTACTTCTCCAAACTGTAAAAGAACTCAGAAAATTCTCAGGGCTGGTGGGGTACTGTAGACTCTGGATTGACCCTTAAGTTACCAAAGCCAAAGGTTTACATGGCAAACGCCTCGGCGGGGACTCTGATCGCCTCCTATGGGAGGCAGAAGAAATGAAAGCTGCAGAGGTCTTCGGACAGGAACTAGTAGTGGCCCTGATTTGGGCCTTGCCCTCTCTCTACAAAAGCCCTGTCGTCTTTTTGTGAGTGTAGACAAAGCTACTCTCTTTGGCGAACTGGCTCAGGACTATGAGGGCAGGAAGGTGGGCAGCAGATGGCCTGTCTGTAAAACTGTGCTGAGGATTCCCAGAATGCACTTCGTCAGTAGTGGCCACCACCCTCCTCACTGAGCAGAGCCATGAGTTAATAACCTTTTTGGCTGTTTAACTGTGAATACACTTCATCAAGTAAGAGTGACCTGACAGCAGAAAGCCAGGGGGATGTTGACAGACTCTAACACACCAAAGTATGAGACTATTCTAGAAAAGAGTGATTTAATTGCAGGCACTAATAACTGTTTAAATCCTGCTGGATTCCTAACCAGAAGGAATCCCTTGATACCCACTGAGCATTATTATCTAGATTTGGTTGAACTAAAGTGAGATTTGCTCTGAGCTAAGAGAAACCCCTTTCCTCAGAGACCCACACTATTTAGAGGTGGGCCTCCCATGTTATTCAAGAGGAAAGGCATTAATAAGTGCTCTGTGATTGGTGGGGCTAAATTAAAAATCATTGAGTGTGGACAACTGCCAAATAACTAGTCAGCCCAGACACATGTGTTATACAACTTAAACCACCAGTAACCCCACCAGCCCTGAGAAAGAGAAAACAGGAAGGGAAAGGGAGGGGGCGTGCACGCTGGTCACAGGTATGCATTTGGAGTGGCTCAGGCTTTGAGCAAATGATGGAAAGGGGCTAATTAAGAGTAAAGGAGAGGATTTGATGCATAGGGAACTAACTCCCCAGTTACTAGAAACTTACAACTGTCTGAGGAAACGGCCCTGGCCTGTGCCCTGGCATTAAGGGGGACACATCATTGAGGCACAGACTGACAGATGAAATAGCAGAAGGAACTGTGATGGATTCTGAGGTTTTCAAGTTACTCTCATCCCTCCCTTCCCTGAACCCATAGCCACTCCAAGATAGGTGCTACCAAAGCAACAGAAGGAAAGTGGGTTCTTCCCTGTGGTAGGAAATGCTGTCCAAACCAAAAAGGAGGAGACTGAGGTCTCAATTGCATAGAGGAAGTACCTGAGCACCAGATCACATGGGAAGCCATTTTGAGGATTTAGGGATGTGATCTATACTACAGCGAAACAGATCACAGATGTTGTGCGGCCTGTAGCACAGTTAATAATCAGAATGTTTCCCCGGCGACGGTGCGGGAAAGGAATCCTGGCCCAGGCCACTCAGAAGTTATCAAACTGTGTGGAGATGCCTAAGAAGAGTCGGCTGAAACACTTACGTGTTCCCGTTCCCCAGTATTACAGCCGTCCACATAACAAATCCACTCTCTGAGTCAACAGTCAGAGATTTGGGTTACTGGCTAACTGGAGCCATTGACTGTTACTATCCCAAAGCTCCCATGAGGCCTTGGACACCAAATGGGACTACATACTCCTTGGCCCCCTCCCTCCTCCAGTAAGTTAGAAAGAATGATTTGGATCCTTAAGTAATAAATTATAGAACCTGAATTGCCTTGGATCAAGCATTTGTCTTGGAATCTACACAGCCCCTCAGAAGGACCCAGGACTGTCCCCTCATTAAATGCTGTAACGGACCGCCATTCCTGGGAAAGGACATTGACCTTCCCACCATGGAAACAAGAGATCAGTGTTTCAAAAACTATGTGTTGGGGCTCGCCTCCTCTCTGCTTTCTCCTAGGTTACAAGGCCTCCTCACCCAGACCCCTTCACTTGAATTTACAGATCATCCCTTCCAACCTGGAAAGTGATTGCTGATGAGCACGGAAAAGAGAATACATTGGCAGTGACCTGGGAGGGCCCCTTTTGGGTCCTGTTCACCCTGATGCCTGAAGGAGGCTGGAAATACTACACTGAAATAAAGAAAGCTTCCGACCACAGCAAAAGTGGGCAACCTTGGCTCAAAGGGATCCTTTAAAATTAAGAAAAGTCTGGTTTAAACCTGCTTGTTATGGAGCAAGACGATGGGAAACTCGTTAATATGATTAAACAATCTTTCTGCTAACTGTTCAGTTTGATAGTTTTACCCTCTCGAAACACAGAAGACACAGAAAACCTTCTGAGATAGACAAATATACTTGTACCGACTTCCTACCCCATGAGTTTTCTCCATGTTTAGAATCAGATGACATGTTAGTGGATGACCCTGTAGCAGGGAGGGGCTTACTCCCTAGGGATACACTTCTTCCCTTTATGGCACTGACTGAGACACCTCCAGGAAAATACTCAAATAGTAATGGGAGGTGCTCCAAAAAATTGCCAGGACCTCCAATATAATCCCTCCTTTGAATGATACAAGAATTAAACAAAGAGCCACCCATCACCAGAACTCAGGCCTGACTTCCCTTGCTACAGTCCCAAGAGCCATGAGTACAATCAATTGTGAGATCCCATGTGTACAAGGTTTAGTCCAAAGACTAAATGAAAATATCTGTTAACAGTCAAACCCCTGCATTTACTCAATTTGTTATTAATGAATACCTCAGAACGAGGGAGTGTGACAGTGTTAAATAGATGAAATGCATTGTAAAAGAGGGGAGGAGTATGAGAAATGTGAACAAGATGGAATATTCTTTCTATCAAACAAGACAAGGGGCCTGCATTTCCAACAGGATGTAAGTCCCTCCTAAGAGCGGTTCCTGGAATCAGGATGTGTGCTCAGGTTCATTTCCCCGCTAAAACAGTGTGCCCTTATTAACCACTCCCATTGGAACAGGAGATCAACCTTCGACCAATCAGAATGAGACATAGGACCCCTGGCAATATGGATGAAAGCTCTGCAGTTGTTCAGCTGGGTGTGTTTGTTAACCTGAATTCCCACAGCTGTGCCCCTTCTGCAGAAGATTCTCAGCCTTCCTGAAATACTCTGCATTGTATGGCCATTTTTCTTGAGACCACTTCCAACACCACCTTCCACAACCACTTCAGACACTTACAAACACTCTAAACAATTTTTTTCATGACATCTTAAGCTACTTGTTTTTCTTTTTTGTTGTTGTTTTGCTTCTATGTTTAAATGTCTACCTAGGAACTGCTCCTGAATCCAAGGCTGTGAAGCTGTTACATCTGTGTTTTCTTCTGAGAGTTTTATATTCTCATAGTGTAGATTTGGGTATTTGATTAACCTTGTTCTCTGCAAATGGATATTCACTTGCTCAAGCACTGTAGAAATTCCTTTTCTTTCTCTATTAAACTGTTTTGGCACCCTTGTAGAAAATTAATTGAGCATAAACACAGGGCTTATTTCTGGGCTCTGACTTGTTGAATTGATTGAAATCTCCATCCTTATGCCAATACCATGCTTGGTTATTGCAGCTAGAAGCAACAACTCTTCAGGACTTGGAAGAACAAATTGTCCAATTTTGTTCTTCTTCAAGATTATTTTGGCCACTCTTAGTTGCTTGAATTTCCATATGATTTGAAGGGTCAGCACTTTGGACAGGGATTTGGCTGAGTCTGTAGGGCAACTTGGGTGAATTTGGACATCCTTGATAAAGAGAAGTCTCACAACTCATGAGCACAAATCCATCTTCATTAGTAGATATGGTGCCACTCTCCCCATGGCCAGGAGACAGGCTCTTTCTCAGGATGAATGTATCTCCTACCCTCCCCTCTCAGAACTAGACCATTATGCTGTCTTTCCTGGGATGCCTAGCCCATGCTGGGGCTTGTAGATCAGTACCTTTGGCAACTGTGATAACTGATTTTAATAGTCCACTTATCAAAAAAAAATCTAGAATCACCTTCAAGACTGTCCTCTTTCCATGCCTATGGGGAGTACTAATTGATACGAGAAGACTTTCCCAGTGTGGGTGGTACCATTCCCTAGGCATGCACGCATTCATTATTCTTTTCTGACTGTGGGTGTAGCATGACTAGTGGGTTCAAGTTCCTGATGCTGTGACTTCCCTGTCGTACAATACAAATAAACCTTGCTCCTCTAAGTGCTTTTGTCAGAGTAATAGACTCGCAGGCAAAGGGAGAGAAACTGAGACAGCAGCCATCAGAAATACATGGTTTTTAAATGTGTCACTGGAGCTTTGTGTGGAGTTGGCCACGAGATGCTCCTGAGTCACTTCTGGAGGTCTCGGGTCTGCAAGCACTGTGGACAAGCCCCACACCCATCCAGGACTGTCTTCTCTGGGGTCACTTGGTTCACAGACAGGAGAATGACAACCACAGGCAGTAGTGGTCCTCAGCCCTCACAGCTGGGAGGGATGGGCAGGAGCCAGGTTGTCCTTTTGCTTAGACAGCCACACTATAGTATGTCCCACTCGTGAACTCGTGCAGACTAGTCTCAAGGAGAAATTCTCAGGGTGGGGACCCAAGGCACAATGGAGGTAGAGGAAGCATCTCTGGACCATCTACAAGGCAGAACACACAGTGAGGTCAGACTACAACTCCCCACACCACACTATCTTGGAGCATCAGACCTACAAAGCACTATCCAGAGACACCCAGCAGCCAGTGCCCTGCTAGTGGCCCAAGTGGGTCACAGGCATCTTCCCAATGGCATAGTCTTCTGCAGTCTCAGTATTTCTATAAATGACAAGGGTGACATTTGGGGGAGAGGGGAGAGTGTGCTTAAGCTGCCTTCTAACTGCCAGGAAGTATGAAGGCTCAAGGCTGGGACCTCACCCATGGAGTCCACTCACCCAGCCTCCTCGCAGTGTGAGAGAGGGGCAGACCCAGCACCAGGAGTTCACAGACTCAGTGGTTCTGCCAGTCATCAGCTGTGCACCCAGGAGGCATGCCTAATATACCAAGTTCTTTATTCTCTCACTTGCTAAGAAGATGGTGTCTAATAGCTCCAGTGTGTGCCAGGCACAGAACTTGGCACCCACCTCTGAAAGGCCAAGCTGGTCTGGTCTGCTCTTCAGTGACAGTGAGCTCACTATTTCTAAATAGTATGTGTGATGATAGATAAAGCCTTTCAAAATTCAGTCTATGAGAGAGAGCATTAAATGGAGTCTCAGTCAGACTGAAAAGTCCGACAACTCCTGCCTTAAGATCAGCCACAGTCGGGTGGGTGGGTGGGGGTGCACACCTTTAATTCCAGTACTCAGGAGGGAGAGGTAGGTGAATCTCTGAGTTCAAGACCAGCCTGGTCTACAGAGTGAGTTCCAGAACAGCCAGGGCTACACAGAGAAACCATCTGGGGTGGGGCTGGGGTGGGGAGATCAACCACAAACCCCAAGAAGCTGGCCTCAGAGAACTAAGTGTGACTTGTAGTCTACTGAGTGAGGAAGAATGGCCCCTTCTGAGCTTCAAAGCAATGGGAGCTTCCCCTCCAGACTGGACTGAAATCCAAGCTTTTAGGTATCTCAGTGAATCAGGGCCTCATTAAAGCTAACCAACAACCACGTCGCGTCTATTTGGTGACAACTTTGGAGGCAACATGTGTGTGTGTAGTTCTGGGCAGAATGAAGTCTGGACTCCTTAGCATCAAAGCTCTGAGGTGAAGTCCAAGGAAACAGAGTATAGGGAGTGGGGCCGGTGGGGGGGCATTCTTCTTGCTAGGAATCATGACAGGTACCAAACAGATATGATTAGGGTTTGACCACCACTATCCTGTGGCATGGCTGGTTCTACTCCCATGCCATCTAGCAGGAATTGTAGGCTTCAACAGAATAAATACTCATCTATCTTCCAAGGGACAATTGTCATGCCATGTATGGGCACAGTTCCTACCTAGAGCAGGGGTCAGAAGTTCCTCCTTTGTTAGCAGAAGCATATTGAGGGTGCTGGCTGATTTAGTAGTTGGGAGCAGGGCAGTCTTAACCATCTCCTGTCCCTGGAAGTAGCACCAGGCTTAGAGAGAGACCTCATCTCAAACTAGAAGGAGGAGAGTAGGGGTTGGAGAGATGGCTCAGTGGTTAAGAGCACTGGCTACTCTTCCAGAGGACCTGAGTTCAATTCCCAGCAACCACATGGTAGCTCACAATCATCTGTAATGGGATTCAGTGCCTTCTTCTTGTGTGCAGATCTACATGTAGACAGAGCATTCATATACATAAAATACATAAATAAATCTTTTAAAACTAAAAACAGAGAAGAGTGATAAAGAAAGACACTCAATGCTGACCACTGGCCTCATCAGAAGCTTACAAATACACACACTCACACTATCAGGTGCATACGCGCATGTGCGCACACACACATACATACACACATACACATGACACTATAAAAAGGAACAGAGAATAAGAATGAACTTCATGTGAATATAATATACTAGAAATTAAATGTGAACTATTCCCAGAAAGACAAAATAAATTTTCTGAAAGACAGAGAAAGAAAAGAAAAAGAAATTCAAGGTGTGGCCAAGAAGATCCCACTGCAAATCACAAACACTGGGGAAGAAGAAGAAGGAGGAGATGTAGTAACAATCCCATAAAAGAAAATATCCTTTTCCAGAATAACCACCGAGGGCCTAGAGGTGAATCCCAAAAGGACACCATCAGGACATTGTTCACGAGATTGCAGAATACTGGACAGCGAGGTGGTAACGTCTGCTGCTCCCCCAGGGAAGGAAGCAGGTCACTTACAGAGCCTCAGCCATCATGGGATTGCACAAGTCTGCAGCATTGCAAGCTCTTTATATAAGCTATTCATTTTGAAAGTTAAGAGATGTAATTTTGGAAGATATGGGCATCATTTTCAAAATCCTAAGCAAGAAAGGATTCTAAACTCCATATTCAGCCAAATGATCCATTAAGTTCAAGAGAGAATAAGAGTATTTTTCCCAGATATCTAGAAGTATAATTTTTCATGCATCAGAGGACATACTCTAGTGAAACAGAACAAGTAGACCTACAAAGAGAGAGACAGAGTGGACCATGGGGACTGGCACAGAGGAGGGACAAAGAGAAAGAATGAGAAGGAGGGCATGTTGGGGGCAGCATTCCTGTGACAAGCCTGAAGGACAGCAATTACCCAGGATCAGAACCTAGGAGAACCAGGCCCTGGGCGTGCTCTAAGAATGAAGCAGGCCACGGGTAGCTTAGCTGATGGATGTGGTGCTATTGAAAGGGGCATCATGGCTCTTTGGGGAATTTCAAACAAAGCAAAACTCATAGAAAAATAAAGAAGAAAAAACAGGCAGTTGTTAATTCTCTATAAAAAGGAACTGGAGTTTACGACATAACTCAGTGGCAGAGTTCATGCCTGGCATGTACAAAGCCCTGGGTTTCATCCCAGTGTAGACTAAGAATGGTTGCACACGCTTGCTATCCCACTATGTGAGAGGATCAGGAGTCTAAAGTCATCCTCAGCTACACAGTGAGCTGGGAAACCGGCCTGAGCTACGTGGGACCCTGCCTCAAAAATAACTTTAAAAAATGAACAAGAAAAAAACTTCAAAGTAAACTGCAGTACACGCTTGGTTCTGCTACAAGAAAGCCACATCATCATATAAAAATAACTGAAGGCCTCAGGAGATTTAAACAAACACTGTGACAGGGATGTAGGAGAACAGAGCTAAGAAGTCAATGGATGGCATCTCGTACCCAAACGCTGGGTGAGACCTGGATTCCATGTCAGCTCCTCCGAGATCTGCATCTACCCACCTTCTGACCTCTCCATAGCCAAGTAAGCAGAAGCAGAGTCACATGGGGTCTGGGGACATTCCTGATGAGGTTTCTCATCTGCCTGATCTGGAGTGAATCATTTGCCTCCTCGCAGCCCAGCTTTCCCCTCGACGTCTGTCCTCACCGCACCTGTGGAGCTGGTACAAGGCTCACGGAGGAGGCTAATGTGAAGTCTCCTGTCCCTTTAGCCACTGGCTGTTGTATTTCTCCCACCATGCTCTGGAGAGGAGACAACTTAGAGCCTTCTTTCTGGAGGATGACGGATACTAGCTCTCAACAGAGCTCATGGTAACAAGTCCGAGACCTGGTACTTGGCAGGGCCAAGCCAGTAGGTAAGGAACCTGCCCATGGTCTTTACAGTCTATGTCTCTGAGTGGAGTGAGGCAAAAAGCCACCTGTGGGGGCTGAAGGCTGCCTCTGGGCTCAGGAGGTCTCCCACCTCTGGGATGGAGGCTGGGGAAGCTGAATTATGTCCCTCCAGTGTCCATGACAATTGCTCGGTTCCAAAGCGGTAAGGGGCCAACTATGATATCAAACAGGGAGGCCACAGCCACCAGGAGCAGGGACAGAGTCAAAGCACGCAGCAGTGTCTTCCCCATGCCAACAGGCTTCCCAGAAGAGATGGGAGAGGGAAGCCAAATGGCTGCTGTCCAGCATCCTGCTCAGACATGGGGCTCCAAAGGAGGGATGACTTAGCTCATGGGGCAGGAAGGAGGAAGGATGCCACAGGCAACCCCAAGGTTCTGAGGCTGGGTGACAAAGGAAAATAAGGGGATCCACCTATCAGAGCCTCAGCAGGATCTAGGCTTAGACTTCAGCCGCATCCTGCAGCTGTAAAACTGAGGTTATGAGTGACCTATGTGTCTGGGCCATGCAACTAATGAGTTGCAGAGCTAAAATCAAAATGCAGCAAACTCCTAAAATGGGCCAAAGCCCTTCACCTCTGCTAAAAGACTGAACTCGGTACCAGTTGCTCCCTGCACCCATGAGTGACTCAGAGCCAGGCACCCGTGACCCCTCTGCACCCATGGCCACTGTGACTCACAGTTTGTGCCATTTGATTACAAACCCATCCACACGTTATCCATTGGTGCGGCCTAATACCTGCTCTAAAGTCCCACCTCTGAACTGGCTGCACTGGGGATCACCACTGTTACAGATCAGCCTTCTGGGTGCACATCTCACCCCCAAACCCTAGGAATGGTGTTCTAATGACTGCACTGCAGACATGGCAGAACAGCATATGGGTTGACAGCAGCAGCACCCCATTTTATAAAGCAGGCATGTTTCGTACAGGCGGACATATGCCTTTGTGTGTATAGGAGACAGCCAGGAGCTGGGGCCGAGTTTCTCCTCTGAAGGCAGACAAGGGAAACAGTGTGTGTGTGTGGGGGGGGATGTTGATACATTTCACATGGCTTTGTATTATTTCACCAAGTACCATGAGCGAGGAACCTTTAAATAATTAAAAAATGCAGCTACTAGTGAGTGCCTTTTAGGAGCCTTCTAGGCTGAGCACCACCAGATGAGCCAGGCTCGCTGCATTGTATATGGACCCATGAGCCTGTTGGGGTGCCCGAGCAGAGAGCAGCAGCCACAGGCACTGAACAACCTGGCAAATAGGAATCGAAGTGGGAACAGCTGTCACCCTCCCCATGGAGCGCTACAGTGAGAGAAGAATCAGAGCCGTGCTTGGCTATTGGTTGGGCCCAAACTGTTCCTCACTCTGAGAATTTATTAAGTGGCTGAACAATAAAGAAGAGAGATTTGAGAGTTCTTTCTCAAATCTTTGGCTTGGCTTCTGCCCTGGCAGGGCCTATGGACTGCTGTGCAGAGCCTGAAGCTCTGGCCCCTTACTTGACCATTCCAGCAGCCCTGTTCAACACAGTCCAGTCCTACCATGTGAGCCTAGGGGACAGCAAGGATCCAGAACTAGATCTACACCTTTTGCACATGAAGGATATCCTCCGAGTGCATGGTAGCTCGGGCCACAGGCCAGGTAGGTGCTAAAGATGCCCCACAACTACCACCTCCACGCAGAGGGGTTTGAAAAGATTGTAAAGAAGAGAGCCTTTGCCTCAACTTCAGAAAGCATAGAGTGGGCTGCCATATGCCCAGGTTACCTACTGAGGATGAAGCTATGTGTATAGGTGTCCTCTCATGAGCATCACCTGCCACCAGCAGGAACAAATCTTTAGATACTGTGCCACATGCCGGAGAGGGCTCATTTTATTCTGCCTGTCTTGCTCATCTTGGATAGCCATCGCAGTACACCATAGACTGTGTGGCCTGGACAGTGGGTGTGGGCATCTGTGGTTCCCAAGGTTGAGGTCCAATCAAAGTGACACAGGGTGAATGTCTGGTGAGACCCTTCTTTTGGCCAGTGTAAGACTAGCCCACCTTGTGCTCAATTGACGCTGGGCCTCTCCTTGAGGCTTACCTAGCTCTGAGTGCCTTATCTTGCAAGGCCACTAATTCTGTTGGTTCAGGACCTCTACCCCAGGACCTCAGGTAAGCTCAGTGTCTTCCTTAGGGGCCTGGTCCCCAAATTCAACTGTGGTGAGTAGAATGTCAACATAAACTATTGGGGTCTGGAAGCCTTTCGTCCATAGCCACCCTTTCCTGTGCCTGGTCACCTCAAACACACAGTGAGGGGGAAGCACTTCACACGACATAGAAAAGACAGTGCTAGGTGCAAGAAGTGGCCTGAGGAGAGGGGAGGGACAAAAGGAGACAGAGAGTCAGGCATTCAGAGTGGGCATCTAGGGTGAGGCCTGGCTGAGTCCTTGTCAAAACACGGGGTTAGTAGAGGGAAGTCATTTAGGTGCCCAAAGCCAGGAGCAGGTGAGGAACCCAGCGAGACATTAAGGAAGGTATAAGACACCATGCTAAGGAGCTTAGGTTTCGGCCTACAGCCTTGGGAAGAGCTGAGACTCAGTGGGGGTGGGGAGTCAAGAAGACTCCAAGATGATAAGATCAGCGATTTCTGCCACGCCAGGTATTCAGCTTTGATGGATGGGGCTTGTGGCCTGCCGTAGGCCCACCCTACCTGGTAAAATGCAGGCTTGGGCTTTGAGAGCCTCCTCTGGGCTGAGTTTGTGAGCTGTATCTACCCATTCCTGACCACCCTGTCCAGACGCTGCTCCAGCAGACATGGCTCTAGAAATGAGCAACGAAGCTCATCTGTCTGGAGTGGCTGCCCTTTGGATGCTCCTTTTCTGCAGGGAGAAGACAGGGATGGGCCACCTTAGGAGAATGGAACATTAGTAGGCTGGCATCTTGCCAGCCTGGTGGCCTGATCAGACCTTTGCGTACTTGGTCTGGTCTTTCATACTGACTGCTTCACACAGGAGGTCTCTCGGGAAACCAAGGAGGGACAGGTTGGCTGGTAACAGTTAGGTCTATGGGGACAAAGACACAGCCAGGCCTCTATATACTAGATTAGGAATAGCTTCACGTTTAAGATAGCCTGTTTTCACTGAGTCCAGAGCCTTCGGAAAGAGGTTGTAGTCTCATCATGCTGGAAATAGATCAAAGATTCTACTTAAGATGCTGGGGAACTGGCCAGGCTTTGGCCATTTTATTCTGGATTTGGGAAATGGCTTAGAGATTAGAAAAGGCTGGACAGTCATGGGGCTATGTTATGCAATCTCTTAAACTCGAATTCCTTGTCTACAGAATGGATAGGTGGCAGAGCAGACAGGTCACTGTGAGGTTCCTGCAGCTGGGCTCCTATGCATGCTTCTGAGGTTGCGGAGCATGCCAGGTACTGCATCACCATCCTTAACGGGTCCACTGGTTCCACTTTTGCTGTGTTAATAAAGTGCCCTGACAAAAGCAACTGAAGAGAGAAGGGGTTTATTTTGGCCTACAGCTCTAGAGGTGATGTGGAACACCATGGCAGGGAAGGCATGGGTGTGGTAGCATGAGGCTGACCCATCATATAGCATCCGCTTGACCAGAAACAGGGAGCAAACAGGACAAGGGACTGAGCTATATGACCTCAAAGGTTTCTAGAACTTCCCCAAATAGTACCGCCAGGTAAAGACAAAGTATTGAAATAAATGAGTCTATAGGTATATTTCACATTCAAACCAAAACAACATTCATTCCCATGGTCAACTAGGACCTTTGGGGTCTCCCAAAGGGAGATGCTGGGGCTGTAGCAAGAGCTGTCCTCGCTGAGGCAAACAGAGAGCAGTAGGAAGAGCTACTGGACTTGGGAATAGGTACAGAGCTGGAGAGAGCTCTTGAGGCTGGGGTCCTAGGGAACTCTGGTGTAAGCCTCACAACGCTGCTCCTCTTAAGGCTGTGATAGCCAGGAGGACCTGAGGTTGACTCCAGCATCAGGATGCTGTGATTTGGGGGGTGCATCATTCTACATCTCTGCAGCATTTTCTCCACATCCCCACCTCTGCCCCCACAGAGAAAGGGAGAGAATCAAAGAGGACAGCAGATGCTGAAAACAACCCTGTCGCTGGCTCTCTGGCACGGAAGGGATGATCGCTCTGATACCTGTTCACAGCAAAGCTGCCCCCTCCCCTCAGACAGGGCACGCTGAGCACACAGGCTTCTGACCCTGTCTTCCTTCCCACTGAGCTCCAAACAGCTTTGAGTGTCCCAGCTGAATTCTGAGAGCAGTGGCCCAAGTCTGAGAGGATGGCAAGAATCACATCAATGGGCCTAGGATCCTGACATATGACCAGGCGTGTGAGCCTCAGAAGGGCTCAGAAGCCAGGCTCCTCCAGCCGTGTTGGTGGCTGGAGTAGGACTGGAGTGGGGGGAAGCACTGTTGCCTTCTGAGTCCAGGGCCTTTTTATTCCTGGTAGAAAAACTCTGATACCAGATACAGGTATCTAGGAAGGACACTCTGGATGCTGGGGGGGTAGGGCAGAAGTGTGGCATCCCTCCTTGGATGCTCGGGCTGTGGAAGGACAACATGGCTGATCACAACCTCGGCCCCCCAGGACCTGAAACTCTACATACAGACACGGATACTCTGCCCTCAATTCTTTGGGGATCAATTAATGTTCCCAATAAAATGGAAATTTAATTTCCTTAATAAGATCTGAGGAGAAGGTCACTTCCACCCATGGGAAATTTCACGGCCGGTTGGCTTGTCTGGAGCCAGATATCCTACAGGGTGGGACTGGCAACTAAATGTATCAGAAAGGTATAGACATCCAGCTTGCCCAGGACACAGTCCAGCAGCCTCTGAAGAAGTGTGCCACATCATGCTTCTATAGGAATTCCCATCTGGAGAGGCTCAGCAATAAACCAGGGTCCCAGGACCAGGAATGTATAGCCCCATCTCTACGGCTCTTTTACAACTACTCTGTCACCTGCACATAAAGACATCTGCTGAGAAACTAGGAACCCTGCCAAGAAGTTCTGGGACACTTGAGCTGGCAGCCAAAGACCCTCCCATGTTAAAGGCACAGTGAGAAGGCAATGGCACCTGAGTGGAGGGTCTCTGTGCTTCTCCACTTGCCCACTAGGAGCCTCCTTAAGCTCTTTCTAGCTCAAGACGTTCCAAATACAACATGCAGCTCAGAAGAGCTTTGACACCACATCCACAGTATTCATGAGACCAGGGCCGTGGCTGAAGCCAACTGCCAGGACCAGGAAACACTCCAGATCATATGTATGGACACTCAGACTCCACACAGGCGCCATGTGAGTCAATGTCACTTTCAGGCCTCTGAAGGGCTGCCCATCAGTCGTCATGATTTCCCTATGAAACCAGGGTGCTCCCCCTGAGAGGGGAGGGGCTGGTTCTTAGAGAAGTCTGGTGCTAGGCCCCTACTGTGTGGAGGAGTCTTTCAAGTAGATGGAAAAAGAGGCTGTTTGCCCAGTTGTCAGAAATGGAGATCGGGGCCAAGGCTGCAATGTGAGAGAGAGGAAATGGCAGATTCAAGAAACCCAAATAAGACTCATGGCATGTTTTCAAAGATGGATAGAGGAAAAACATGGATAGGGGAATCCATGATTTCTCACAATTCCAGACTCAACTGAAGACCACAGATCTACTCCCCCATCTCACTCTCTGCCATTGCTTGGAGTAAAAGAGGGCCAAGCCTTGCCTGCTACCGCCCAGGCCTGTGACTCGTCCTATTACCTTCCACTGGGGCTCCTTAGATGTCCTCCTAAAGCCAACAAATGCATAAGATTGGGCTCTTTAGTGTTGGCAGTTGAGCCCAAGGCCCAGTACTCTGAGCATAGTCCCACAGGTGATGGCAGAAATGCAGTCTTGCTTTCCCGTGGAGGTATGTTCTTTATCTGTCACAGATTGTCATCTAATGTCACTACAGTAAACTTGAGCACGGTTCCTAAGAGCAGCCCCCCCCCCCCGTCCGAGAAGTCCCACATACCAGATCTCCCAGCTTCACTACTCTCCCTTCCCATACCTTTTTATCCAACTGCTCTATGGAGGGAAGAGTGGGAGGGGACTTGAAGGGACCCTAGAGGTTCCATTGAGAAAAGTGGTGAGTGAATTGGAAATGACCCTCTGAAGGAGGATCCTGGGGTCTCTTGACCTGGATCTAACTAACACAATGAATACCTTTGATTCAGATGCCCTAGGTGTCTGACACTAGCCTGAAATTCATCTTAAGGACAGAACTATGAGGTCACTTAGGGCATCCTTTTGTCTCTGTGCAATTGCTGGCCAGTGAATAACTTGAAGGAACCCAGCCTGGTCTGTCTGGCTTCTGAGGCCTGTGTGTTCCTGGCACCTGAGAGCTATGACACTGGCCCTTCTGCCACCCAGAGCCCACAGTCTGGACTTTGGCAAGAAAACAGTAGGTATCAGTTCATCAGTGTGCACACACGTACTGGCAAACTAGATCTTGGGTGAGGCTCTTTCTTGACGCGCCCACTGTAAGTCAGAAATGCCCTGAGCATCCTACCCTACCCACCATCAAAGCCAAGCCACTCAGTCCCCTGCCATTTCAGCTGCTCCACTCACAATGTGGGTTGACTTTGGAGCCAAAGGTCACAGTATGCCAAGCATTGAGAGGATATCTCACCACACATTGCTGGACAGAAAGGGTCCAAATTCAAACCTAAAGATAGGCTTTCTACTGAATGTGGCTCACTTTGTACCATCCAAAGGGTAGAAAATCTAAAGCTGACTGACAGGATTAGATCACCTATGTTCTGTAGTTGAAGGATAGACTTAGACTAGACAGTCCCGTTTCCCCCTCCATATCTTGTACATAATTTTCTACAGATCAGCATGGTCACATGGCTTCCCTTCCCACTGCAGACATCTTCACCTGCACAGACAGCGCTCCTTCTGATATGATACAGACATCGGGGCTATAGCATGAGGATATGTTAACACTCTAGGATGGTACGAAGTCTTCCTCTTCTGCAGAGTGGCCTGCCACTGACACTGCACACGCACCACTTTTTAAAGCTACCATGGCACTGACTTCTCATGGCCATCCTGTGCACAGGACATGAGGGAAAAGCCACAGGGCAGCTACCACATGAAATTCCCTGTCTGGAGCTGCAGTCTCTATCACTCCACCAGGAGGCTACCACATGCACAGCTTCGTGTATGAACACGTATGGGCTGCTGTGGCTAAAAATGTACTATCCAGGAGGGATGTTTCTACCAACCTGCGGGCATCATGACTGTGATTCCCAGCAGGTGCTGTGAAGGGGGCTGAAGGAGAGGTAGATACCTGTTCCTGTAGTATAGCACAGAGGCCTGTTTAACCACTGTGCATGCTGGGTTATGATTCTGAACACAAATATGGAAAGAGTGGACATAGGTGTTCTATGGTGTCTGTGGTCCGTGCACTGGAACAAAGTCCCAATGTCCATCTGGATGAAGGATATGCAGCTAACCCACTATCATGCTCTCTCAGCCTCCCAACAGGCTTTAGGACCCACAAAGGAGGGAATCTGAGCACCCCATTCAGGAGCCAGGAGACTAAGGAAAGCATGGAGAGATGATGTGACTGGCTAAGAGGACAAGTCTCTTGAGTGACAGAAATGGGATTGCAATCCAACTGGGTCTGAACCGAAACACCAGGCACTTCCTGTTGCTACATATGAGAGAACTTGTCACTGTATGTGCACAGGAGAAGGGAAAGTGGCAAGGGGCAGAATGAGAGGAGATGGGTATGAGTGACGACCAACACAGACTGTGCTGGAACAAATTCAAGTTAGTTAAAAATAGAATGGTCCCTAAGTATCAAAGCAGAGGTGCTGCAACCTTCTGCTTCACACATTTATACACACACACTGCAACTACCACCAACACCGTCACACACCCTAACACACACCACAACTACCACCCCAACACCATCACACATCTTAAAACATACATACATACTCACATACACGTCACAACTACCACCCCACAGCACTATCACACACCCTAACACACACACTCACATACACACACATCTACCACTTCAAAACACCATCACACACTAAAACACATACACACACATACTCACATACACATCACAACTACCACCCCAAAATACCATCACATACCCTACCACACACATGCACAACTACCACCCCACAACACCATCACATACCTTAACATACACACACCCTAACATACACCCCCCACAACTACCACCCTGAAACACCATCACATCCTAATACACACACACGCACACACACACACAACTACCACCACACATCTTAAAACATACATACACACACACCACACACATCCCACAGACACAGTCAGTTTGCCAGGATGACCACAAGAAAGTGCCATAAACTATGTGACTTCACAGAATGTCCTTATAGAGGCTGGAAGTCCCAGATCAAGACATCAAGTGGTTTCTTCTGAGGCCACTCTCCTGCCTCCTCCTAGGGTCTTCCCTCTGTACAGATCTATATCCAAATTTCTTCTTTTATAATTTAAAAATATTTTATCATGTATGATATGCATGGGGTGTAGGCATGGGTGGCCATAGTATGTGCAGAGGGGAAACTGTGAAGTCGTTTTTCTCCTCCCATCTTTATGTGGGTTCCAGAAATTGAACTCAGGCAATCAATTGTCCCTGCTGAGCAATCTCACCAGCCCTCACCCAAATTTCTTCTTAAGAGGACACCAACCATTGGATTATGGCCCATCCTTATGACCTCATTCTATGCCTGTATCTAGATGCAGATGCTTTCTAAAGTCCAAAGATGGGAAGAACTTCAATTTGTGAATCTAGGAGGAGCCTAGCTCAGCATATAACACAGCACATATGTATGCACACATGCTCAGACCCCAAGAAGGAGTTGTCCCAAGCCAGTGCCAAATTCAGGCTTAGACTGCTATCCCCAAAGAACTGCCAGGCCCACTCTAGAGGCCAAAGTTGCCTGCAGCCACTGGGAAGGTCTAGCTTATGACACCTGACCCCCAGCTACCTACACTCTTTAGGCTGTTGGCTATAGTCTATGACCAGGCAAACACAGCCCTAGGGTACATCAGCAGCACACAGCTCTCCAACAGGCATGACGACAGGTGGAGACTGAAATGTCAGGGCTGACTAATGGTGACAAAGTGGACACCACTAATCACATTGCCAGCAGTGCTGATTGCCCGTTGACCCGTGACAGGCCTGTGCTGAAAGCCTTGTGTACACTTAGTGCCTGAAGAACCTTGCGAGGCAGGAGCTCTTAATCCCATTTCAAAAGTGCTGGGAATGGAGCCTCCGGAAGTTCACAATCAAACACGGGGATGCAGGGGTGTGTTCCAGGTGAAAGATGGTTGCCCACGCCCTACAGACTTTTGTTAGCCCACTGTGTAGTAAGTATTCAGCCTTAGATAAGCAACCAGGGACACGGTGTGAGGGATGGGCTCTCCTAGACATTAACGGATTCTCCTGGTACTTAATCCTAACAGAGGCCACGGGAAAGCCATAGTTATACACATAAGCATGCACACACACTAATTGCCTCAGTTATACAGGATGATTATGTATTTTTCTGAGCAAGGAATTAGACACCACACAGAAGGCGCCTCAAACCCAATCTCATCTGTCACTCAACATAAGCATCTGGCACAGAAAGCATTACTCTCGGGGACTTAAAAGAAGGGAAACTGAGGCCTACGCCAGTCCAGCTGCTTGTTGGCAGCATCTAGCCTGCAGGAGGAAATCTGTGCACTGTGGGCCTATGAGAATCACTTGCTGTTCTAGCATGTATGACTCCATTTCCATTTATTGTCTGTGAGAAGTATCCTGCCTCTGATGTATCCCACTTTCCTCCTGAGGTGCCTGTGTTAAGTGGTTACCACTTTCTGCTGTTTCCAACATCCCTTCTAGGATCTAGCTGCATGAAGTATTCTAACCCTCAGACATCCATCCCAGAGGAGGGGGTTCTATAACACTCTGGACACATGGGTCCCACTGAGTCAAGTCTGAGATAGTGTGATGATGTTTTTTAAACAAGGTGCAAACAGCCCTTTCTTCCTCCGCCTTCCTGTTTGTAATACAGCAGTTGATGGCCGGCCCATAGTGCAGTGATTCTCAACATGTGGGTCTTGATCCCCTGAGGTCACATATTAGACATCTATGTTACAATTCATAACACTAGCAAAATCACAGTTATGAAGTAGCAACACGATAATTTTATGATGGGGGCAGTCACCACAACATGAGGAGCTGTACTAGGAACATGTGCAGTGTTAGGAAGGCTGAGAACCACTGGCACGGAGCCTTCTTTTAACATATAAGAGCTGACAGAAATGAACCATCTGTGCTGTTTAGGTGACAGTGGCTTGTAAGCTGTAGACCCAGCTTTGACCCTTGATGCCCACAAGCCTGTAGTTCAATGAAATCAGGTGTCACACCCTGTGGAAGTGTCTAAGATGGCCACCCACCCTTAGAAAACATTCTCGCCTGCATGTGGTGCTAGCATGGGAGGGACACTTGTGAGGACAGCATGCTATACAGGACCCCTGAAATGAGGGCTCATGACTTAGCCCAAAGTGGATGATGTGTGGGAAGGGTCTGACGCCCCCAGGCCGACTCTTAAGAATAGGTCATTCTCTCCCATTGATCGCAGAGAAGGGAGACACAAGAAGGGTTCCACCCATTGATGCTGGAACCAAAGAATTTAAGCAGTGAGGGTGGCTGCTGGGAGATGGCAGGACCCTAGCTGATGACAAGATGGACCAGAGACTCAGTCCTTCAGCTGCCAAGGACCTGAGTTCTGACAAGAATAGGCTTGCTGGTAGATTTCCCAGAGCCTCTAGGTGAGAATAAGTTTAGCCTTGGACTACTGAGAGGGGAACCTTTGAGAAGCTTGAGGCTCTGAGAATAGGTGATTTCTCCCAGCTTTAAGATCCTGTCAACGGCAGTGTCTTCTGCCTTAGTTTTCCATGAGAACCGCTCTGCCCCTGTTCAGCAAAGTGTGTTCCTGGTGAGAACTAGTTGGCTTGGGTCCCTCTGGCCTAGGAGTTGCTGGTCGTACTTAGGGTGGCTTCAGAGGTAGATAGGGTATATGTACTGAAGACTAAAGAAGCATCCTCCTCATATAGTGCTTAGGTCTCTTCTCAACATAGCATTTGCCTGGCTCACCTTATGCCCCTTCCCCAGGTCTGTCCTCTCCACAGAATACACCAAAACTGGTAGAAAAAACAAGACATTCTAGACAGAACTGTACAATGCTGGCAGGCACAACTGTCTCATGAGAAGAGGTATTCCTGCCATCAGGATGACTCAGCTTCATTTGGAGTCCAGGCAGGAAGGAGAAGGAATGAACCCCTGCATTGAGAAGGGAGCGGGGAAGCAGGGCCATGTTTGATGTCATCTGTAGTCACAGCAAGCAGCTCAGGAACTGACTCTGGGCCTACCATACATTAACAGAGATCAGAATAATGAGTGATATCCATGGGTAGGTACTCTGGCAGTGGGAGACACAGGCGCTGGTTTGGGATGGCCTAGGATCACACAGCTGCCCAGCCTTCTAACCATGGGCAGCTCATAGAGCCTGAGAACCTCTGATGTAAAATGGAGAGGAAACTATCTAAGGCTGTCTAAAACAGTGTAAGGCTCCTTCACTATCGGGGAAGTCTTTGAGAACTAAGTGATGTTCTGTTTTGGCAGAGGACAGGAAAGTTTGGAGGATGTGGAAAGACAAAAGGAGTCCCTTGCCTTGGAGTCTGGCTGATGGCTCTAGCTTGCAGAGAGGCAGGAATTAGAGCACAGTTAACTACTCAAGGCCGTTACCCCTTCCCAGCTACAAGCCTGCAATTTTGTAGGCATCTCACCAGAATACCCATTTATAGGGAAAGCACATGTACCAAGCCCCCTGTGCAACCCTACTGGCTCCTGGTTTCATCATATCAGACTCTAATTCCATTCCAGGCATCCACAGAGCCACTTCGCTTACCTCACTCATCGAAAGACAGAGAGAAAAAGGAGAGGGAGTCGTAGCCAACTTTTGAGGACTTGGCCCAGTCCTAGCAGACTACAAAGTTCTTTGTTTGCCCAAGATTCCTAGATGTGGTCTGTTTTGATAAGAGTCCAAAAGCTCCTGGGGGCAGGGAAACTCACTCACATCTGAGGGGTCCCAGGCGTTGCCACCAACACCAATTTCAGGACATAAAACTACAGCCCCAAAAATGCAAGGAAAAAAAGCAAAAGTGCTGGCACCTGAGTCACAGTATTTGGGTGTTTCTGTTGATTTGGTTTTGCTGGTCACAAATGTGACCTCTCCTCTTTGAGCGGTAGACTACAGCACTGGTCATAAAGAGGGGTCTGTAGAGAGGTTGAAGCCACCCTCAAAATTTCACCTACTGAACCAGTTCCCTCTGGCTTCCTCACCACCTTTTGGCTGGCTAAAGCTGCCTTTAATTTGTTTTATAAATTGGCTGTCCAAATGTTCCATTTGGTTAATGAATTCCCAAAGCCCTGAAGGTCTTTCCTGGCTCATGATTCAGGACAGTGATAGCACGCGGGCTGTCTTACCCACTCCACTGCAGACCTGGGGCCACTGTGCCCTTACTCCCTCAGTCCTCCTGCCTGTCTACACATCTACCCAGCTGGAGCCATACATCCATGTGCCTCTCCATCTATGCCGCTGAGATTCTATTCTTGTATCCAACAGGCATCCTTGCTGCCAACCCTGGGAACGCCGTAGAGGCAGAAGAAAGGCCGATCCAGCTGCAAACCAGTCCCAGATGACGTGGGAGAGACCTGCTACCAAGGCTGCTCGCTTTAATTAAGGGGGAGATTGATAAGGGCTGTCAGGGTGGAATGAAGAGATTCTAAGCCTCACTGGTTTGCTGAGACATCAGAGGGAAGGCTGAAGATTAAAAAACAGAAAGCTCTCCCTGGGAAGCTCGCAGGAGTGGCTGAGGAAAGAAGGCAGGAGAAGGTTGTGTGAACTGCCCAGGGGCTCAAACCACCATTGTGGTGGGCCTCGCCTTGTGACTTGTTTGGAAAAGTTACCCTATGACTGTCCTTTCATTTGGCACACATCTACCACAGACAATGTTTTTTTTCTTTTCTTTTCTTTTCTTTTTTTTTTTTTTGCCAAAGAAAGCTGGAGACTCAGAAGCGGAAGTGCCTCCCCTGAGGCAAATGAGTGCTCATCTCTGTGCTCATGTGGGCTCCATGCTACTACCTTGATTAACTGTCCCCCCAAGCCTCACCATGCTAGGGACCACACACGGGGATGTGTGCAGGAGGGACCAGCAGAGGAGGAGCCTGCTGAGGCCATGCATAAGAAGCCGTGAGCAAGGCCAGGCTCAGGCCAGTGCAGCCTCTTTCTGGCCCTGTGTGCATCCCGACTGTCTACCACAGTATACAGAGCTGCAGGTTTGCCTGTGGTGACAGTGTGTACTCTTGTAACCATTCTGGGACTTGTGTAGCTTGACTTTATGTTCAACCCCAGGCCAGTGCTGGGGTGACCACCCATCTTGGTTTTTTAGGACTGACTGTCCTACAATCTGAGCACTGAAAGCTCTCTGTTCTGTATTCTCCGGGAAGCCGGAAAAACTGGCTACTTAAACATGTGTAGGCCAACTGTCCAGGTGTGCCCCTGCCATCTCACTGTGGCTTTAATGTGAGCACTCATAATAGTGCAGCTTTCTAGTCATTCTTGCTTCCAGGGTGATAGAACCATAGAGGAATTTTGTGGCTGGGAGCAATGTTAGGAAACATCAAACGGGGGCTAAAGAGATGGTCGGTGCTGAAGAGTACCGGCTGATCTCTTAGAAAACCTGGACTGAATTCCGAGCTCACGACTGTCTGCGACTCCAGTTTCAAGGGTTCTGAAGCCCTCTCTTCTGGCCTCCCTGGCATCTGTACTTCCAAGACAAAGGAGGGGACACAGGCTTTGCTTCCCCAAAGCTGACTGCAGCATGCTCTTGAATCCCCGTGAGCAGAGACCCAGGTTCTGAGAAGAAAATCATCTTTTTAAAAACTTCCATGATTTATGATACTCGATGGTGAAAACCATTAAGACTGGGCCACCATCTTCCACAAGGGGTTAGGAAGGCTTGAAAAGAATAGTTATTTCTATCTGTGTATACACACACACACACACACACACACACACACACACACACACACACACACACACTTGGGTTCAAGAATCTCCTGACTACAAGACCATGGGTAAGGAACCAGGAGTTGAGCAGCTGAGGCCTTAATCTCCACAAACGTTGTGTCAGTGGAGGGACTGGAGAGCAGGAAATAGAAAAGATTGTGTATCCCTAAACCTCTGGTTCACCCTTCTGGCCAGCAGGAAGGCTTATACAGTGCCAGTAGACCCGAATCCTGTCTTGATGGCCACTGTTATGTAGGCATGCAGTTTCGACACTAACAGGATAAGTGTATTTGCTCAGTCCTTGGAGGAGCGGCCACTGGATATGCAGCTGCTCCTGAGTGCACAGCTGCTTGGTGGGAACAACAGTCAGGGACTCCTAGCCATCTAACTACCACCTTATTTCTCATAAGGTTTCCTATCTTTGCAAAGGCCTACCTAGGCCCCCTGGCTGGAGAAGGGAGAATTCTGAGCTGGGTGTATGGCCAAAGAGGATGCTCCTCCCATGGGAGATATTCCAGGACTGTTCTTTACTGTGCTGCAGGGGTCTTCTTTTCTTTTTTTTTTTTTTTTTGGCCAAAGAAAGCTGGAGACTCAGAAGCGGAAGTGCCTCCCCTGAGGCAAATGAGTGCTCATCTCTGTGCTCATGTGGGCTCCATGCTACTACCTTGATTAACTGTCCCCCCCAAGCCTCACCATGCTAGGGACCACACACAGGGATGTGTGCAGGAGGGACCAGCAGAGGAGGAGCCTGCTGAGGCCATGCATAAGAAGCAGTTGGTGTGCCAAGGTCCTGTGTACTGTAAGGCACACTGACAGAGATGATATTTTCTCAACTTGGACACTTAGCGCTGGTCCGTGCTTTCCTGACTCCTGCAGTATAGTTGGGCTCACCTAGCCACCAGGGACAGTTCTCTGAGGTGAGGGAGTTCCTCCTGGGTCTAGAGCAGTGGTTCTCAACCTGTGAGCTGTGACCCCTTTGGCACAGGTCACCCAAGACCATCAAAAACCATAGATATTTACGTTACAATTCGTAACTAGCAAAATTACAGTTAGGAGATAGCAACAAAAACAGTTTTATTGTTAGAGGGTCACCACAGCATAAGGAACTGTATTAAAGGGTGGCAGAAGTAGGAAGGTTGAGAACCGCTGCTCTAGAGGAACCAAGGTGTGAGAAAGTGAGTCAGTGTTTGGCTGGCACCAGGTCCTGCTCTGGGCAAGGGGTGGACTTGGGTGAGCCATCTGACTTCTCCACACCCGTGCTCAAGAGGAAGTGCAACCTTGTGGGTACAGATATGAGATATGGGAGCCCTTGGAGCCCCAGTTTCATAAGTAGTATCTCCCTGTGCCCTTCCCATTGGGGCTCCGAGGCTTGGTTTTCCACAGCCACTAGCTGAGATGTGGGCCAGATAACCATGTCCCTCACTGAATAGTGTCTCTCCATGGCTCTCTTGTTCTCACATCGGTGTGGGGCAAGGGAAATACAAACCAGCTTTGCTCACAGCCTAGGGAACCACAACTGAATCCAAACCCTATATTCCCTGGCTCTCTCTTTTGTTCTCCATAATTCAGCCCCAACATCCACCCTATAAGGTAAAATGGTAGGGAGACACACTGATCTGAGTCACCCAGTTGATAAAAGCCCAAGATCTTAACATCATGTGTCCTTGTTGGCACACAGATGACCATATGAACAGCTGAGCTACCGTGTGAAGTACGGCACACAGAGGATGAGACACTGTAATGGCATGGCATCTCCGAACTAAGCAAGGCGGGCAGAGACTCATAGAAAAGGCTATCTCTTTATGCCAGGAAAGCCTCGAGTTTGAAATCCGTCTGCCCCAGCCTCCCAATTGTCAGGAGTACAGGTGTGTGTCATCATGCCCAGACTGGGAAGGAAAGTTCTGATCACACTGAAGTAGAGTCTGGAGCTGGGGAAATGGGTGTCAATCAAGCACAAGTGTTACAAGCATTAGAGTTATATTAGAACCCCCAGGGGCATGGTAGTGTGTGTTCATAATCCCAGAGCTGGGGAGGAAGAGAAAGGCAGGTCCTTGGGTCTCACTGATCAGACAGCCAAGCCAATTTGGTAAGTTCCAGGTTAGTGAGAGTTGGTCATTTAAGAAAAGGTAGACAGTGCCTGGGGAATGGCATCCAGAGTTGACCTCTGGCATATACATACATGTACTTCACACATATGTACACACACCTGTATATATGCACATGGACATGCACAAAAGAAAAAAGGTAAGAGTTTAAGAGTTTAGCTGACAGAGCCATCACTTCCCAATGGCCACGCGCCACTGCAGGGAACGGTCCTTGAGGAAGTTTGCTACGGCTGAGAGACCCCGGGGCCAGGACGCACCCCAAGGCAGGGCATTAGGAGGAGGTATCGAAGGCCATCTATAGACTCTGGCTTCCTAGACACTTTGCTCTTGACCTCACTCTTCCTGCACACACTCGCTCCTTTATTCTGACACAAGCACTTAGGGCACACCTGCTCTTGTTTTCTCCTTCCTGATCATCACAGCAGCCAAGGGCTGAGGTCCACAGTGGGACTGTCGGGAAAGTTCACCTTTAAGAAGAATACACTTTGGGTTTCTTCAAGTAGACTTAGATTCCCCATTCAAGGCCTTTTTTTCTGCTGCCTTTCCTGTTACCCAGGATCTGCCCAAGATTTGGCTATTGACTAACAAATGCCAAGAACTACTGGGAACCAACAAAAGCCAAAAGAGACAAGTCTCCCCAGTCCCTTCAGAATATGTGACCTGCCAATACCTGGACCACAGGTGGCTGTCACCAAAGCTGTAGGAGCCTGGTATTTTGCCATGCAGCAAGGGAAAGCTAAGAGAGTTATATCAGATTCCTTTCAACCATGGCCCTTTATCCATGGCCTAGAAGGAACATAGACCCAAAAGCTCCAGGTCACCTTGGAGTAGATATCATTACTGCCACATCTCTTAATGGCATTGTGTTTGGAGGCCCTAAGGCCTTGGTGGCTGACTGTGGACACTGTCCTCAGGTGCTGTCAAAGATGAGAGTGTACAGGAGCAAGCATTTGCCTTAGCTTTGATGGGCCTGTTCCCTCATTCTGTTTGGTCCAGCAGAAATGACTGTATCTATTCAGTGTCAGTCACAATACAACATGCTGAGGACACAAAGCTAGTTGGATACAAATGCACACGCTGAAGTCGTCATGGAAAAGAGAGCATTAGGAAGGGCCTAGATGCAAAGGAGCCTTAGGAAGGATGCAAAGGAGCTATCTTGGTAGCTGGGAGGGGTGGATGATGCAACAGTGTAACCTCCAGAGAACCCTGACCATGCCACCAGAGGGGTTGCACTGACACTCTACCAGAGAGTGTCTGGTGGTTTCCTACCAGCTAGCGAGTGACTTGGTCCAACCACACATTCCAGCAGTGATTTTAAGGGATTGTCCTGGTATCAGCCAGTGAATTTGCAGGCCCTCTCTTGATAGCTGCAGAGAGAGCTGACTTCACAGCCTATGGAATTACTGCTTCTTCATAGCCTCGGGGCTTATCTCTCCCCCTCCTTCCTTTTGAAGGAGAGCCCAGGGGGGTTGTACAGCTTCTATCCATATAACCTTGCTTTAAAATTCCCTCTACTGCTCAACTCTGTCCCAAACACAAGTCTCCATCTAGGCCCCCATATCTGACGTTCAAAGTGAACACTAAGCCTCAGTAAGGGGGAAAAAAACCAGGCCCTATTTCTAACTCTTCTTATCAGGGAACATGTGGCCTAGACCCCACTAGCAGCAGGTCCACAGAAGCCCTCCAGTTAAACAGTCAGTTTGCTCTCCTTCATGTCTATAAACTGAACAACATTTTCTTCAGACCTTCTTGGCCAAGCCAGTGGTCATGGCTTTTCAAGGAAAGGGAGTCTGGACTCCCATGGAGAAGGGACAAGTTATAGGGCTCAGGTTTAGGGGCCTGACTTCCAAAGGATGGGGCCGGGGAGCCAGCCTCCCGCACTGCAGGACAGTCCAAACACAGCACAGCACAGAGGGCGGCAGTCACCAACCAGGCCCCGCAGTTCACCATCTGTCCTGCCCAGCAACGGTTTACAGAGTTCTCGGCTGGCTGGCTCCTTCACTCCTGCACTTACTGTTACAAAGAGGACTCGCCCCATCAAGCCCTGGGCCATGGTATCCAAGAAAGGGGCGCTGAGGATTTGCATTCTCTAGATGAGGAAGGTGAAGCCCAGGGCTGCCCATGCCAGGTGATTCTGGTGTACCTGACCAGTCAAGATGCTACCCTGTCCAGGACTGCAAACCAGACTAGAGGCGAGGGACCAGCCTGTTTTGTTCATTCCCAGCCTCCAGAATCAAGCCTGGCACACGGTGGGCACACAGTAAGCACGGAACTGGGGAGAGCATGTGGAGCACGCTGTAGGGATTTGGGTTTCTGCAGAGAAACAGCAGAGACAGAAGGTAGTGAGGCTGGACCTGGCCCTGTGCCCTGCTATGGAGACTGAGGGTTCCTATAGCCCCAGACAAACAAACCGCTAAAGAGGCTGCTTGTGCCTCAGGTAAGCTGAGCACCTTAGTAGATGTGATGGGCACAGGAATGCGACTGGACACAGAGCCTGTAATGTGTACAGCCGTGACAAAGGGACTGAACTTCTGATGCCTATGGCAAAGGCAGGGCCTAGGGGCAGGGGTGCTGAACCTGTGATCTCTACCTGCTGCCAGTGGGGCAGAGGGGTTGATCTGCTTACTTAAGTGGGGGCAATCTAGAATTATCCAACTGTGCTTAGTGGTCAGCAGGGTTCTTACAAGTGAAAAAGACATCTTACAAAGGGTTCAGAGCAGGCTCTGCATGAAAAAAAGAAAGAAAGAAAGAAAGAAAAGCAAAGGAAAGGCCATGACTACTCCTTGGTATGGTGGAGGAGAATGTTTACTGTAAAACTGTGGTAGAGCATAGCCAGAAGCAGGAACATCTGGGAGAGTCCAGAGTGGACATGACCAGACAGCTGGGTCATGTTGGGAGAGGTGGAGAGGAAGTGGAGAGAGGGGACCCAGGTGCAGCAGCCAAGAGGGACAAGGTACAAAAGGAGAGGGTAATCAAAATGGCTGGATTATACAGGGAGAGCAGTCCAGGCCCCTGGACTGGAAAATTCAGGGTAGGGAGCAGGGTGTGCAAGCCAGGAAGGCCCTGTAACAGTCAGGGACTGAGGGATGCTGGGAGAACCTGAAGGCCAGGTCCACTTTGATATGTTAACTAGGCACCTCAGCCATTTGTCCCAGGGTTTGACACTTAACAGGTTTTGCCCAAGGAGATCTCAACTTGAGAAAGAAGAAGCCTGAAGTCACCACCAAAGAGCAAGGCCCCACCACAGACAGCAGACCCAGAGATGGGAGGAGCCAAAAACCAGTGGGCGTTCGGAGAGACGCCCCCAGGAAATCATGTACCAGGAATACCGCGCTCTACTGCTACCTATACTTGGGCAAGTGAGCCCCACTTCTGACTGTAACCTTTGGTATTACAGGGGAATGAGGCCCCATCTGATGGGAATTCAGCATGGCCGTAGGTCTTGGTACACCACATGGTCTCTTATCCACCCTGGGGAGAGGCAGACTTGTGCTACATGCCCAGTGGTCCCACTCCCCCTCCTGCAGACATTGGCCTGCTGTTCCTCTATGCTACCAGGTAAGGCTGGGATTTCCAATGAGTAGCTTTCCAAAGAGACCTGCCCCCAGCCTACCCTCGGGAGGTTCAGGGCCCCTTCTACATGAGAGGCCTCAAACCAGAAAGACCACTGACTGAAAGAGAGCCTCGGCCAGCCTTCTTCTTCTCATTTGCAAAATGACAACCGTTATTGCTTCTAGATGTCATGGGCATTACACAAGACCATGTTGTGAGTCTCCCTGCAGAACACTGGACAGAGAGGGATGGCCCAACTTGGCTGTTCCCCCCCATCTCTTCCCCACCTAAAATAATCGGGCTTTAAACATGTCATCAGATGAGAGAGAACGATGGAGTATTTCCGTCCCATCAAGACACTCCTTCATTGTTCTTTCTGTGAAAAATGGAGAGGCCATTAATTTTCCAGAAAGGCAAGACATGAAAAAGAAAATTACATCTCCAAAGCAGGAGGATGGACTGTGTGCTGCAGATCCGTGTGGGAGGAGTCAGGGAGGGCAGCTCTGAGGCCTGGCCATCGCATCTGCATACTAACCACTAACTCTACAGCTTACACTTGAAGCTAAGCAAGGAAGGAAGAAGGCAGGAAGGAAGAAGGCAGGAATGGAGGGAGAGAGAGGGAGGGGAGAGCTGTACCCTCGGGCTTCAGGCTTGACTGCAAATTAGAATTAGTTTTCTGAAGGTTGGTCTGCAGAGAAGAAATGATCCTTAACTTTGCAGAAGGCAAGGCTTCCTCATTCACCCAGATGAGGGCTTTCCCCTGCTTTTTCAGAGCCACCATCTGGGTAACAGAGATGCTCAGATCTCAGGGTAGCTATGGAGGCTGCTGGCCAGGTGTGATGGGTAAATGCCAGCTCCTCACTGCTGCCAGCCTGCTTCCAATTGCCAGCCTAGCATGCCCCTAGTCCTAGCTCACTGCCTGGCACCCCTTCTCCCTGTCAGCCCGGACTCCTTATGTTTTCTTTCTGGCCCAATGTACAGTGGGCATGTTTGCTTTAATTAGCACTAAGCTTCTCTAGCTGAAGACAGTTGAGAAGGACGGTGCTTTGGAATGCCAGGTTATGTCTCTTTTCCTCCCTGCATGGTAGGTAGGGCTGAGGGAGAATGACAGAAGACTTACAGACCAGAACTAGGCCAAGCAGGTACTGAACAAAGACACCCCTTTCCTGTTTGCTCCTCTCTATCATGCCAGGCTCTGAGCAGCTACATGGCACTCCATCAAAACTTGCAAACACATCTGAGTGACAGACTTCCAAGTGGTCACAGTGGGCTGCATTAATAAAGCTTCTTGGGCTGTTGCTGAAGTTCAGTGTAGCACATTGACTGTATTTGGAACACAAAGTGAAGATGGGTGTGTGGGGCCCAGTAAACTCCCTTAGATATGAAACAGTCTCTTCTCTGCTTCCTGATAGCACCTGGTGCACACAGTGTCTCAGACTCCAAGAGCTATGCATGGTCGAGGGATAGGCTATGAACAAGTCCTGAACCCCAGCACTGGGCAGGTTATACCAACATTGGCCTGTGCACTTTACTGAATCCACTATCATTCTGAGGTTTCAGCTACTTGAAGCCAAACCTAACCCTAGAACAAGATGTGGCCTTTTGTTCCCACAGCCATCCTTGCATTGGCTCAGGGTATAGCCTGAGGCCAGAAAGTCTCCAGCTGGGGAGGCAATGCTGCCTGAGAAGCACTGAGGCAGGGATGGCAACAGGAGGTGCCATCTTGCTATAAAACACCTGTGAGCCAGGATCTGGGTGTGTGGCTTCTAGCTCCGTGAGATCCCAACCAGACAGGCAGAATAGTGAAGCGGTAATCCAGGAAACAGCAGGCCATGGGTGAGGGACTGCAAAGAAAGGAGGGGGCAAGGGGGTGAGAGGTGAGACAAAGGCAAAGTGGCAGCAGAGGCTGCCAGCAAGTAGCTGAGGTAGGGGCTTGAACTTCACGGGGGCAGTGAAAGAGTGTTCAGAGAGGGCTGGGGCTCAGAAGTCAGAAACTACAGGGGGGCAGTCTGGCTCCATGGGAAGCAGTAGGCTATTGAGGGTCCTGAAGACCTGATGGCTGGACTGGCTTGGGCTCAGGCTCCCTACAGAAGTCAAGATGACGAAAGGTCCTAAATTGAATCAAGCTCTTAGTTCTGCCTCCCCGAGGGCAGCGGCATGGAAGGGAGGTGGGAGGCAATAATACTTGATCTGCTCTCATATCAGGGGCCCAGTTCCAGGCTACAGCTAGCCCATGACAGTCTGCAGAACTCACCAAACAGGGCCCAGTGAGATGGGGTGAATGCATAGAAAACCAGAAAAAATATGATGAACGATTTGGGGAGTAAACAAATGAAGATAGGTATTTCCAAACTATTTAGAAAATGCCCGTTCTGACCGTCTCTGAAAGAAAATGTGTGTGCTTTGCTAAGCTGCCATTACTCTGTATCAACAAACACTATTCTAGCCACATCAGAAGCTGCCCGATGCTCACAAAAGTGACAGTAGGCCACAGGCGAGTGGTCTCACAAGCAGGCACCAAACTGCACCCCAGAAGAACCTTCTTCTTTCCCTTTGGCCTCTGCTGCTGCCACATGCTGTGGTCACCAGCCACTGTGCTGCCACCAGTGAGCCGGATTAAGCAGCCTGGGGCAGGAGTCCAGTGATCTGGGTGGTGTGTCCAATCAGTGTCACTTCAGATCAATAGTTCTCTTTATCACCCAAAGTCATTAGCAAGCTCTGGAAGCTGTCCCAGTCAATCAGAACATGCTTTCCTTTGGTCACTTGTTCAACGATGCTTATCACAAGGCAGTTGTGCGCCAAGATCTGGATGTGTGACTTCCAGTCTCATGGGGTCCTGAAGTACAGGAAGAATGGGGAGGGAGAGAGAAAGGGAGGTGCAAGTCCAGGAACCGGCATGACACAGGACTTCCAGAACAATGTGCTGGACAAAGAAAACTGAATACTGGCCTGCCATATGCAAAGTGGGGAAAGAAGCTGAAGTTTCTGAGACGGTAATACCGTGTGACCCCCCAACAAGGATCATGTGAACGACTGGAAGAGATGAACACAGACCCACACACTCTGGATAAGGGGTGGAGGCATTTTGTTAACTCAGCCAGAAGGAAGTTCATGTGCAAACACACTAGGACCCCTGGAAGCAACAGATCAAGCCCTCTATCCTAACAAGATGGGAGGAAAGGGACAACCCTGTCCCAGCATATCCACCTCCCAGGAGTGGTTGGTGATGGCAAGAGCACATTAGACCTTTTCCAGGGAAAGATGAGTGACCTGTACCAGTGAGCAGGGCTCTGGGATCCCAGGACCTGCTTCCTGGTCACTTACCCAGGAACCATTATGTTGGGGTGCTACTGTCCCTCTTGGATGATACTCATTCTGAACAGCTGTCTTAGAAGATGTTGGGGTAGCAAAGAAGTACAGAGGTGCAGAAGATAAGTAGTGTAGTGGGTGATGGTTTATGGCCCAACAGCTGAGCCCACAGGGTCCGAGACAACCTGCGGTTATATGGCTAGCTGGTGGCCTCGCAGATCCATGCATGTTCATCCATGGGGACTGCTGCATTGTTCACTCCTCTGCAAACTTCCACGCACCTTACAAAGAAAAGACCATTTGCTGCCCCCCAACCCTGAAGTACATACTGCTTCTTCAATGATTACAGAAGCCCAGTGAAACATAACAATGCAGGAGAGAGCTTTACACACACACACACACACACACACACACACACACAGAGTAAAGGGGCTGATGGTGGCCATAAACAACCCAGGAGACCATTCATCATTCTAAATGTGAACCAGGGTAGTCTCTCAGGAATATGCACAGATCTGTGGTTGTATATAAACATATATGCAAAAAAAATCTGTGTGTGCACAGAAATCAAGTTGGATCATTTTCTATATATAGCATACACATATATAGATACCGCTCTCCATAAAAATATGCATATATAGGTTTATTTCCCAGACCTTGAGATAGAAACCTATATACTTAGATGAATTACAGTGTTTAAAAGAAACTCCAGAGCTTTGTACTGCAGGCTTCAGTCTGAGAGCATTGTGTTTCCTTTCTGTTATGCCTTGGCAGCTTCCCCTGGCGGCCTGTTGGCTTCTCTGATGCTGGGTGATGTCACTTCACAAGCCAAAGCCCCACTGCGGGTTTACTGTCTAGACAGGCTGTGCGGGCAAGCACAGAGGTGGATTTGTTTGGCACATGGTGTCCTACAGATGTCAGAAGTTGAGTGAAACTGTGCCAAAGGCATCTGCTTGGTCAGTTCACAATATGCAACATGGTCAACCTGATGACTCCTGTTTCAGAGAATCGCAGAAGCTGATCCCCTCAACCTAAGTCACATGATGGTGCTAGCTGTCCTCTTGGACGTAGGCCATGCAGCTCTTCTCTGGAGAGTGTCACTGTGTCCAGAGCTGTGCAGTAGGTGTTAATTCATCTGCCCTGAAGTGCTACGCTGCCCTCCTCTGCTTCGGGGCTACATTGTGTTCCCTATCATAACAAGAGGAATTTCTGAGAAGCTGGGGGAGAGCGTGGAATAGTGATTATTTGCCATGCATGGGTGATGTTTACAACTGTCTGGCATGTATTTTGGGGCATATTCGATAAGTATCATCAGGGTGACAGCGTGAGGGGGACACTTCTAGAGCTAAGCTACATGTTTTGTGGCCTCTGCTTTGAGAACTTCCATAGTCCCTGAGGCAGAACCAACAGGCTACTTCCAGAGAGTAAAACGGGCCGGGGGTGGGGGAGGTAGCTTTTCCGGGTCATCCTGTTGAGACATATCTCAGCCATCTGCTGTTCCAGCTTGCTTTGCTCTGGCTTGGCACCAATGTCCACTATCCTGGAGGTTCTGGGACCTTGTCCAGAAGATGGCCTGAATACGCTCAGTTTCATGGTTCTCCTAGGACGTTTCTGCTCTTTCCTAGTAGTCAAGCCAGATCCCAGTGACACCTGAGGCCCTTCCCTGTCCTCTTCAGAGACCAAACCATCACCCAAATGCTCTGGCACCTGTTTTCTATCAGCTACGCATTACAAATGAGGACAGAGGGCTGAGCATGTGAGCAAAGCAGATACTAGAACTCCCGAGGCTTGTGCCAGCAGAGGTATTCAGCTGGTGACTCACAGGCTGTGCACGGCTAAGGACAGCTGTGATAGTGGCCTAACAAAATCATAAACTTACTTAAGATGGTTAAGATGTTATGAGGGTTTTTTTTTAAATTGTGTTTTTTTTATGACTTTATTATCTCATGGTTCATGAGAACTTTGGAGAAGACAGCATTGTGTTGTGATGTCCAAAGTTGGACATGATTGGTGCTGAGTGCCCATCACAGTGGGGATTACTGTTGAGGATGATGATGAAGATGATGATGGTGGTAGTGGTTAACTATGGTGCTGGGGATCGAACCCAGGGCCTCACACATGCTTGGAAAGCACTCTGTCCTCTCTCATGCATGACCTTAGCCGATGCTCAGTTCTACGGTGGTCAGTTTGGCTACTCAGCAGCTAAGCCAGCCACCACTAGAGCCCCACACTCCTGCTCCAGTGTTGGGACTCTGCCCACTTAGTTCCAAACCCAGTGCCCCTCGGGGAGACAGGCACTCCCAGTGGCAATTCTGCTCTGCAGTTCCAGATCACCTTTGTCCTAGAAGAAACTGAACCACCCATAACAACATTTTAGTCATGAGTCATTGTCACCGGGAGAAAGAGTAATACTCTAAAGTGTATGCCAAAGCACCTGAAAAGCCTGTCCTGTACAATTTTAGGAAGACTCTTTGGTACGTCAGTGAATTGCCTAACCAAAACATTCATCCATCCTGAAGGGCAAGCTGTACCCATACCTTCATCAGTCACCTACACGTCTATTCTTTCTGTTCCGTTTATCCAGCTCTTCGCCCATCCCCTCAGCTGTGTATCAGTACACCCAGCCATCCAGCTATAGGCTCTACCTTCCCATCCATCTTTCTTGTGAAGGGTTAATCACATGCCAAGAGCCATCCCACAAAACTGAGTTTGAAGGAGATCATGTTCGGAGACAATGTACAGCTCTCCGCACACGTGAGGGGCTTCTAGAAGTGAGGATGGAGAAAATGCCTATTCTTGGCTCCAGCCAGCTGATGGTGTCCTGGATACTTGGCTGGTGCCTATACAGAGTCTGACCTCTTGGACAGAACAGGAACTTATGTAGAAATGTGATAAGCTCCGAAGAGAGACACACATAGTCCCATGTGTGAAGAAGCATTGTGTTGTGGCCAGGCAATCCCACAAAGCATCTGAACTTGACCTGACTCAAACCTAAGATAGTATGGCTCCCCAAATCACCCTATTTTCACATGCCCTCTCTGCTTTCAGCAGGAACTCAGGAGCTCAGGTTGTCCACAGATACTGCGGACCCCTTCTCTGTCTTTGCTCCAGATACCATGTAAGGGTGACACATAAGTAGCAGACTTCCTGGAAAATATTTTGTCTTAGGAGGCAGGATTCTGGTCCAGCTGTGCACAGCTATTGGTCCTGCAGAGAAAGCCTAGGCAGTGGGATGCCACAGGTACTCAGATGCAGCTTGGAAAAGTTGGGGAGTACCAGTAACCAAAAGGGAATGCTTAGTGAGGAAATGGGTCAAGAGCAAAAGGGACTTCCCGTGGACTTGGTTGGAAGTATTTACAGTGGATGATCTTCGGCACGTGTGTGGTGGTTCACAGAATGACTTCACTGTTTAACTGAGCTGGCACCCAAAAGAGACTGAGAGTCATTAGGCTGTGAGCAGCACAGTTGCTTAGAGGAAGCTGGTTGGACTGTATCCAGGAATGGGGTGGTAGCTTTTAGTTAAGCAGGCTATGCTTCCCTCAGATGCTCTTGGGAGATCTACAACAAGGATGGTCCCTTGCAAGGTGCCAGAGAAACAAAGGCTGTCCCTGAGATTGGGCCCCTGACCTCCACCATGCCAAGGGACTGGTGCTTCCCATCTTCCACTGTATGGCAAACTCGTTACGGGATGCCAAGCAAGCAGTGAATTCTCCATCAGCACCTGCCATTCCGGTTCTGCACTTAGGGACTCGCTGCTCATGGCAAGTTCCCACATGAGTAAGATGAAGAGCAGAGTCCTGTTGATGGCTCTCACCTAGAGCTGAAGAGGCACTGATGGTGTTCAGGAGAATGGCCTCCAATCTTGCAAAGAGACAACTGGAACTC
>PVIU01001423.1:45000-215997 GCA_004026605.1 Ondatra zibethicus | reverse complement strand
CTCTCTCTGTGTCTGCCTCTCTCTCTCTCTCTCTCTCTCTCTCTCTCTCTCTCTCTCTCTCTGTGTGTGTGTGTGTGTGTGTGTGTGTGTGTGTGTGTGTGTGTGTATCCAGGCACAGGGAACAGAAGCCAGAACAGAGTCTCGGGCAGAGCAATAAAAGGTGCCCACTCAAGCAGCCTGATTCAGTCAGACATGCACCAGAAGCTCAGAACCAGCTCAATGCTAGCATCTAGGAAGACCTTAGCAAACCCTGTGCTATTTCACTACGACTTGCCTATTGCCCTGCCCTTGACTCCTGACCACCCCATAGGGGAGAACAGAATTGAAAGAGGTTATATAAGATGCATAAACTACAACCTGTACTTCTGAAGACCAGGAACTGAAAGTCATCTCGAAGTCTGCCATTTGCAGGTGACCATGCGCTAGCTTAACTTATGCATTTTACAGCTTGTTTGCGCTGAAAGTGATGATATAGCCACAGTAAATAAAGCAGTCATTACCCAGCCCACCTTTGCTGACTGTGCGCGGAAACGTCTTGATCCACTCAGCCCTTTGGGTAAAGGATGGCTGGGTGAAAGATGGGGCAGATGGTTTCTCCTGGCAACCCTTTCACGAGAGCCAGCTTCTGTGATTAAGGCAGACTTCATTCCCACAACCCCCTGATCAGACAAAGTGCCTTTTACCACTAGCCAAATGTCCTTGCCGCAGAGATACACAGAATTCCCTTGCAGCACACAGACAAGTGGCCTGACTTGGATTGACCCTGGACGACTATGAGGTGACCAGACCCCAGACCAAGGGCACACGCTGATGCTTGTCTCTGACTGGATAAGCAGACCTGACGGACTTTTGCACTTCTCCATGCCTATCCTCCTACCTCCTAACAGCAGGGGCTATTCAACCTGCAGCACAAGGGAGTGTCACCTGCCCTCAGCCCCAGCCACTCAGGAGGAAGTGCCCTGCTCTCCCACACTGCTTTCCGGACTTTCAATTGTAGAGCCATCTCCCCAGGTCCCCAGTCCCGTCCTCATCTAGAGTGGGTACGTGAAGCTTGATGAGTGGGAGAGAGTCAGAGAGAACTAGAGAAAATCCCAGTGAGGCTCCTGAGACCCGGTCATCTGGGGGGCTTCTGGAACCTCTTTTGTTCCCCTCTGAGGAAGGGAACTCTCCAACCCTGGGGGCGTTCGTGTATCTCTGGCATGTGCTTCCCTCACACCTGTGTCAGCCATCTGAGAAAACCAGGCTAACCTGGAGAAAACCGGACCTCTCCATTTCTAGTTCAACTTAGTCAGAAAAGTTCCTACACTTGGGGATCTAAAATATATGTCAATAACATAATGTAGCTAGTATGTTTACCCATTAATAACCTTAAAACATCTCTTAGTGGTTACAGCCTTTTTTTTCTGTTGCTGGGGATTGAATCCAGGGCCTTGTAGTGGCTAGACAAGTGACCTCTACCACTTAGCTACATCTCCAACCCTTGATCTTTTGATACAGGGTCTCATGATGTAGTTTAGGCTGTCCGAAAACTCACTGTTAGCCCAGGCTGGCCTTGTGCTTGCTAATCTCCTCCCTCCACCTCCCCAGCGCTGGCCTTGGAGACCTGTGCCATCACTCCCAGTTGGTTGCTTACTGTTTTATAATATAAAAGATAGTCTAATAGCAAAGTCATTGAGAAGAATAGACACTCAGAAGAAAGGGTAGCCTTTCTAATGCTAAAACTAAATAATGTGAGTTCTTCCATTGGTGAGTTCCTTTGCTTTCCCATGCCTCAGTTATCCCATTCCTCACCCATAGCTCTGTTACTGGAGTTAACCGAATTACTATTTGTCAAGGTGCTTAAGACGATGCCCAGGTGTATTACAATGTTTATTAAATAAAAAATGAAAATTGTACTTAAGAAATGAAACAAAGTAAGCCAGAAGGCAATGGCAACAGTGAGCTTGGAGCCCTAGCCTGCAGCTTTGGAAGATAAAAGAGATATTTTTGCCACCCTCTTTGTCCCCTTTCTGGGTATCTGTAGCCCCAGTGTCCCTGCTCCAATACGCCCTGTCTCCTCCCTGCAGGTCTTTGGAGGCCTGGTATGGATCCTGATCGCCTCCTCCCTGGTGCCCATTCCCCTGATCCAGGGCTGGGTGATGTTCGTGTCTGTATTCTGCTTCGTGGCCACTACTTCCCTGATGATCATGTACATATTTGGTACTCACAGTGGCGAGACTTCCTGGATCACACTGGTGAGTGATGGCCCAGGGAATTTGTGTCGGGGGAGGGAGGTGGTGCTGGACCCTCATCTCTGGAAGACTACTTTTCCAACCCTGAGTGAGGGTTCCCTGGAAACATTTTCCAGCACAGCCCAAAGCTGAGTTGGCCTGACCTCAGTTTAGACTCTTCCTAGCAATAAACGCCTCCTGCACTGAGGAAGTCGGAAAAGAGGGCAGGATCCGTGTGTTTGCTGCAGATTCTCACGGGCTCTGATTTCTTATCTGCGATTGCCTTTTCAAACACAGCTAGCAGCCCATCCCCACCCATCCACAGGCCCCTGACAGCCAGCAGCCCATCCCCACCCATCCACAGGCCCCTGATAGCCAGCAGCAAATCCTACCATCCAGGGGGCTGGGCCTAAACTGATGGCTCCCTAGTGACCAGACCATGCTTTCTGCCTGGCTCCCTGGCGACTACCATCTAAGCACGCTTTCTAGACGACTCAGATGCCAAGATAGCCTGTGTTCTTTCTTTTGTAGTAAGTTCTGCTTTGAGGATCTGGAAACAGGCCTCAAATAAATATAAGGGGAACTTTCTTGTTATTAATTAAAAGAGGGTTCAGGCCACTTGGCTAGATCTCTACTTCTCCATAGCCTTTCTGCTTGAACTTTTGAAATCACTTCAACCACACTGAACTTTGTTTTAGTTCCTTTTTGCTTTGAAATATTCCAGGAGCCAAGATAAATAACTAAGACCAACACAACAAAATGGAAACAAGGGAAATAGCCCAGGCTTCTCTTTCCCCAGGCTGGACAAAGAGCCCACATGCTAGCCAAGACTTTAACCATGTGTGATTGATCCTGGGGTCCAGAACCAGTTTCTATCTGTTACCCTGTATTTGTTATGTTTCTTGTTGCTATTGAAAAAAATATCTCACAGTTTGTGGGTACAGTCATCTTGATGGGGAATGGTTAGCTGCAGAAGTGAGGTGCTAATCACTTTGGTCAGTAATCAGAGGGCAGAAGGGTGAATGCTTGTGCGTGGCCAGCTTTCTCTTCCTTATTCCGCCTGGGACCCCAGCCTATGGGATGGTGCCGCTCATATTCAGGGTGAGTCAGACATGCTTGGTTAAGCCTCTGTGGAAACACCCTCCAGAGCACACCCGGAGGTGTCTCTCAGAGAAGATTCTAATCTTGTGTCAAGTTAATAATAAGAGTAACCAGCATACACCTCAGACTCCCTTGGTAGTACCTCAGGGTCAACAGCATCTTCTTCCACGAAAAGACTCACTGTGGGACCTGCCCAGGGAAAGGAAGCTCAGCTCAGTGGCCATCAAATCCTGAGAGAAGCTGGTGGACTTAGGGGCTATGGTGTGGTTTGAAGAGAGTCTGGAACAAAGAGAGAAGCGGGAAATTCAAGGTCTATGTCTCCGTGTCTGTAGTGGGTTGTCTCTTTCTTCTCATCTCTGACACAGCCCTTCTCACCCACAGGATGCAGCCTACCACTGTGTGGCGGCCCTGTTTTACCTCAGCGCCTCAGTTCTGGAAGCCCTGGCCACCATCACAATGTACGATGGTTTTACCTACAAGCAGTACCATGAAAACATCTCAGCAGTGGTAAGTTCCCTGCAACCCTGCGCCAGCAGTACCAAAAACAAGCGGCTCTCCTTGCCTGCTGCAGAGGCTCCAGGTGGAGGGTCACCCAGCCCATGCCTCTTTTTCCGTCGAACCTGCCCCTCATTTGTGAAGCAGTGAAGCCCCTATGAAGGGCAGGGATGGGCCACGACTCCCTTAGCTGTTTTCTCAGGGTTGCACAACCCAAGGTTCAGTAGGCACAGGGGCTCCTGATAGACTGGCTGTGCATGGGCAGATATGATCTTATTTGACCCTCACAATAATCCTGGGGAGCCAGTGTCATTGTCACACCCATCTCACAGATGGAGAGGCAGCTTGGACTCTTTCCCAAGATTGGCAAGCGTCAAAGTCGGGGTCTTGGCCACAGTGCATGCTTTCAGTACTAGTTTCAGGCAGTGAGTTTGGCCACTTGGGTCTGCGACCTCCTTGAGTATCGTCCATAGAGGCATACAGTCAACGCAAGGAACACTGAGGCCAGGGTGGGTTTCTTTTTCATTGGCTAGATCCGTATGACAAGGAGTAAGAGATTACATTGTTTTAGAAAGATGTTTTGTTTTGAGGAAGATGTTTTTCCGAGTGGTACCCTTGGAGGAATGTATTTGATGCACTTACTCAGAATACTCAATATAAAACTTATTTCTAACTATGGGTGGCACTAAAAAATGAGTTAGAAATAGTGCTTCTCGGGTGTCTAGAAGTTGACTTGTGATTCATGCAAACCCCAAAGTGGAATGAGCTAACAAGATGCCGGAACCTGTCCACTTGCTGGAAAATGGAAAGGAGGCCGAAGGCAGTCTACGGGGATGTGTTGGACAGCATGGTTCTTCCTGAATCTAGAGGGAGTGGGGGAGGGGGTTTCTCAGAGCATCATTTTTAGAAGATACTCTCCCACCCAAGAGAAACTGCATGCTCCCCTTTAGCACCTTTCCTGAACCTGGCCACCTCAAGGTCCCCGTCACTACCCTCTCTAGTTGTCCTACATCATGGAACACTCTCCAACATGGAGTTTCCAAACAGCAGCATAGCCAGGCAGCATTGTGCCTTCTTCCCTGATGTTGGTGATCCATCCTCTCTGCCCTAGTCTATAATCATTGCTTCACCTGCCTGTCGGAGGAGCGCCTCTCCCTCCCTAACCCACAAGCCTCCTGAGTTCACTGACATCAAGGCATTTGATAACAACTCCCCTAAAATTCTTTAGGGCAATAGTAGTGTGATGTAGACTAGATGTGCTGGAGCCAGTCCGTGACGTAAAAACCTAGGTGGACTGAGTTAAAATTCCTGCCCACTGAACAAGTTGAAAGCTACCTGTCTCTTGCATCTCACCTTCCTTTCTCTCTCTGACTTTTCATTAAAGGGCAGCGTTCATCCAGACAAGTGCGCAGGTTCAGGCAGGTGTATCGATGAATTAATAGAAGAAGAGTCTTCCCATAACTAAGAAATGGGATGCATGGGGCTGGAGAGAGGGCTCAGCAGTTGAGAAAGAGTGCCGCTCTTACAGAGTTCCAGCCCCAGCAGGCACATCTAGTGTGTCACCGCCGCCTATAACCCAGGGTCTGGAGGATCCAGCACCGGCTTCTGCCTTCCATGGGCACTCACTCACATGCACATATCTACCTCCAGAAACACAGACACTTTATTTTTATAAAATGTGCTTTAAAGAACCAGGATTCAGGCCTTGAGGTGTGTGTCAGCGGTAGGCCATTTGTCTGGAATGTTCAAGGCCTCGGATTCCATCTCCAGCACTACTAGTGTGTGTGTGTGTGTGTGTGTGTGTGTGTGTGTGTGTGTGTGTGTGTGTGTATGTGTGAGAGAGAGTCTCACTGACCTTATCACCATCTCCTCTGTTACGAGCCTATTTCCAGCACCCAGTGTAGTTTTGCCTGCCACTTGAAGTGGAATTGTGCAAGGTGCCTGACTTCTCTCTCCCAACCTCATGTATGTAAGAGTCATCCGTGGGGTTGGGTGTAGATGCAGAATGCTTATTACGTTGCTGTGTCGTATTCCGTTGTAGGCCTTTCACGGCATCTACCCATCCACTCCAAAGCAGATTCTGTCCCCATATTTTCTTATTGGATGTAGATAGACATGTACATGCCTGGCCATTTTGTGCCAGAATCAAAATTCAGGATGATCTCCTTTGGTGGGTACACTTGGCTAGATAATAAGGTGTCGTGGGAACCAGATTCAAAGTAGAGCTACTTCCGTTCTCAGTATCCTCTGGATCGGTACCCAGGGAGGAGGCAGCATTCTTCCTCAGGAATTAACCACCTGATCTTGGAGCCTCCCTCATGCCAGCCAGCCTGCCTGTGTCCCCTCTCTGGTCCTAATTAGGACCCATTTCGGCTCAGCTTCTTCACCGGAAAACTCTCTGGGGTTAACAGAAGTGGACACAGGAGAACTAGAGATTTTCTCGAGACATCTAGATCTCACTACGGTGGGCAATCATGGCAGAAGTCCACAGAGAAGGGTTTCTGAAGGTCCAAATGTGTCTCAGCATGTCCCGTACTCCAAATATCCAAGGTGTGCCATTCCTTAATCTCATTTTCAGACTAAGTCTTCACTCACTGCCCCTTCCAGAACTTCTGAAGTGCTTCTGCCAAGGGTTCTCCTTGGGCCTGATGTCCCACCTGAGGGGGACAGGTGACTTGGGTAGGTAGGAGTTCCCAGATAAGTTCGCAGAATTTGTCACTAGCTAACTCAGGTTACAGATCGCCTCCGGCCAGTGAGGGTGGAGCGTCCACCCATGCTTGAGCGCCGGGGCTGCTGTTTATGAGCATTTCCAGGACTCACGGAAGCGTGGCCACCCTAAATGTTGTGCCTGAGCTGGAAACTTTTGACCCCTTCCCCAAGGTCACAAAACCAGGTGCAAATATTGGATTTGCGGGTAGGTGAGCCTTTAGGGAGGTGAGCCACCCAGAGTATGGGAGTACACAGAACCCAGGTAAGCACAAGTCACAGGTAACAGTCCAAGGCCTATGTTCCCACTGCCAACGTGACAGGCTGCATCGCCTCAACAACTCCTCAGGGCACCACTTCCTGTTGATAGAAGCTAGGTGCCCCACCCCACCCCGCCACCGCGCGCACGCATGCGCCTTGCTCTCCGCTTTCCATGAAGCCTGGTTGCCTCAATTGTACCTGGGAAATGAAGAATTCAGAATTAAGAGGAAGGGTCCGAGAGATGGAAAGATGCCCCAGTAGTTAAGAGGAGCTGCTTGTGTAAGTGTGAGGTCCAGAGTTCAGATCCCAAGCTGGGTATCCTTCAAATGCTGCAAAACCCTGGCATCCAGTGGACTGCTAGCTCTCTGTAGCTGTCTGACAGTTGGGCTGAAAACTGCAAGCTCCAGGTTCACAGAGAGACCCTGCCTCAAAGGTAAAAGATGGAGAATCTTAGAGTGGAGAACATCTGATGTCCTCCTATGACCTACATATGTACCACACACACATGTGCACACACACAAGACTCACATACATGCATTTTTTAAATTAAAGGTCTGCAATCCCAGCACTCAGGAGGCAGAGGTAGGCAGACCTCTGAGTCAGAGCTTATGACAGCCCTCACAGCCCCTTGTCCGTCTGTCATTGTGTCCCCGTCGTCCCCGTCCTCCCCACCCCCCATCACCACTGACCTCACACTAACGACCTTCCCTCTGTCCCTCTGGTTTCAGGTGTTCGCCTATGTGGTCACTCTGATCTACGTGATCCATGCCGTGTTTTCCTTAATCAGATGGAAGTCTTCATAGGACAGCAGGTCGGGAGCTGGAAACCCAGATGTCATTAACTGATCATCCCAACTCCCCCATTAACCTCCTAGAGCACAGACACCGTGGTGGAGAAAAGAAAACAAGCCAAAAAACAAACAAAACAAAAACAAAAGGAAGCCATGTTCTGTTTCTCTTGGGTGTCATGTTTACCTTCTGTCAAGGGTTTAGGGCTTGCTATGTTTAACCTCCAGCTGAGGGAGGAAGGAGCTGTCTTGCCAGGGGCCTTTCTGCCCTGGACAGGGACAGTGGGTGGGAACTGGGAACCTTGATCTGAAGAAATGACGATTTTCCCCTTGACCCTTGGAGCATGTCTAAGAATTGCCTCCTGGAATTTTCCACAGGCTCTGTAGAGCATTTGTCTCCGGGTACATCTAAGTCTTTGTGCATAGTCTGAGTGGCACAGGGATAGAAATTCTCTGTTGAGACCCAACAGAGGTCTCCAGATGCTCACAGTGGAAGATGAGACCCTTTGAAATACTCCATTAAATGCCTTTATATCTCATGCTTCAAGAGTACAGGGGCTACAGAGGTTGTTTTTCATTCTCTGGAATCAGGGACACCTTCCAGTCAAGTTTCTTCCTGCAGAATCCTTTGACTTAACCTGTCTCTCAAGGGACAGTTCAGATGTGCGTTCTGGGCCACTCTTTCCCAGCATGACTCGCTGAGGATCACAACAGTGTCTGTCAGGATAGTGGTTCCCTTGTAGGGAGATCCCAGCAGCTCCACCATTTTCTTTGAAGACACGGTAGTCTGCTCAATTACAGTTTTCTCAAGCCCTGAGAAAACTAGCTACAGGCATTTCTTCCCTCTCTTTGTAAAGCTGGTCTAAAATGCTCCATCTGGGTATCTGATATCTCTTGATGTGTTAGGGCACATTTTCAGACCACCCCCTGGGGGAGGAAAGGGACCAGACTGCGGAGTGAAGGGATAGATAAATGACCATTGGTGGCTGCCATATTTTAGGTTTAGGACATCGGACCTAAAAGGAGGAAGTATTTATCATTAGGAAGGACTGGAAGAATCTGGAAAGTCAGGTTCCCCACTAGGAGATCTCACCTTGGCCCTACTGTGACAGTCTAGAGATGGATCCCCAGATACAGGGCTCTCCTGCCAGTCTCCAGGAGAGCCAATATTCTAGCCTCAGTCAGAAGGTTTAACTAGCTAACGTTTTATTCTCCAACAAAGTAGGAGATGAATGCTACAATTAAATTGGATTTAGGAATTTTTCTATCTTGTTTGTGATGATGGAACCCCGGGCCTGTGCATGCTGGGTAAACACTCTACTGCTAAGTCACACCCTCCGCCTTAAATTGGGTCTTAATGGCACATCCAGGAGGACTTTTGTTATCCCAGCATCACTGGTACCCTAATCTGCCATTTGCCTACTTAACACAGCCAAAATTTCATAGTAAACCACAAGTAAAAGACTAGGTTGGGGATTTATTTTTAAAATTTAAAATACAAACTAAGAGATGATATGAAGTTCATTGAAATGTTTAACAAAATCTGAAACTGTGTTGACTAGGGAAGTCTTATATTTTCAACAAAACTGTACTGTAACATTGTACTAACCAGCAGCTCAACATGAATGAGGATCATGTTTTCACAGGAGGGTGGGAAGGAGAAAGGGAGGAAAGAAGGAAGGAGGAAGGGAGGGAGGAAAGGAGGAAGAAAGGAGGAAGGAAGGGCAACTAAGATGGATTTCCCCGAGAGTTTCTCAATGTTTCAGATTTTTAATCATTAAAAGAAACTTTCATACAATCTTTCTCTCTTTCTCTTTATTGGAAATTGTTGTAACCATAGAAACCTGGATTAAAGAACTTGAGGATGGTTCTAACATAATTCATGCTTTCTATCCTGGGTCTGTAAATTTTTGCAGTTTCTTTTCTTAATCTTTTATTTATTCTTTGACAGTATCACACATGTATACAATGTATCTTCATCACATCCATCCCCAACTCCTCCCTTCCACTCCTAACACATGCCCCACCCACCTTCATGCCCCTGCCCCCTCAGCACTCTGAGCCCAGTTCATGTTGCCTGGTGGAATGCTGGCTGATCTTGGTAGCTGGCTCTTGTTCAGGTCTTCGCTGCAGTGAGTTCGTGAGCGCAAAACCCATCCTCTGCCTCTAAGAGCTCTTCTGTCATCTTCTGTTCCCTGAGCCTTGGGGTGGGGGTGTTGACAGAGATGTCCCATTTAGGGCTAAGCATTCAGTAGTTACTTATACTTGTCACTTTGACCAATTGAGAGTTCCTGAATTAACATGACCCCTACTTCTGAAATTTACAAGTTTCTTTCCCATTTGAATCATAATGCCATGTTGGAACCCTGAAGTAATGGGGTGAGCATGTTTTCACCTCCCTCAGATCCACTCCCCCACCACTTACTCTAACCTGCTCTCTGCCTTCTCCTTCCTCCTCCCAGGGCTCAGGGTTTGCAGGTACAAGGGTCTGCTGATAGCAACCATACCTCCTGGGCTCTGCCCTTCGGGGAATCCACCATACCCAAGAGGAGCAGTGTGGAGAAGCTACTGGGAAGAGCCAAACAGAGGCTAGCTACACCAAACAGGCAGCAGCCAAGCTCCCGTGTGGGGCTCCATTCTCTTTTCATAATGAAGGCTGTCTAGCCGACAAAGATTCTCTACTACACGGCACACAATACATTTGTTCTGGGATCTTGGATAAGAGTAAACCTCTTTTGAGGCAATACTTTGGTGTTGTCTTAACCAAGGGCAAGAAAGCATTCTTGGTTGGCCTTAGGTCAGGTACTAGGAGCACCCCAGTCCTCACCTGTATAGCCAGCCATCTTGCTGGTCATCTTTTGAACTATTGCCTGGAGCCAGGCAGCCCTGAAAGCACCTTTCATATATAAATATGGCCTCCTGCCACGCTCCTGGTAGCCACAGGTGATGGTCTCTATATTATTCCATAGGTGAGGACCCTGAGACTCACAGGGGTGGCACAAGGCTCTGTACCAGTCCTGCTGGTCCTGGGTCCTGAGCTTGACTCCTCTCCTAGGCCACAAAGACACCAAAGACCTGTCCCTTTTTTTTGTTTTGTTTTGTTTTTTTTGTTTGTTTGGTTTTTTTTTTTGTTTTTCAAGACAGACTTTCTCTGTGTAACAGCCCTAGCTGTCCTGCAACTCGGTCTGTAAACCAAGTTGGCCTTGAACTCACAGAGCTCTGCCTGCCTCTGCCTCCCGAGTACGGGGATTAAAGGTGTGCACTACCACCACCACCCACACAAAGACCTGTCTTTATGCAGGAAAGTAACAGTGAGACCTTCTCGTGGCCATGATGGTGGTGAGCAAAGGTCTGTAGTGGGGGATGAAGTCGGCCATTAGGGACAATGCCAGACCACCAGTAGGCCCCAAACCAAGGGACATGGATGGACATAGATCATGGACTCAACCAGCTCAAGAAAACTTGGTTACTGTGAGCTGCTACATCACCCCAGTGACAGCTTGGGTGTCTCCCAGGTCCACAGTCCAGTGGACGCTGCAAAGGAGATGAAGAACTGGGAATTCTGAAAGCTGAAACCACGGGGCTGTGGCTGTAACTCAGCTGGTAGAGCGCTTGCCTAGCATGCTTGAAGCCCTGAGCTCATCCCCTTCATCAGCACCACGTAAACAATGGGTGGTGGCACACTCCTACAAGCCTAGCACTCAGAGACAGAGGCAGGACGTCAGAGGTTCATAGTTATCCTTGGCAACAGAGCGAGTTTAAGGCCAGCCTGGGATACTTGAGGCCCTGTCTCTAAAGGAAAAAAAAAAACAAAATAAAAACAAACAAACAAACAAACAAGTTAATTGGTTGAGGGAGATGGATTTGTGGGTAAAAGCTCTTGCTAAAACAGCCTGGCAACCTGAGTTTCCTTCCTGGAACACATGTAAAAAGGCAGAAGCAGTGGCCCACATCTGTAATCTCAGCACACCTATGGAAGAATGGGAGGAAGAGGGGGAGGAGACAGGAGCAGAGGGCCAGCAAGACTGGACTTCATGGTGCAGCAGCAGAAACAGCAAGAAACTCTGCCTCGGCAAGGTGGAAGGCGAGAAGCATCTCCCACATGTGTGTGCTTGCATGCGCACGTCTCTCTTTCTCACACACACACACACATAAATACAAGTAAAATTTAAAAACATTTCATCATCACAAAGAACAAACAAAATCCAGACCAAGCCAGAGTCCCCACTGGGATATCCACCAAGTGTGGGCCCAGCCGAAAGAGGGGCCGCTGCTCTCCACCTCATGTGAGGGGCCATGGAACAGCTGGGCTGAGGGCTCACCACTCAGGCCTCCTCCTCCCCGGTCAGCTCCCATGAGCTCACAGGAACATTCAGTGTTTGGCAGATGCCAAAAGGATCCATAAATATGACTGCACGAGGTTGCAGGGTCCAGCTCTGGGCAGCTCCAGCCAGCTTATCTTCATGCAGCCTGTGGCCAGCGTCTCGGGAAGTGACAGAGAGGAGTCCCTGTGGTGGCGGTGTCCAAACTGGCAAGGGCTTCTGGAAATTTGGGGAAGCCAGGTGGACCCCTCTGGCGTGGGCTGGACCTGACAGTGAGGTTGTGAGTTAATACACTCCCTCCTCTCTTGCCTTCTGTAGCCCCAGAGACAACTCCATGGGGCTGGCGACTAGGAATGGCCAGTATGGGAGATGGTGGACACTGGGCCAGGCCCTTAGCAAAAGATAACATGTGCCAAATCCATCCAGGACCTTGGCACTCTTGCCTGTGGCTTCTCTTTGTTTCTCTTTCTGATGATCCCCCAAGAAGGGCAGTGTGTGTGAGAGGGGCTTCATCAATACAGTCCTTTTCCCCTGGAGGCCAGCCTCTGACATTGCACTCTGCACACAGTAGGTCCAATCAGACAAGCCTGTCAGAGACCACTTCCTAGGAGCTGAGCCCTGTAAAGGCATCTGCGTGGGCACCCCTCAGGAATCAGCCTGGTTTTGCACAGCAGCCCCAATAGAGGATTAAAGTGCCCCCCCCCCCCCACACACACACACACACGGGCCTTAAAGAGACAGCAAAGAGTTTGCGCTGCCAGCCGTGGGCTGGAGCAAGCACGCCTTTGGGACTCCACAAGGGCCTTTTGTTCCCAGAATCAATTGAGGCCACTATGGGGTCACAATGGAGGCCTTTCAAAGAGACAAAGTGCCTCTGGCCTGGCTAAGTGTCCCTGCACACGTGGGCATCTGCCCAGAACATTAAAAATAACACAATTTGAAAAAACAGATTTAAAGTGTACAATCTAGTGGCCTTTGTTCTGTGTCTGGTATGTGCATTGGCCTTTGTTCCATGTCTACCACATGCAGTGATGGCGGACAAGAGCTGGGGTGCTGGAGGTGACACCAGGGCTCCCAGCTGGGACCTCTCGCCTTTGTCTTAGGTAACTGGGTAAATGCACAGTTCCAGGCTCATTGGAGGACCCAAAGAGGTCCGATCTGTGCACAGATGCCAAATGAGAAGAACCACCCCTGCTTGGGAGATGCCAAGGATGCTGGGAGCCTCTCGCGTCTTCACTTGATCTCGATTGCACAGGCCGGCCTGTGTCCTTTCTGGTGCTGTTACTGGGCCAGGACAGTCAGCTGTGTAAGGGAAAAGGTTTGCCTTGGCTCGCCGTGTGCAAGGCTTCAGTGCCCGGTGATCTTTCGGCCTGCCTCTTTGGGTCCATGGTGGCATAGTACATGATGGGCAGAGCCCATGGTAGAGCAGCTTTCCCACGGGCACAGCCGCGGGGCCTCCTTTCCATTTGGCTCTACCTCCAGAAGCCTCCACGATGTCCCCAAACACAAGAGGCTGGTGACCAAACCTTTAACATGTGACTTTTGAGAGACAGTCAAGATTCACATCACTGGGATAAGGAATCTGAGGTATGGAAAGATAAGACGATTTGTCTGTGGTTTGTCATACCTAATGTCTCATCCCAAGAGGGTCCCCGTCTTTCTGGAAACTGGGGCCCTAGATATGACACGCTTATGACAGGTTTTACTAATGCCAAAGGCTCTAAGTGGCACATGAGTAACGGCAAGCACACAGGAACCCAGCCTGTCTAGTAGGTAAGTCTCAGATGAGGGACATTTGATTCTTCTCTTGGTCGTGGAGAGAAGTCTCATGATCTTCCAGGGATCTGAATCCTCTCAGGGAAAGGTAAAGTTTGACTCTACAGAGAAGCAAATCTTGTAGGCTGCCCACTGGGCCAGGGTAGTGATGCCAGGCAAGAGGTTGAGTAGAATTTGAGAACTGACAGCCAGTAGAAGAATCCGACGAACTAGGTCTCTGAACTGGCCCAAGAGTGTGACCTCTCTCTCAGCCTCGTTCCCTGACTGCAGAGTTAGAATGTTAACTGACCCGTAGGGTGTCAGGAGGATTCGAGAGCTTGGTTCAGTCAAGACCCGAGACCAAGGAAGGCTCCGTAAGTACTTGGTGGAAAATACGAAGGGGAAGGTCTGGAACATTCCTGAAATTTCTAGCTGAACATACGACAGTTATTTGCCTTGTTAGCCATGTTCTTGATATACTGTCATAAAATTGGATTATAACTATTGCCCCCCCTCCCCTCAGAATATAACATCACTTACTATAGCTTCACTTCAAAAAACCAACCCAGTCCTCTGGAAAAGAGGCTGGTCCTACCAAAACCCTCTGGCCACCTAGGGAACTGTGCCAGGAGAGCCTCAGAGTGTCGAGGTCACTGGAACAGACATAAGCCTCCCTCAAGACCCCAACAGGAGAGTCCAGGCTTGAATAGCTAGACTCACCAGGGAATAGCATTAGTGAGAGCCAAGGAACCTGTAGAAGGAGACCCCCAAGGCCCTGGAGAACCAGAGACTTGTTCAGCTCTCTCCTCACCTCTCTTCTCCCCACCAGGCCCTGGTGCTCAGGCCGCCCGCTCTCCCCTCTGAAGCTGCCTCTCAGCTTCCACACTGAAGTGAAGAGAGCAGCAGTAGCAGTTTAGAACCGCTGCCAGCACACACCACAAAACCCACAGAGCAAGGTGGGGAAAACCCCAGGAGACTCACTGGAGGTGACTTCAGTGTCCACTAGCCACAGAGAATCCAGCCTTTGTAGCCTTAGATTTCTGGGAGTTTTAATTGGTGAACATCTTTTTTTTCTTCTTCTTTCTTTTAGTGTTTGGTTGATTGTGTTTGACAATCTTACTCTGAGGCCCAGGCTGGCCTTCAGCTCTTAGGTGTCCTCCCACCTCAACCTGGCAATATGAGTCACCATTCCCCTGTTCTGTTGACAGTCACGGGGATCACACACAGGACATCCATCTACAATGGCTGGGTGTAAAACTACACCGGCTCCGTTCTGTGCTCCACTCACTCCACGCTATGGGAACTAGGCTGAAAATTTAAAAGCATACAAACACAGACAGAGACAGACAGACAGAAGGGGTCACGGGGGACATCCTTGAGACAAGAATGCCAGGAATGTCCCCTTTATTGTGCTCAGGGGCAGCTTCTATAGGGCTCTGGCCACGCCCCAGCTTTCGGGATCTCTTAGCTGCAGACTCACGAGAACCCACTCCCCTGCCATCAGGGTCTTGTGCTCAGAGCAGCTGCAGGCTGCTTAGAGCAGAGGAAAACAAGTTGTTTACAAGAAATTCAGAGTCTGGTGGTCCCCAGTCCCCAACAGCTGGGGTAAGAGACAGGTACACTGAGCCATGAGTGATAATGGTGTTGATGAAAGGCCCAGCTTCTACCTGCCACTTCCTCCAAGTGCTGACCTCACACCTGTCCTGCTCCTGGGTATCTGGATCCCCAGACTCTTATCCTCCGTTTAATACTGCAAGCCACCATGCCCTAGATCATGTCCCATGATCCTACCGCCTCTTGGCAGGTGACTTATTTGGGTGCTTATCATTTCCAATCAGGCAGAATAGGTCTGGAAGGGCTGAGGGATCTACCAGGTCGGAGGACTATTTGTGGCAGACACAGGAGGAAGTGGATTAACTTGAGGGCCATTCCTGTGACTCACTCCTAGCCAGAACGAGCCTGTGGGGAGGGTACCGGTGGACAGGCAGCATATTTTCACATTGAAAATTAGGGTTGGGGCCTCCGGTCTCAGCCAGTGCCCCACCTGGGACAAATAATGACAGGAATGCACCCTGAGACAGCATGCTCAGCCAAGCTAGCCACGGCCTGATGCTGTGATATGACCTGCCCCGCCCTTTACCAACTTCTCTGAGCTGAGCAGAATGTTCTGGGCCCTGGTGCTTGCAGGCTAAGTGTGCCAGCTCTGAGGGGGTGAGGGGGTTGCCTCCCAAGGGGTACTCTCCCACGCTCTGGTCCAACTTTTTCTGTAACAAAAAGGGGAAGGTGCTGGCCTCTCTTGACTACAAGGTGTGGGGATAGGGAATCTGGATAGCCAGGGAAACCTGGCCATTAGTCAGTTCAGATCCTTCCTGCCCTTGGCTGTATGAGGTCTCCTCGTGTGTTAATGGGGAGGTTCCCACAGCATTATCCATAAGGTGGGGGTTAGGAGCATTGTACCCGGTGATGAACCTACTAAGTATACTGCTGTCTTCAGTATTCAGATGAAGAGGCAGGTGCACTGGGCCTGAATATCACCTAAAACACCCCTGCCAAGGGCCAGAGATCTGTCCCAGAACAACCCACACAGGCAGAAGAGTCGCAAAGATACTCGGTGTCTCTATTCTTCACTCTGGGCCCCAGGCCAGACTGGATCCAGAGCTTAGCTGCTCTGGTTCCTTTGATGGTTTAAGACTTAGTGCTCCCACCGGGTGGTGGTGACACACGCCTGTAGGGGAGGCCACTGGTTAGTTCCCGGCTGCTCTGCCCCGAAATAATCACACAGAAACTGGATTAACTAAATCACTGCTTGGCCCATCAGCCCTAGCTTCTTATTGGCTAACTCTTACATATTAATTTAACCCATTTCTAATAATCTGTGTATCACCACATGGTTGTGGCTTACCCGGTAAAGTTTCTTCTGGCTCCAGTGGGGCTACATGGCTTTTCCCTGACTTTGCCTCTTTTCTCCCAGCATTCAGTTTAGTTTTCCCTGCCTATCTAAGTTCTGCCCTATCAACAGGCCAAGACAGTTTTTTTATTCACCAATGGTATTCACAGCATACAGAGGGGAATCCCACATCACATGCCTTTAATCCCAGCACTCGAGAGGCAGAGGCAGGCAGATCTCTGTGAGTTCAAGGCCAGCCTGGTCTACAAGAGCTAGCTCCAGGACAAGCTCCAAAGCAACACAGAAACCCTGTCTCAAAAAACCACACCAAAAAAGGCTATAGTGCTCCCAAGAACGCTTATGTTTTAGCTGGAGACCCTTGAAATTTTGCAAGAAAGTCTCTCATCATGCTGTGTGGGATGATAGAGTGGGCATTTGGGGATTTCCATAGTTCAAGGATTTTCATAGTTCATATTTTTCTCTTTTTTTATGTGTATGGGCATTTGCCTGCATGCATGTCTGTGAATCAAATGGTGCCTGCAGAAGTCAGAAGAGGGCTTTGGCTTCTCTTGAGACTAGTGGCCTTTGTTACAGACCATTGCAAGCCACCATCTGGGTGCTCAGATCAAATCCAAGTCCTCCAGTAGAAGAGCCAGTGCTCCTTAACCACTGAGCCGTCTCTCCAACCCCAGTTCATTTCTCTTTATTGCATTCCCCAGTATCCCATTGTCTACATATATCTTAGATGATCTATTTATCTCTCAATGGATGGGAGTTAGTTCACTTTGAACACTCCAAAGAGCTGCTAGCAACAATCATGTAAAAATCTTCTGTCCAAAGAAAGGTATTTTATTTCTTCTTGAATAAGTACCTAGCTGTTGAATGGCTGGGTCACGTGCTAGCAAATATTTAGATTCATAGGAAACCATCAAAATGGCTCCCACCAGAAATGTATGAGCATTCCAGTTCCTCCACATCCTCACCAACACTTTCTGTTGTCAATATTTTCTAGTGTTATTCTTTCTCATTTGTGTATAGTGATATCCTATTGAGATTTTAGCAAGTATTTCTCAGTGAGTGATAACGTTAAATGATTTTTTCATTGCTATTATTGACATTTTATGTATATATATGTGTGTGTGTGCTTATGTGTGTCCACATTCATGGTTGTAGCTGTACTATTTGTAGGCAGAGACTGCTCGTTCATTTCCCTGCTGCCCAGACCTGAATAATCACCCATAAACTATATTAATTATGACATTGTTTGGCCAATATCTTAGGCTTCTTATTGGCTAGCTCTTACATCTTAAATTAACCCATTTCTATTAATTTATGTATCGCCATGAGGCTGTGACTTACCAGAAAGGTTCTGAGGAGTCTTTTTCTTTCAGCAGCTATATGGCATCTCCTTCACTCTGCTTACTCTCTCTATATATCTCTTCCAGCCTGACTATATTCTGCCCTGCCATAGGCCAAAGCAGCTTCTTTATTAACCAATGGTAATAAAACATTCACAGCATACAGAGGGGAATCCCACATCATCTATGGTTAGAGTATGGTTAGTCTAATTTGCCAAATGCAAATGCACTAAATATTTTAACTATAATTCTTGCTTGATAATTGTTTTATATATGTAATTTTACTATGTTAAAGTTAAAACCTTCTTTTTTATTTAGACAGAAAAGGGGAAATGATGTGGGATGTCCTTCTGTATACGTGTTGCTTTTATTGGTTGATAAATAAAGCTGCTTTGGCCTTTAGCAGTGCAGAATATAGTCAGCCTGGAAGAGATATTTAGAGAGCATAGGCAGAGTCAGGGAGATTCTATGTAGCTGCCAAAGGAGTAACATGCCAGCACTGGTAAGCCACAGCTTAGTGGCAATACATAGATTAATAGAAATGGGTTAACCTAAAATGTAAAAGTTACTTAATAAGAAGCCTGAGCTAATAGGCCAAACAGTGTTGTAGTTAATATAGTTTTGTGAAATTATTTGGGTCTGGGTGGCTGGGAAATGAACAAGCAGTCTCCGTTTACAACTATTCACACAGCTAAAATATGGAACCAGATTAGATGCCCATAAACTGATGAATGGGTAAAGAAAATGTTGTTTGTGTGCACAGTGGAATTTTATTCAGCCACAAAGAAGCATGAAACTGCATGTTTTGCCCTCTAGTGTTAAACCATCTTTGTATTCCTAAGATCTCCACTTAGCCATGGTATATTCACTTTGCAGGATTTGATTTTTAAGGATTTTGCTTAAAGGTTTGCATGTAGGTGTCTATAAGGGTGGTGATTAGTTTTCGTGACTTGTGGTGTCACTTGCCTGGCTTATTAGAATCATAGGATGAACTGAGAAGTTTTCCCTTTTTTTCCCCCAATCACAATGGTACCATATACTGGATATAATATAAAGAAAAGAGGTTTATTTGGGCTCATGATCCTAATTCAAGGTCAATGGGCCCATATTTTTGGGCCTCCACAGCCTTCTGGCTGGCATTCCTGAGTTGGCACAGGACATCACAGCAAGTGACCTAACCAAACTGGCTTTTATAGTGGGCCCACTCTCAAATAACTCATTAACTCAGTAACCTAATTGCATGAATGTTGTGAGATAATCTTTTGGTACACTGTGAAGACATGTCTCTGCCAAGGCACCTTTTGATTGTTTTTAATAAAGAGTTAAATGGCCAATAGCTGGGCAAGAGAGAATAAGTGGAACTTTCAGGGAGAGAGAGGAGCTGGGGATGAATTTAGGTACAAAGGGACACCAGTGAGACACTGAGAAAGCCAGATATATAGAAAGAAAAAAAGAGAGGTAAAAAAGTCACATGGTAGAATGTGAATTAATAGAAACTGCTTAACTTAATTATAAGGGCTAGTTAGGAACAAGCCTAAGCTAAAGGCCAAACTTTCATAATTAATAATATCTCCTTGTCATTATTTGGGGGCTGGGAGCTGACAAGAAAGTCTGACTACAAATGGCTCCCAAACTCTGGCCATGTAAATCCCACACATAAGGACTGAGAAAACTGGGGGAAAAATTTCAAACATAGAGTCAGAATCAACTTCATGGCCTCCTTAATAAATTTGGTCTTGCCAGGGACTCTTTTAAGAGACCCTGCTATGCAATAAAATGCTTGAATGGCATAAGACCAATAAGAGACGCCTGCCACAGCAGCGACACCACAGCTTCCCAGAGATAGGATGGTTAGGAGGACCCAAACCAGCTGTGCTAAGCTGGTCACATGACAGAGGGCCTGGCAGGTTAAGGTTTGGCTCACATGGTCAGAAAAACACTGCAGATGTGTAAAAACAAAACAAGACAATAGAAAACCAGGTCCAAGTCGGAAAAAAAAAAACCCTCTAAACAGTTGCTTGAAAATGTGCTTAGATGTTGAAGAAAAAAAAAGGAAATGAATATAGTCAGAAAAAAATCAATAAATTAAAAATAACAAAGTAAAAGCTTTAAAGAAGAAATTAAGTAATATAAAAAGTAATAAGCCATGTAAGGATGGAAAATACACAGGGCATCTGGATCCTGTATGTTGCTTTGTTGTCTTTGAATTTTTTGAGTGCTGGTGAGCAAAGGGCAGGCATTGCTGAAAGATATTGGATTATAGAAAAAACTGCTAAATTAAAGTAGCCTATGTATTTTAAGGATGTATTCAGAGTGGAAGTCAGGAAATGTGTTGCATTGGAGGAGAGGTTATGCCTTTGTTTCCACAGGAAACATAAGTCAGTGGATTCCTTCAAAATTAATAAAGACAGGATTTGATCAGGGAAGACCTCCTGAAAATCTTGGCTGCAGATATAAAGAAATAAACCAAGAAAAACTGCAAGACAGGTGCCATAAATGCTAATCCTTCTGCTATGGGAACAGCTCTGAGACGGGATGAAACATGATAAATCTGATTGGCTACAGAGTCCTCGTGACATTTTACTACCTGCCATCCTTTCATAGACATGGGTGGAGATTTATAGTACAGTTTGGTTACGCAGTTCAAACTTTAAAAGTCAACAGATGCCTTTTACCTGTTCAAACAAAACAGAGAATCATCTTTAACTGATTTGTGCATGCTGCACATTCCATACTTGTGTTTAATGAAGGTATGTATGTTACCTTTAAAAATTTGTATGTTTTCAGAAAAAAGGACCAGACATCAACGAAGACAAGTAGCCCAGGTGATCCAGCCTCTCAGAAGGCCTCTGTTGCAGTTTCCTCAGAAATCAGCATCTAGGACAACCTTGAAGGGGCTGATTGAGATGGTTCAGCCTTGTAGACTACTCCAGTCAGGACTTCAAATAAGCTCTGTACTTTCTCACCACACTGAGGCTGGACAGAAGCTAGCTCTCCCAGGACTTAACCATTATCTCAATTTTCTCAGACTCCCTAAAAATGTTGTTACCCCAGACAGCAGAAAGTAATTTTAAGAACATGACACCCACATTCCCAAGAGGTGGGGTGGGTAGTTTTTGGTCATTTGCTGGATTATGGATGTTTGTCATTATTTAGGGGGGTTGTTAGCAAGTTGTTACTGACCATGGTCAAAGAAAGAAACTAAGTAAAGGGAAGCTAGATTCAGGGATCTCTTTTTGAAAAGAAAATAGAGGGATATAGGAATGACAGGAAAAAAATATTGAATCTATTTTTAAACTAAAAAAACAACTATTAACCTCAAATATTTTACATTGGTATGGATTTTTGTACATTGATACAAATTTAAGGTTATTTTTGTTAGAACATACCATATATGTTTCTACTCTTGTTTAAAGTATTTTTGTATATTGATATAAATTTAAGGTTATTTTTGCTATACTGTATACATGCTTCTACACCTGTTTAAGGTATTGTACCTAAACAGTTCATTTGACAATATAATGTAAACTAGTCCTTGAAAGTTATTATTATGAACTATTTAAGATAATTAAGAAATGCAGGTTAGTAGTTAGTCATCAAACAATAAAATTTGTGGCCATGTTAGGTATGTTTTAAAGATGAAACAGAGATATATTTTAGATAGTTAAATGCTCTTCAAACACTTTAGAGACCTACAGAATATGGTATGCCATTTAAGATGCTTTAATAACAGGCTTTCTATGACAGTGAGACACATATGTTGCTGGCAGCACCAATTTACTTCAAAAAAGAATAACCTCCATATGGAGTTTGTGGTCATTTGTGGGAAAGATATCCAGTGGGCAAGAAACTGCCTTTGTCTCTACTGTTGACTGTATGCTGTCCAAATTGGGCAAACAGGACACAAAAGGAAGCAACTGCCAAACTTTGCCAAGACACGGTAAGACAGTCCTTCAAAATTCTTGTTTCACAGAAAAGTCTGTCAGATATTCTAAGCCTGTAGGCCAAAGGTGAATGTCCCAACAGGAACCATGGGTGACTGTCCAGTCAGACAGATGTCTCTGTCATTTCTATAGTTTTAGAAGTTATTTGCTCTGTACTTGTGGAGGCCTGAAATTATGAGCCTGTTTCCAAGTTGATCAAAGGTCAGAGACTTGGAACTTGCCTCTAGTTCCTTCGTGGTTATTGTGCTTCTAGCTCAAACAAAGTTTCCACCTAGTTGTTGATCAGAGAGTTCTGCTCTCTCAAGGTTATTGTCAACATGTATGGCTAATTGCCAGACCTTGTACTCCAGGAACAGAGAAGTAGATTGTTCCTACCTCAAACAAAAGCCTAAGGATCCAACTAAGTTCCAGTTCCTTTTATGGAGATAACTTGGGATTCCACACAGGGAGTGGTTTGCCTACAGAGTGTTTTGGTTGAGGGTGTGAGCCTGACTTGGTGACTTGTTTTGTTCTAGCAACAGAATATTTAACTATGAATGTAGCCCACAGCCTTCAATTAGTATGTTCATTTCCTGAATCGTGTTAATACAGTCTTTTGTCTTACTCCTACCTTTTGGAGTCAGGGTTATTTTAAGCAGTTGGAAATTAAATGTGGGCAAATTTTCAGTCCTCACTGGAATTTCCTCCTGATACTATCCTATATGTTTCTCCATTTTATTATTTTATTTGCATCTTCATATTCTTTACTATATTTCTAATCACCATGCCTTTACCCTGGCAGGAAGTAATTTTGTTGAGGCTGGTCCCCGAGAGTACTTCCTGTTTACTCAGGTAAAATTTTTTCCTTCTTGGGTCTCTGATGGGGATTGAAGACTAGATAGTATAATGTTTTCTTTGTTACCAAATTCAGAAAAGAAACATACAAAAGAGATATAAAGTTTATACAGCTAAGAGACATAAAATCTTAAGTTAATTATCTAAAAAAATGTTTTAAGGTCTAAAAGAACATTTTTAGGTTATGATACAAATTATGATAGAAAGTAGTTTAGATATAAAACTTTGGATTCACCAAGATAAGATAGATAATAGAATATTTTCTCTGAATTTGCCAAATACTAAGGGACTAGACATTGTGAATGTAATTCTTATCTGATAATTGTTCTTATTGCATATAGTTTTACTGTTAGTGTTAAAAACCTTTCCTTTTTATTTAGACAAAAGGAGGGAAATGTTGTGGGATAAACTTCTTGTACACTATGAAGATGTGTCTTTGCCAAGGTATCTTCTGATTGGTTTGATAAAGAGCTAAAGGGCCAAAGCTAGGCAGAAGAAATAGGTGGGACTTCCAGAGAGAGGAGGGGAAATGGGGATGAATCTAGGTGCAGGGGAGACACCAGTGAAACACTGAGGAAGTTGGATATACAGAAAGAAAGAGAGGTAAAAATGCCACGTGATAGAACACAGATTAATAGAAACTGGTTAATTTAAGTTATAGAAGCTGGGCATGTTCTTCCATGAACTGCACACACATGGTATGCAGACATATATTTATTTAGGCAAAACACCCATACAAATAAATTAAAATAAAATAAATTTAAAATGTTTAAATGTACCTTCATAGTATATGAAAGAACCTATTTTCCAGTCTTTCCCAACACATATCATGACTGTTCTTAATTTTTGCTCAAAATTATGTTGTTTGAACTTGTATTGTCCATTAGTTGGATTTTTGGTCTTTCCCAGGCATATTAGCTGTTTCCTGAGAGAGCCACTTCTTTCCAGCCAGTGCCTCTTTTTCACTGGGTTGTCTTTTCCCTCCAAGTGGTCCACCCTATCTTAGCACCAGCTTATTCTACTTCTGAAGAAATTTTATTGGACTTTATCTTGCACTTGTGCTCGTGTATGTGTGCACGAGTGTGTGGAGGACAGAAGACTGCTTGTGGGAGTCAGTCCTTCCCATCCACTGTGTGCATTTCCAGGGGCTCAAACTCAGCTCAGGCCTAGTAGCCACGGCCTTTACCACTGAACCAGCTCCTCAGCCCATCTGGGGTACGCCTTACGGCAGAAAAGCTCACACGTGGGTGGAGCAGAAAGCTTGATCTCCTTGACAGCGCTGCCGCACCTTCAATGCTCTTCCAGCCTTCCCATGAATACCGCAGTAAGCCTTTTATGGCTAGTGCCAGTCCGACGGGCTGGGCTTAACCAGGCAGGCGGCCAGTCCTTCAGTTGTCTGGTCTGCCGATCGCTTCCTGGGGCTGCTGTGAGGACTGGGTGGTTGGGATGGGTGAGGTGGTCTGCACCCGCCTGGCCCACACAGAGCACTCAGTTGACACTCACGAAGCGACCATCAGTTATCGCAGCCCTCATGTATGGGCGCTCCCAGTCAGAGTTATCGTTAGGTATCTGCTAGTCACCGTTCTGCTCTATACTTCTCTGAGTTTGATTTTTTATATTTTAAAATGAAATTTTGTAGTTTTAACCTTTTTCATATGGGGCTACCCATAGCCCAGGCTGGCCTTGAATTCCTGATCCTCCTGCCTCAACCTCCTGAGGGCTGGTATTACAGGTATGTGCCATTGTGCCCAGGTCTGAGTTTCGTTTATTGTGTATACAGTGTTCTGCCTCCATGTATGCCTGCAGGCCAGAAGAGGGCCTCATCTCATTACTGATGGTTGTGAGCCACCATCTTTGCTGGTTTTCTGGGAATTGAACTCTGAACCTGTGGAAGAGCAGCCAGTGCTCTTAACCACTGCACCATCTCTCCAGCTCCTGGAATCTATCCTTTTAATAATGCTGTAGAAGTTTCTTATGGAAGTCAGGTTTGGGGACGCCAATGCAAAAGGTCCTGGAAGATCCTGGCCTTAAACTTTCTGTGTTAAAATAGAGGGTTCCTGGAGAGTCCCAGAGACGTCCTGAGTACGCAGACCTCTGGTGACTGATCTAGTGTAGCTCCAGTCAAGATGAAGCAGGTGTGCGCGCACCTCAGCACACACCTCCTGGACCGTTCCTCACGAGGGAATTGGGGAGGGTCTCACCTATTTCAAAGCCTGTGGCCTCTACACTGAAGGTCCTTGAAACTGGTTCTGAGCCCTGTACCACCACCCTGTTCCAGTGCCCATAAGCATTGTAAACCTAGTTTTCAGATACCTGCAACTATATCTGTGATGCCCACATTCAAAGCATTACTGAAGCGAGAGCAACATTTAGATTTTGATTTCCTCTATCACCAGTCACTAGAAGTGCATCTATTACCAGTGTGTGTCACAGGCAGAGGGCCAATTGTTTTACCAAAAATTAAAAAAATTTGGGATAAGATTTCATGCAGTCCAGGCTGACCTTGAACATACAATGTAGCCATGGATGGTCTTAAACTCCTTACCCTCCGCCCAGGTTCTGGGATACAGGCATATACCACCATGCCTGGTTTTCTATGGTGCTGAGGATTGAACCCAGAGTTTCATGAGTGCTAGAAAGTACTCAACTGACTGAGCCACATCACCAGCCATGTCTAACAGGTATCATCAGACACCGTCACATGTGGACAGGCTGGGAATTCCTGGGGTGACAGACTTCCTGGAGCAGGCAGTGACCACTGGGCAGGCAGTCACCCCATTCCTCCCACCCCACTCTGGTGACCAGCTGTCTTGGGTGCTCTCCAGAACTTGTGTCATCTCAGAGAAGAGGACACAGTGAGCCTTTGGACCACAGAATAGCTTGGGGTGGGGGTGAGAGTACCAGAGCCCCCATCTTTAGTGAGGACCACTACCTGACACTGCAGCCTGGCTTCCATTCTAGAAGAGTTCTCAGCATGTCCAACGTGAAGTAGAAACATCTAGATGTCAATGGCCCTAAAGGTTCTAGTCAAAATGGTCAGTCCAAGTCCGTCACAGCTGTCAACTGAGAGAACAGACTTTGCCCCGCCCTGCCGTGAGTCTCTATAGCATAAGAAGCCCTAACTACATAGGGACCTTGAGAACACACCAGACCTGGAGTAGGGTTGAGGGGAAAAAGACTGCATTTTTCTGAGCTACATTCTCAAGAACACTTCAGAGGCCCATTTTTTTTCCCTGCCCTCTGAGAGCCAACAGAATACTCTGAACTTGATGTTTGCCTTCTCTGAAGATCTACTGCTCTCTGAAGCTTTGCGTGGTAGCAAGAACAAGCAGCAATTCCTCAGTGTTCACTTCAACAGGAGGAAGGGAGGGACCTGGTGGAATCTGTCAGGTCCAAAGGAAACTCCCATTTCCCCAAATTCTGGCAGTTAGACAAAAGCCAACCTTCCTCAGGAACTTGTGAAGCTGGTTCCCCTCTACCGAAAGAAGCCATTTCCCTATCACTGGCAGAAGGGACAATGGCTACATGTGGTGCCTATTAGCACACCAAAGCACATGCTGGCCTCTGGGATCCCTCAGTATCACAAAAACGTACCTGTTATACCTTTTGGAGCACAAGATAGCATCTGGCTCTTCTTAACTCCTCGTCTACCCTCAACTTCTCCAGACCATGGGCTTCCTTCCCTCTAGCTACGCATTCTCCTTATAACCCTGCTATTTCAGCTGCTTATTGCTTTGTCTTCAACTCTTCCTCTCCTCCTGACTTCTGTCTCCCTCTCTCTAGCTCTGCTCTGCTCCTGCTTTTCTCCTGGCCACGTTCAGGTTACTCCTTTCTTTCTGCGCTCTGGACTCTTTGAGAAGCGTCTAGCTCTTATCCCCCTTGTGTCTACAATGACAACCTTCCCCTTAACCTCACCTTTGAGTGTGTGTGATCCGTTCATACAGAACCCAGAGTGGGAGCAGTTTCTGGCCCTGGAGTAGGCAACCAGCTTAAGGTTTGGAACTGCAATTGAGAGCTGCAGGGAATGCTTTGGCTGAGGGAGCATCCTACTAACCCTGGCAACACAAAGTAAAGGCTACTCATAGGTCTAGGTCACAGGAGTTCTAGGGGTAGGTGAGTGAGGACAGCTGCAGGCCTGAGCGGAAGTCTTGATCTCCAGGAGTTTAGGCTGGGGTTAGGGCAGTACCACAGAATTCCAGCATTTGGGAAGAGAATGAAACTGGAAGACATAAACCTTACCCCGACCTTTCTAGTATATCTGTACTATTATTTTTAGAGATTTATTTTTATTTTTAATGTGTGTGTGTGTGTGTGTGTGTGTGTGTGTGTGTGTGTGTGTGTGTGTGTGTGTGTGGTAAGTGCAGGTGCTCATGAAGGCCAGAGGCTGCAGATCCTCCTAGAAACTGGAGTTATGGGCATTTGTGAGCCATCCAATCTGGTTGGGAACCCAACAGGGGTCTTCCAGAAGAACAGTCTGTACTTTAAACCACTAGCCATTTTTCCAGACCACCCACAATATTCTTAGCTAGAGAACTTTCTAGATTATATTTCCTGGGTGCTGCAGGAATAAGATAAAAATAGTGCAGCCCTGCTGTGGGGACCCTGGTGGACACACCCCAACAACAGGCGGCTGATTTTCAAGGAATCCTCAATGCTGAAGATTGCCCTCAGCTAGGCTCTTCAGTTTGCTCAGGCCCATCCCTCTGCCCTGGTCCCTGGGGGTGAGGGGGTGAGGGGCCGGTCCTCCCCAGGCAGAGGGCTATAACAGTGACACCATGCTTTTAGTCTGTCAATCATTCCATCTATCTTTCAGTTTTACAGATAGGTAAACTGAGGGCCCGGAAGAAGCGAGAGCACCTGGGACACATGGTCTGTTTTTTATTAGTTATTCATTGGCTACATGTATGCAGAGTTTTGACTCCCCATCACTGGGGATGGGGAGCCGGGTTTTCTTTCTGTCCTTCAATCAATCATAGGTCTCTCTGTGTCTGAGAACTTTCCGGAGCTTTGACGCCACCCAGCTCTGTTGGCCACTTTGTACCTGGACATGACTGTGAAGTTCATGGGTTTACTGCTTCCCAGGGTGTTTGAAAATCAGTCACCACAGAGTTCTGGCCTTGGCCACCCACGGTGTGTTTGGCTTTCCAGGAACAGCCCCCCTCTCCATCCTCTGCAGACTCCAGGTCGCCATCCAGGTCGCCAGGTCTCAGGCCCTGACCGAAAGAACTTCCTGGTGCCTGGTGCGCTGGAACCCCGCGGTGGTGTCAGCTGGGGACACAACCAGCGATTTGTTTGCTAGGCCCCACTTCGGAAACGGCCCAGTTCCACCTGGGCTGAGGACTTTAGGTTCTTCACAGAGCACACACACACCCCTCGCCGCCCCCCCCCCCCAACCACCACCGCCACTGCCGTCCGGTTCAATGCTCATTATACAGTTGCTTCCACAGGCCTTCAGGCTCGCTCAAGGCTCACAGAACCACACCATCCTGGGACCAGGCCCTACAGCTGCCTGCTCTGTCCTGCAAGGCCAGCCTGGGAGAAGCCGCTTGGGGCAGATGCCGGATGGATCCTATAGGGAGGAGGCGCCCTCCTGGACAGCAATGCTACAGCTTCCTGTGGGTGAAATTAGCAGCCCACCACAGCTCAGGAGCCATTAGCAGCCCAAATCGGAGTGCACCTGCCCGACTCCAGCCGGGACGCGGGGCGGGGCGGGGGGGGGGGAACGTGATGGGAGTAGCTCAGGCCTGGCGCCTCACTTTGCTGTGCACCCCCTAGCGGCGCTCCTCTGTAGTTCTTGCAGCCATTCCGCAGCACTGTCCCATGACTCTTCTGGTCTTTTCCCACGGCCAAGTGGCTGCAGAGCCGCTCGGAACTAGTCAGGCAAGTCCCCACTCACAGAGGAGCATAGTGTGACCATACACACACACACACACACACACACACAGACACACACACATCCACACCCGCATTCAAGACCCTAAGAAAAACTATTCCTTCCTCCCAATTGTCCTACCTTACTTTCCCCGAAAATACAGTAAGCTTCCCCTGTAAGCGCCTCTCTCCCACCCCATACCCCACAGGAGGGAGGGGGGAAAAAGCCCCAGATGAAGGAATTTACCGGCATTCTTGGGCATACTGGCCTCAGGAGCTGGCTCTGGGGGCCAGGTGCTCAGACAGCCTTTAAACGGCTGTAACCTTGAGCAAATTCTTATAATATAGGAATCTCAGTACTCAAGAATTTTTAGTTTACAAACCCAAGTGGACTGTCTAACACGTGTTAGATAATAAATGCCAGCCTTTTGAAGACCATTGTAAAAACACTGTAACTTACAGTGACACCCCCCCCAAAAGCAATATTTGTGACCCAAATGAGGATCCTATTCAACATCAAAGTAATAGCCAATCTCTGAGGGGGAGGAATTAGATTTCCTGCTAAGAAAAGGGCTGAGTGCCTCTGCACTGGCTGCCTGCCACACAGCAGCCAATGTCATTGCTGGGTGACTGACACCCAGATGCTCCCCAATAATCCCAGACCGAGGCAACCTTCTGCCTCTGCCAGGCTCTCCACTCTCATTCCAGTCAGTTCTGAAATTTTTTAAAACAGTGGGATTTTTTTTTTTTCTGTTGAGATGCTGGTGCCTCACAAGCCAGAGCCATGAGGAGCCCCCAATTCAGAAAGCTCCACTCCCTGTTCTCTCAGACAGACCCGGTTCACACACAGCTTCCCCTCACCTGTGCCGCCCTGGCAGGAAGTGTGGGCTTCCTGTTTCATGCGTGTGCCACTAGTCACTCGTAGAAAGCTAAACTGGGTAGAGGAGTAGAGAGCAATTCAGCACTTGACTAAGGCCACGCCTGCAGGGGGATGGACTCTGAAGCCATCCCACAGCCCTGACTTCAGTCTGGGCCTGCAATAGACCTGTCTGAGGCATGGTGGTGCACATCTTTAATCCCAGCACTCAGAGGCAGAGACAGGCAAACGATCTCCGTGAGTTTTAGGCCAGCCTTGTCCACACAGCAAGTCCCAGGCAGACAGGTCACATAATAAGACTCTGTCTCAAATAAATAATACAATTAAATAAATAAACCTGTTTGACCCTGGTGATTGGAGGCTGGAAGATGCCAGAAACACAAGCACGCCTCATGAAGAAAGCACATGTGAGTCTTTCACGACAGCATTTGCTAAGGCAAAGTGGAAGTTGAAATGGAATTGGCAGGGCTGGAGAGACAGCTCAGTGGTTAAGAGCACTGACTGCTCTTCTAGAGGACCGGGGTTCAATTCCCAGCACCCATATGGCAGCTTACAACTGTCTGTAACTCCAGGATCCAGCACCCTCACACAGATATACATACAGGCTAAAACACCAATAAAATAATTTAAAAAAAAAAAGAAAGAAAGAAATGGAATTGGCATCCAGCATCTGAAAGAACAATTCCCCTATAGTGGACAGTCTCTTCAAACTACTTGCTTGCCAGTGACAGGGCACAGAAATGTGGGTAAAAGTTCAAAAGGGAACAGAACTATTTGAGGAACTCTCTGCCCTCTGGTGGTTGTAACTAACTTTTAAAAAACAAATGAACTGTAAATAACAGGGAGAAGAGAGCCCCATCACATGGTGACCCTACCCCACCCCATCACGTGGTGACCCTAGCTGGCTAGGGTCCCCAGCATCTGTCTTAGCTTCACAACAGCCCAGGGATGGGCACCCAGACCTTACTGTCATTCACAACCTCAAAACCCTCAGCTTTCAGAGCTGCCCTTTGACAGCTTGCAGCCATATTGGATTGGACCCACCCTACCAAAGACAGGAGCTGCCCGTTTTCAACAGTCCGGCATCTACTCCGGGTGAATGAAGGTCAACTGGCACAGAACCCATGCAAAAACTCCCACCCAACACAGCAGGCTGCATTTAACACCCACAAACCCTGCACTTCTCAGCCATTTCCCATGCACCACAGAGAAGAGGAGGAGAGAGGAAAAGGCTCTCACTGAGGACATTCTCAGGTTTGGGCTGGCCTTTTCTTTCCCCTTTGCTTTGACAGCTCTCAATGGTCCCATTTTACATTCTACATGCACATGCCAGGGATCCGCTAGGCTGTTTGTAACAGGACCCACCGCCTCTTTCCTGACTCCTATCTGGGGTGGGGAGCAGTTCCCAGACTCTCCTGTTCTTTTCGGAGGAAACCTAAAGATTTCTGAGTCTGGCTCCCAGAGAAGATGCTCCCATGACACGTACTCCCAAGCCACACCCACAGGAAACTGAAGGCGTAAGTCACAAAACAATCCCACACCAGTTTGGAATTACGATTAATAAAAGGGTTATTTATTTAAAGGGGAAAACTTACAGATCACTGCATTAGACAATAGCCCTTTTTGTGACCAGGAAAGGAGTCTAGTAGCCGGAAGTGAAGCGGAGCTGGAAGCAAGGGGGGGGGCAAGAGCAGGGCTACGGCTGCTTTTTAAAGCAAAAGAGACCATGCCCAAGTGGGCTGGTATCTTAAAGGCTATTGGCTGAAGGAGTGGAAGTAGCTCCCACAGCACCTCCCCCTTTTGTTTGAGAGTTCCAAACCAGATACAAAACAGTATACACTAGGAATAGATATCAAGTATAAGATTAGAATTACAATCAGCACAAACAATATTAAGCAAGGAACATATGCTAAATATTTTAATAAACATTCTATCCTAAGGAGTCACTATGATTATCTAATCTTCAACCCTATCGAAGGCCTGAGAAGGGAGATAATATTACTTGAGCAGGCAGGAAGTACAATCAAATAGCTTCCAAAGCTAGCAATATATGACAGAGACAACTGGCTACCTGGGCAATCACCCAAAGTCTCATTTGTGATGTTGAAGCAACCAACTTTGGTTAATGCCTAGAATAACTGACAGACCATTTTCAAAGGCAAGAAATTTTTCAAAACCATCTTATCCTGTCTTGGCAAGATTTGACAGTCCTGTTTATCCATTTCTGGATACTATATATCTTGTCAGTGGTTGAGACATGGGCATTTCTTTGCTCAAAGGCCAGTGTTTGCCAAGAAGAAAACAGGCTCCTAGTGGAGTGTCTTTGGTGCTCAACATTCTTTCGGGAATAAATTGGTGCTGCCAGAAGCAATCATGTCTCATGTCAACAAAACTCTAAGTTATTTAAATGTCATGTTCCACAGATCCTTGAAGTGATTGAAGATTATCTATCTATACAGAATATAATCTCCATGTATCTAAAGAACCTGATTAGTCTAACTATAAGTATGATAAACATAGGTGACTATTGATCTCTAATTCTTAATACCTATCTAACTTAAAGACTAAGACAATAAACAACTATGCAATAAAGAGGACAATGACTTCCAAAGGTAAACAATGTATAAGCATCTTGATCAGAGGTAGAAATGTACACTGCAATATGGTAAATATAAATATACATATCAATACATAAAAAATGTTTTAAACAGAGGTAGACGCATGCATGCATACAATATTCAATATAAGTTAACTTTGTATCAATATACAAGAATCTATACCAATGTAATTGTCTGTAAACAATAACTCACAAATACCAATCTATTATCCCATCATCCAATTTTCCCTCTTTTTTTTTTCCAAAAAGATCCCTGAGCTTATAAAATTCCTCCCCCAACCCTCAACCATATACCAATCATAATCAACCCCTAAATGATGTCCCTAAGCCTGAGGACAAACTTTGCTGGGAGAGGGGATGTCGTCTTCTAGAATTACTTCCAACTGTCATGGGGGTGACATTCTTTCTAGGGGATCCTGTGAAAGTAAAATGATGGTTACATTTCAAGATTTAATGTCTGGTAAGATTGTAAATAGTCTCTGAGTATTTTGTGGAGGTCTGGCCAGAACATTGTAAAAGATGTGCACCATTTCAGCTAACCAAGTTGGAACCATCTTGTGCAGCTGGTACCCAAAACAGGTCTTGTAGTAGTGCTATCAGTATCATGACGTCATATCAACCAGGTGGAGTTGTTGTTATGGGGCCCCATCTTCTTCCTGGAAACTTCAAAGATAGCTGAGGGAAAAATTCATTGTTCATTGTGGAAAACGTAAACATTACTTATATAGACATAAACAGATATATAGATAGATAGATAGATAGATAGATATAGATATATATTCAATGAAAGGTATAATACGCCCCTCATGTTACAGAATGGCGCCCACGTGGATAGCTGCATCCACAGAAAGCCTGAGAAAGCTTGGGAAAGAATAAAGCATGTTCTCTTGGTAACAGCAATTTCTTGGGTCTGTTCTGCTTGCTAGAGGCAAGCAAGCGCTCTCATCTAAGAGAGGCTTCATGACTCAGCTTTAGCTGTAAAACCTTGCAGCTCTTTTAAGAGGTCCTGCCATGAACACTTAAATAGTGTTGATGAAAAGCTGACCACATGCTTTTCAGTTTTCAGCTGTAGCAGGAAAAAAGATGTGCCGTTTTAAAATGCCAGCCATCCTGCCAGGGCAAACTTTGACTCTTTCAGGCAGGCGGTCCGACTACGGATCATTTGAATGTGGTTTGTGAGCACACTGCTGCAGCTTGCTTGCTGGCAGGGGCCTTGAAACGCCATAGAGTTGTGGCAATAAACATGGCTACAGCTGGTACCTCCGCCATGAGGCTGGAATTGCAGAAAGCTAAGGAATGGGCTGGATCCAGCCGTCAAAGCCACAGCTTTAATCCTACCCATATTGCTTGGTAAATTAAAGACTCATGTGGTCAGAAAAAGAAAGATATACAGTAAAGAGAGATTCAAAGACAAAGAAAACCTCTAAATGGTTTACAGTGTGTTAAAAATATATATAGGCTTGAAAAAAAGGTTAAAGTCTTTAAATTAAAAAAGAAAGAAAGAGAGTAGTTGGGTGTGATGGTACACACCTTTAATCCCAACACTTGGGAGACAGAGGTAGACCGATCTCTGTGACTTCAAGGTGTGGTATCACACACCTTTAATCCCAATGCCTGGGAGGCAGAGACAGACAGATCTCTGTGAGTTCAAGGTGTGGTAGCACACACCTTTAATCCCAGCACTGGGGAGGCAGAGACAGACAGATCTCTGTGAGTTCAAGGAGTTCCAGGACAAAGATACACAGAGAACCTGTCTCAAAAAGCCAAAAGTTAAAGTAAAAATAAAAGAAATAGAGGTTAAAATAAAGCCATGTAAAGATGAAAAATACACAGAGAATCTTGATACTGTATGTTATTGTTCTTTCTTTGAATTGTTTGAATGCTGAGGAAGGAGCAACAGCTGCTAAAAGATATTTGCTTATAAATGCTGCTAAATTAATCCAAGATAGTGTTAAGTTGGGGGCGTAGGCCCCAGCCCCTCACATCTATCCCAGCCCCCAGGCCTGGTCTGGACTCCAAATTCCAGCAGGCCGGGGTATTTAAGTGATCTCCCGCAAGAGAAACATGTGGTCCCTTTTCCTTCCTCCCGGTGGTTGCGCAGCTTCTCAGGGCCATCCAAGAGCGCAGAACTCCCTTTAAACCTGGATACTTCTTAATTTGGCTTGTTTTGATTTGGCTTGATTGGGAATTTTGCGTCGGCGGGGAGCTCATGTTAGGAAATATTCCTAACAAATAGGTATTTTGAAAATACCTTGACTTCAAAATTGAAATAAAAAGGTATGTTACTTTGGAGAAGAGATTTTGCTTTTGTTTCCACGGGAAATGAGAGGCTGTGGATGCATTCTGAGTTAAGAAAACTCAGGTTTGATCAAGGAAGACCACCTGAGAAATCTCCAGTAGGAACAGATGGCCCGGATGTCTGAGTTCTACATCCAGAACAGATTCAAGATGCTGCCTGAGATGATCAAAACTCACAGGATACTCCAGTCTGGACTTGGTCATAATTCTAAATTTTCTTTAGGTCCCCAAAAGATTATCAGCGCCCCAAACCAGCAGGAAGTAGCCTGGAATACTATGCCCACATTCCCAAAAAATGAACTATGGCTATTTTACTTTGTTTAAAAAAAGGGGGGGGGAAGTGGTGTAGGGCAATTCTATATTCTGTCAATTATGTTTTAAATTAACGCTGATTGGCCATTAGCCAGGCAGGATGTATAGGTGGGACAACCAGACAGGAAGTAGAGGTGGGGCAAGGAAAATAGGAGAATTCTGGGATGCAGGAAGCTCCCTTGGCAGTCCTGCCCAGACCACGGAAGAAGCAGAATGTGACCTGCCAACGCTGAAAAAGTTACTGAGCCATGTGGCTAACATAGATAAGGATAATGGGTTAATATACATTATATAGCTAATACGAAGCCTGAGCTAACTTATGGAGACCTCTGTGTGATTTTCTTTGGGACTTGCCAGCTGTGGGAACTGGGAAGGACAGAAACCCCAACAAGCAGGCTATCCTGTTACAGGAAACCTGCCAGAGCAGGGGAAACCCTACTCCTGCTAGATGCTGCTGTTTCAAGGCTGCTCCTGCCGCTTCAGCACAAGCAGGAACAAAGGCTCCAGACTCTGCAGACTGGCTCCACAAGGGATTGCTCTAACCTGGCGTGCCACGACCCCCCAGAGCTTAGAACTGTAACATTTACTGACAGTCTCTCCCTGCACCCTGAGTTATCTGAGGGTGGAGCTGCCACACTGGAAACGTGTCCCAGCCGGCATTCTGTGACCCTAGAGGATCTCAGAATATCTGTCTATCCTTGCATTTAGATTGTTATTCCTGCTCGTCTTTTGCTGTCTGCCCTCTCCATCCAGGAGCCCAAGATAAGAACACTTCAGCGCATGCTCAAAGCGCACGCTTGCTGTGGGCAGACACTGTGGAACCATTGCCACATCACCATGACACCTACCATCCTCAACATTGCTTCATACCCCTCAGGAACACCCTCTTTCGTCCCTAAGCACCACTAACTGGATTTCTACTACTATAGTTTACACTTCCAGGAACTTCACATGGCTGGAACATCTCGCTTGGGAGAAACCTGGCTTCTCTTACTCAAGACAATTATTCTGCTAAGCATCACTCTCCAGTTCCCTTCGCTGATAAGTCATCAACTGTCTGGACAGGTCACAGTGTCCTGAGGGTCCATTCTCCAAGGCTTTGATTTCACTTATATGTAGGGTTCCTAAGTCCCTTGCCTTGCACATTCTGGGAAAGTGGAACGGAGCTGATGGGTTGCTAGAGGCTGTGCTGACAAGCCAGGCGTCAAACTCCAGGGAACTAGTAACAGGGCCCCCACACTTTAGATTTACCTCCAGCTCTAGCAGGTTCACCATGCTTCCGGTGGGAGAAGGGAAAGGCGTTCTTTGAAATACAGCTTTCTCAGTGACAAGGCCTAGCTCTCGAGACAAACTTTTATTTCACTTTTCATTTTAATACCAAGTCACTGGGAACAATTAAATGACAAAACAATTTTTACTTAAGTAGTTTTTACCCAATGTCAATACAATTGTCAATGCTTTGGAAAAATGACATTTTTCAAAAATTATTTTTATCTTATTTTTATTTTTAAATATTTATTTATTATGTATGCAGTGTTCTGCCTGTATGTCTGCCTGCAGGTCAGAAGAGGGCACCAGATCTCATCATGGGTGGTTGTGAGCCACCATGTGGTTACTGGGAATTGAACTTAGGGCCTCTGGAAGAGCAGCCATTGCTCTTAACAGCTGAGCCATCTCTCCAGCCAGAAAAATGACATTTTTAAAAGATGAACAAACCAGGTATAAGGAAATAACACATTAGTTAATAGAAGAGAGGTCAATAAATCTCATTGCTTTTTCAGGGCAATAATAAAATAATAATAGATTGCAAAAATAATTCAAGGTCTGGGGTCACAGCTCAACAGGAGAGTAAAAACTTCTCCTTTCAAGTTCCACATACCAGTCCCAATTTTCTTGTGGATTCTATTTAAAAAGAAAAAAATGTAGATGTTCTCAATGTATCTAATTTAAAGGTATTTCTTTCATAATAATTAGCTTCTATCTGTAGCCTTGAATAATGTAACTCTAGAAAAAATTTCCTTTGGGGGCACGTATGTATATGCAGAGGGCTGAACCCAGGGCCTTGAACATGCTAGGTGAAGAGAAACTACTTTGGTACACTAATCTACGGTTGGTTTATCAGACCCTGTGGCCCAGGGGAAGGGGAATACTCCAGTACCTACAGGGTAGAACCAAGAAGTGCCCAGCATCAGGCTTACCAGAAGACTGAGGTCTAACCACAGGACCACAGAAAACTTCCCATCCTCCACATCTCACCCCTCAGCTCCTTGCCCAGGACATCACCTCTAGCTCCCAGTGACAGGGGACAAGTTACACTGAAAGCAAAGGCACCGTCTGAACAAAGCAGGGCTGAGACACAGCAGGAACGGATGTGAGTTATCAGCCCAGAAATGTCTAACGCAACTAAGATTACTCTGCTATGGGAAAATAAATAACATCAAAGAACAGATGGCAATGTAAACAGAGGGAGATTCTACAGGAGAATCAGAACCACGCCGGGAGGAAACGGTGGAAACACGCCAGGGGTGTCCTTCAGTGGCAGAGCTCATCTAGCTGGTTCAAGATCCTGGGCTCTGTCTCTGGTACTACAAGAGGAAAGAAAAGAAGTATGACACTAAGTGGGGCATATTTGCACACCACGTAATCACAACATGTAGCAGGAAGATCAGGCCAGCTCTGGCCACATGGAGAGAGTCAAGAGGCCAACCTGGAGTACGTAAGATCCCGTGTCTCAGTTACTGTCCTATGACTGTGAAGAGACATCATGACCAAGAACAAACAAACAAAAATCATTTAACTGGGGGACTGGTTACAGATTCCAAGGGTTAGTTCATTATCACCATGACGGGAAGCATGGCATTAGGCGGGCAGGCATGGGGCTGAAAGCTTACATCCTAATCCACAGGCATCAGAGATAAAGACTGGGCCTGGTGTGGGTTCTTGAAACCTCAAAGCCCACCCCAGTGACACACCTCTTCCAACAAGGTCACACTTCCTAATCCTTCCCAAATAGTTCCACTAAGGGGACTAAGCACTCAAACATATGAGCCTATGGGGACTATTCTCATTATAATCACCGCAGCCTGTCTCAGAATATGAATAAACAAACAAAACATAACACCTAAAATGCTGCAAGAGAAACAGAGAGCATCTTTAAATGGGCTTATCACTGGACCAAACATGGAGGATACATCAAGAAAAACTTACAAAGCAGGAAAGAGGAGGGGAGGATGAATCTAAAAACTATAAAACAAGAAAAAAGGGTGTAAGAAAACTAATGGGAATACAATGATGAAGTTCCTTGAGGTGGCAACATTTTCTCCCAGTTACTATTGGACATCAAAGGTCCAGAAAGTTCAGAGATCACCAAGCAGAAAAAGCATCACAATGAAACTACTAGAGACCAAAGATTAAGGGGAAGTCCTCAAAGAAAACACTCACTTTTGGATGACTCCGTAATATAATTATCTATAGTCATCACAGCAATGATTGCTGTGCATATTACTACTGCCTGGGTCTACTGGCTGTCTCCCATCTCACTCACACTTACTAGTTTAAATGAATGAATTGCTCCTGGTATTTGCCCATAACAGTCCCATCACACTGACTGCTATATACCACGTGCTCAATAAATAAAATCTATAATTATTTATTTGAAAACAAAGAAGGTAGGACTTTCCTTTAAAAAAAGAGAAGAAGAAAACGCAGCACATCAGGTGTGGGATAGTCTCTTCAGGCGCTGGCCAGCACCGGGCACTGCTGGACAGGCTGGGGACCTTCAGGTGGCAGATCTCTTTAGCCCAGACCACACTGAGCGCTTCATTCCCTGCATGGCCTTTACTTCTTGCCAGTCCAGTTTGATGTCAGGGACCTCAGGCTCCGGCTCAGGCTCCTTACTCAAGGCCCCCTGTGGGGAGGCCACCACAATAGGCAGAGGGCCACATTCCTCCCGGAACTCCACCACGTGGAGACCCTTCTTATCAGCCAGATGTTGGTGGGTTTCCTGGAAAAGAGCAGGTGGAGAATGGATTAGGTCTGTGAAGGACACTTGTTACTTAGAGGATCAGGGCGTCTCTCACCAGAGGGAAGTCAGCATCAAGATCCTCGACGGCTTGGGGAAGCAGCACTGTCACTCGATTTGGGTAATGTGTGTGGCTAGACTGGGATGATGCGTCCACAAATACTTACCTCAGCCCACACCCCACACCAAACTCAGATGGAGGAAGAACTGTCAACCAAGGTCACAGGGCTACTAGGAGAGCTTCAAAGTCACAAATCTTCCCCTCCATATGGGATGAGACAGACCCCACTGGACAGCAACTCAGGGTTCCCACCTCAGAGGAGGACACGCCACTCTTTGCTCCCATGGCTACATCAGACAGTCAATGCACTGAGGTAACTTTTAAACAAATGCCTTATGGACGCCTTCAAGTTTAAGCCTCAGTGTTTTAGAAACTTGGTAATTACATTGTTCTATCATTAAAACATGCTTGGTCTAGCTCCTTCAGTATATGAAATGCCAAAATAAAAAGCAAGTCCAGCTGGGCAGTGGTGGCATATGCCTTTAATCCCAGGCAGAGGCAGTGAGTTCAAGGCCAGACTGGTCTATAGAGTTCCAGGGCAGCCAGGGCTACACAGAGAAACCCTGTCTTGAAAAACAAAACAAAATAACCCAAAAACCAAACAAAAAAAATTAAAAAAAAAAAAAAGGAGAAAGAAAATCCACTTGCTAGTTTAGCCCTATTTGTTGGACTTGGTGAAGCACCCAGGGCTCCTCCATTCAGGAGAGCACACCAGCCTTCATGCCACCCACAGCGTTTACACCGACCTGAGCTGTTGAAACTACAGCCACTAATAAGCAAGGCTCCATATCAGGAGGTGAGAGCCCTGGGCTGTCTAACTGGGCCTGGCACCTGCCTTAGGCTCCACGTGGAGATGGACTGAGGAGGAACCACAACGGCACAGTCTGGAACACAAACCGGTGCTTCTGCCTTTCCACCCAGGAGGTTACCTGGCGAGCAAGCCCATGGAAGAGGCCCCGGGTGAGGTTGAGCATGTTCTTAGAGCCAGTGACCCTTGCATACATGTTCTTGATGCCAATCAGGCGGCAGATGGTGATAATGGCTCTGTGGCAGCGGAGGCCATAACCTGGAAAAAGATCAACCAACAATTCTGTCATCCACTCTGTTGGCTTTCATATGGTGCTGGCCTTTGCATTTAGGGAGTAAATGTGTCTAAACCAACAACCACTACCCCCAAAGGCAATGCAAGCCACAAACTGAAGCCATGTGATTTAAAGTTTTCTCATAGATGAATTCAAGTTGTTTTAATACATTTAATGGACAATGCATTTTAGCAATATATTTCTTTAAAGCAACAGGTCCAAATATTACCATTTCAAAATGTACTTCATACTATATGAAGTGAGAAACTTCACATTCCTTTTTCATAGCAAATGTGCTGTGTTTTGATTTGAGTGTCTCCACAGCCACAGATCAACTACACAATCACCTGGCTGATAGCCGTTCTGGGGAGCAAATGGGTCTGACCCCTGTACAGGTCTAACCAGGTATCAGGTGATTAATAAAGCTGAGGAGCAGAAGACAAGTTCTGGCGCATTGACACACTGGTGTGAGGGTTGTATTTTGTTTGTGTGTGGGGTGATGTTGTTTCACCCCACAGCTTTAGCAGAATTGTAGTAGAAGCTTTGCTATAAAATTTGAACTTCTCAGCCCCAAAGTTTTGAGATTTCTATAACTGGAGTCTGATGAGACCATTTTTCACTGTAGAATTACAGGTGAGAAGAGGAGAATGTGTCAGAATCCACATCCACAGAGCATGGGGAATGACTATCACAGCCCCAGGCAAACACTGCCCGCTTCTCTGAGAGGCAGGAAGAGCCATTTCTGCATGCCCGGTGCTTCAGTAGGGCACCCTTGTGGAAGATGGGCACTCAGTGTGGAGTGGAGCTGCAGACATAGTTTACTATGTTATACCAGCTGGTTATGTGTCAACTTGACACAAGCTAGAGTCATCAGATGAGAGGGAACCTCAGTTGAAATGCCTCCATAGATCAGGAAAGGTGAACAAAAGAGCAGAGGCCATGGCTGCCATGGTTTTTCTACTTTATCTTCAACAAACGGTGAGAGTTCGTTACCTCTGGGTTGTTTCTTCATCCTGATCTGCGTCCTTTTAAATCTTAATGAAATATCATGGAATACTGGAGGAAAAAGCACAAACACAAGAAGAGTTGGGTGAGGGGCTTGAACAGGTCTGCAGCATCACCACGCAACGCATCCTGCCCTGACCAGCAGCACAGTGGCCAGGGATGGGCATATGCTGGTCTCTGGGTTAGATCTGTTCCCACATTCATGCATTTGTAAGAACAGAATGATAGAGAAATACAACAGTATCTTGCCACACACATTTGGTAACATACATTCCTGCAGACATCGGAAGAAATGCCCCACTCACTTGTATGGCCTTCATACAGTTCTATATAATGTAAATAATGAATTGCTCTATTCTTTGCCTAAAAAAGAAGAAGAAAAACATTGGTTCTTAAATATTTTGTTGTCTAGTTGAGCGTGGTGTCACACGCCTTTAATCCTAGCATGTGGGAAGCAGAATCAGACAGATCTCTGTGAATTCAAGGCCAGCCTCATCTACAGTGAGTTGCAGGACAGCCAGGGTTATTTTGAGAGACTCTGTTTTTGTTGTTGTTGGCTCACTCTTTGAATCAGGGTTTTACTATGTACCCCAGGCTGGCCTCAAATTCTAAATCCTCCTGCCTTAGCCTCCCATGTGCTGGGATTACAGAGGTATACCACCATGTCTGGCTTCTTATTGGAGCTCAAAACTACCTTTTATAAAAACATTTTATTACAAGCAATTCCACCTTTATAAAAACTTTAGAATTTAAGAAAAGCAAAAGGCAAAAACTCCACAAGCACAATCTCACTGTTCCACTTAGGAACCTTCCTGAGTTGCTCTGAACAAGCCCCCAAGGCAGGCTCATCACAGACAGCAACCACAGGTCTGTAAACAGCTTCTCTCGAGATAAGCAACCTTTGACAGTGAGAAAGTGCTAGAATAAATTATTATTTTCTTATGGTTTCCAGGTTATCTAACACATAGTTCCTTATCTCTTCCTAAATATGAAAAAAGAAAAACAGCTGATACTCTGGAGGCAGAGGTAGGAGGACCAGAGCTGCAGTCACACAGACCCTGTCGCAAACAGAGAGAAAGCACTTACCTTTCTGAAAGCATCTGCCCGGTCAGCGGCTTTCCCAATAGCAAAACCTTTCAAAGGAAAAGCAAGATGTGGAAACAGTTTGCACACAACTTGTTTTCCAGCATATCCCCAATGTTGGCTCCTACAGTGCTTCCAAATCCTTCATCTTCCCACCACCCGCAGAACTGCTCCCATAACAAACAAGCATAGCACAGGGCTTTTGCCTGTCTGACTGGGACATTTTAGTTTTGAATATGCTCATGAAGTTCAACATTAGATGTACTGCATTGCCTTTAATAAATCTTTATTGAAGTGAAGTGGCCTTGGGTTATTCGTTTATTTACTTATTTTGCTTTTTTGAGACAGGTTTTTTCTGTATAGCCCTGGCTATCCTAGAACTCACTCTGTGGACAAGGCTGGCATCGAACTCAGAGATTCACCTGCCTCTGCCTCTCAAGTGCTGGGCTGGCTCTGGGCTACTTATTTATATGTATATGAGTGTAAGTCTGTGTACTACATGTATGCAGGAGTCCAAGGAGATGAAAAGAGGTGTCAGATCCCCTGGAAATAGAATTATCAATGGTTGGGAGTTGCCATGTGGGCACTGGGAACTGAACTGTAGTCTTCTGAAAGAGCAACAAGTGCTCTTAAACCCCGAGCTATCTGTCCAACTTCTTCACTCAGGTTTTAAAATTAAGTATGTTCTAAGTTAATAGGCAAATGATTTTGAACACCTTTGGAAAGAGATTAAAGAAAGCAGCATCAGGAGTCAGACGTGCTACCGTTGTGTCATGGGATAGTTATGATGGAGGAAGGACAGAGATGGAGAACAAGGAAAGAGATATTTTGATTAAGGGAGCCATTATGGGGCTAGCAAGAAACCTGGCACTAGAGAAATTCCCAGGAATCTGCAGGGATGACCCCAGCTAAAACCCTAAGCAATAGAGGAGAGGGCGCCTGAACTGGCCTTGCCCTGTAGTCAGATTGATGATTATCTTAAATGTCATCACAGAACTTTCATCCAGCAACTGATGGAAACAGGCAGAGACCCGCAGTGGAGCACTGGGCTGAGTTCCCAAAGTCCAGATGAAGAGTGGGAGAAGTGAGAATATGAGCAAAGAGTTCAAGACCATGATGGGGACACCCATTGAAAACAGTTTACCTGAGTTAATGGGAGCTCACCAACTCTAGCTGGACAGGGAAGGAACCAGCACAGGACCAAACTAGACCCTCTGAATGTGGGTGACAGTTGTATGGCTGGGGCAGACTGCAGGACCACTGGCAGTGGCACGAATTTATCCCTACTGCTTGTACTGACTTTTTGGGAACCCATTCTCTTTGTTTGGATACCTTACTCAGCCTAGATATAGTAGGGAGGGCCTTGGACCTTCCCCAAAGCAATGTGCTTCACCTTCTCTGAGGAGTGGGTGGGGAGTGTGGTGGTGGGGAGGTGGAAGGAATGGGAGGAGGGGAGAGAGTGGAAACTGGGATTGGTATGTAAAATGAAAAGATAGTTTGTTTTCTTTTTTAAAAAATAAAATAAAAAAAGAGTCATCTTTAAAAAAATAAAGTAAGCAGCAGGTGGAAAACACATTTCTGCAGAGTGACAAGTGCTTTCACTGGGACAGTCAAGCAGAATCTGTGTTTTAATTTAGCCAGAGATAAGATCAGCGGTCCTTCAACCTGTGATTATCCTAAATAAGGTTTTCATAGGTTCTGGGGAAGCCCCTGGCATCTACTGCCACTGCTAATTATTAAATATGAAGATTTATTTTGTAAGTCATACAAAGGGAAGCATCATCTATAAGACATGAGACACACAAAACACCTGAGACCTGGGACAAAGAAATGTGAATTCTAACTTTCAGAAAAATGAACAAACAAGACCATGGATATCCCAGAGGAAAATATGACTGGACTTATTTATAATCTTCAAAAAGAGACTCTTTAAGCAAAGCACAAAATTGGAAGTGATCTAAGTGACAGATTTGCTATACAAAAGCTTACAATGTCTCTGGATTTAACACTGTGCAGAAAAGAATTAAAACTAAGTCAAAACATCGGAAAGGCAATGGGCTGATATGTCTTCAACTTATAAAAATCTCATGCTAATCAGTTAGGAAAACCACCACCACCCTATAAAAATTAGACCAAAAACATGAACTGATAAAGTTCAAAAAGAAAATGGCATGGTCAATAAACATGTAAAATTTGCCCACACACCCTATGAAAGATATACAAATAAAAACTAAAAGATATGATGCACACATCTTGCTGTCAATCACAGAAGTGAGATCATATGGGGGCAGGGGTATGGTGGAAGGCAATCTTACCACAAAAGAAACCTCCCTGCAAGCAGTTCCCATGCCTACACTAGCAAAGATATAACAAGCTACACTTACTGGGTTTTGTTACACAGTGAAAATTTGGGTCTGTGAGCCCAAACCACTAAAAGGTTTAACCGGTAGGAAGATCAGAGCAGCAACATGAACTCTCAGGCCTAGCCCAACTTCTACCACCGCCACCCCCAGGTGCAATACCACCCTACTCACCTGCGGCCCCATTTCCATTCCCCACAGCAACCAGCACACGGACTGACTTCTTTCTTCCCTCTTTTGCTGTCATATTGAAAACATTTCTTACCTAAAAGACAAAATGTCTCCTCAATATTACCTTGGGAAAACTCTGAAGGAGACAAGCCATGCTGCCGGCCTGGCCCAGTCACACTCACTCATGAAATATGGGCACTACATCTTCCAGTGCAGCGAGACAAACAACAGACTTTCACAGACTTTCTCCGAACAAAGGCTCACAAAGCTGCCCGCCCCCCACCATCTCCTCAGGAAGAGAACGGAAATAAGAATTTCTCTTCCTGTCTCACAGGTTTAATGGAAGATTCAACTAAGATATTTAAAGGAATCTGAAACTTTCACAACTCAAAACGGCCTACCTGAATGAATGAGCCACAGGAAAGAAAAACATTTAAAATTAAACCAGAATGGCTCACCAGTGCGTATCAGAGAGAGCCCAGAACAGAGATGCTCACTTACCTACATACAGTGAAATAACTCCATAGGACTGGGCTGCTGGATAATTATGGGTTAGGCTTAATGGGAAACAGAAAAATTGGAAATGCCTGCTTATGGTGAACTGCAAAAAAAAAAAATCTGCGGTGGTTTGTCTGTCTGGTTTAACCTGGCCCATTTTAAAGGCCAAGAACTACGAAACCGTTAACTACACCACTTACAGGGCAGCTACACCTGAGCTCATGGCGCCCTTAACTATACAGTGGAATTAAAGGAAAAGGGAGGTTGTGCCTATCTGTGGGTAATCAGACAGAAAACTATCAACATAATAGATATTAGCTTTCAAAATCTATAATCTTGGATAACAACAGAAATTCTGATGGACGTCCTTTACACCGTGCTCTGGCAGAAGCCATTATGTGCATTCTCAGGGCAGAGCCATCGCAGGTGACTGCCTCCCAAGCTAATGAACAGTAAGGGGCAGCGCCAGACCAATGATGAGGACCATCTTAGAACGATCCGGAAAAGTGACTGAAGTTCATTTAAGCAGAGATTCAGTTTCAAGGGCTGGGAAGAGCTCACTGCCCAGCCTTCTCCCAGTGACTCTGCTCCCCTCACCTGTGCCCCTGAAACTGAGTGCTGGATACAGCTAGTTTTAACTCAGAGATATACTGCTAACCCTTCTTGAGCTTTAGGATGGAGGGAAGTACACATAAGCTCCAAGTCTACTACTACACCACCACCGAAGTCACCTTGTCACGAAACTGCCTCGCCCAGATGTCGAGATCAGCCTTGTGTCTGAGACTCCACCACCGAAAGCTTTCCCCCTAGCCCCTTCTGCCCCAGGCCCACTTCTCATATCCCAAGTCTCCAGAGGCAAGGTAGGGTACTTAAGTCCATGTGCCTACCTCGAGAACCCTGGTATCAAAGTCTTCGTATGTTTCTACAAGAAGAAAGAAAGAGTATATAGATAAAGGACTCTGTAGTATTAATGCAGGGAAGTATTTTGGCACCATCACAGGTATTTTTCTTTGGTGGGGGTATTAATGAGCCCAGGATGGTTAGGTGAGCATCCTACCACACAGCTATAAAAAGTCTCAGGTCCTCAGGTACCCCTCTCAAGGCCACATCCTGGTCCCATTCTCAATAGACGGCCCTGTCTCTGAATTCATGAGCTTGGATCATCTTCTGCCAATCCACAGGGCTCTGCCTTATCAGCTCTAAGGGCCCTCGTCAGCTTCAGACCTTTGATCACCATTTGCGTTAAGACACCAAAGCCATCACTTTCCACACTCCCTCCCCTGACTCAGTGCAGCTCGTTGGCCACACCTGACTACTGGCATGGCTGGACTGGTCAAGGCACAGCACTAGCCACTCAGCACCTGTGGCCTCTAGTCCTACCAAGTCCTACCAAGGCCTCCTGGTCACGTGGTGCTCTGACACTTTACTCTGTCTTTAGCTTTCTAAAATAATCCTTCATTTGTTGACAATTTTACATGTGTGTAATGTACTCTGATCAGAATCACCCTCATCCTCCTCTCTTCTCCCTGCCCACTCGTCCTGAGACCCTTCTTCCCACACATCTCTCTTCTATTTTCATGTCTTTTGTTTTCCCTTTTTAAACAAACCACTGAGTTTAATAGGGTTACTGAACGAGCTTAGCTTATGATAAGAATTTCTAGCCACACTCTTGGCTGTGTTCCCTATGATACAGTTTGGATAAATGTGGTAAGTTACTCAAGGATGCTCAAACCCTTTTCAGGAAAAAGCAAAACCTCAATAGGCAAGTAAAAAACAAACAAAACAACAACAAAACACCCTATCACTGTCACCAAGGCGAGTAAGGTGGGAACGTGGCTACCTCCATTGGGTCCCGGGTCTGGGGGGCCAATACTGACACCTCCCCATGTGTTTCCACTCCATCCACGCTCCCGTTTAACTTTGATCTTCCTCCTCCGTTCCCACTCTTCTCTCTGCTGGGTCATGTTGGCCTCCACCTTCTCCTGCTCTTCTCTGCTTCTCTGGCCAATGGTCTGGACTACTCCACTTTTCATAAGTGGGACATTCAGACCAGGCCACAGGAAACCAGAACGTCCTGAAGATTTAAAAATGTTCATAAATAAGAATTTGAAGATTCATTTTTTTCCAGTATCAAAATGCCAGGCAAGGTATGAAGAGATACCCAGAGCTGGTGGAGCTTAAGCAGCAGGGCTGTTCAGCAGGCCACTCTGTGCTATCAAAATTCTAAATGTGTGCGACTAAATCACTGCAATCCATACTACATAGACAAAGATTCTCATTTCAGGCAAGGCACATGCGGGCCTGGACAAGCACAGCCACTGAAACGTTATTGCAAAAGCAAAACCTTCACAATCAAAGTGTTCAGGCCAAATGGCACAGTTGGTGTGGGATATTCTGCATGAAATCCAAAGAACAAAGTCAATTTCTAAGGTCTGATGTGGACTATTCCAAACCCTACTACTGATCAGAACAAGCCAATTTTAAGACAGCATATTCTAGTTTCCCTTTCTACTATGAGGAAATCCTCTGACAAAAGCAACTTAGAAGAGGGTTTAGCTCCCAATTCCAGGTCCCCATCCCTTGACTGCAGACAGTCAAGGAGGCAGCGAGTCACATGCACAGTCGCATCAGGAGCACACAGAGAAGGAATGCACACACACTTGTCAGTACGCGCTCGGCTCACTTTCTCTTTTTTGATAAGTCCAAGACCTGAACCCCCTGCTTTTAGACTGGGTCTTCCACACCGACTGACAGAATCAAGACAGCACCCCACAAACATGCCCACAGGTCGACTTGACCTAGATAACCCTCACTGAGACTCTTCCCAGGTTGACTCCAGAGTACATCAACATGTATCATAATTAAGTTATTTTTAGAAAGGCATTTATATAAAAGCATTAAAAATATTAAAGGAAATTTAACAAAATGAGACGGGGAAGGCAACAGGACTACAGACAACCGAAAGGGGATGTCCAATGTTCTCTACCATCCTTGCTTTTCATTTTTTAACTCACAAAATATACGTGTGACCAGCACATCAGCTGGGAGCTCTGGCACATGCCTATAATCCTAGTTCCAGGGAGGCTAAGGCAGGAGTTCGAGGCCAGCCTGGGATACACAAAACAGGAGATCAGAAGCTTTAAATGTAAGTTTACCTTCCCCGATGATCTGGCCCCTGTTCAAATCCTTTTTCTTCTTCTTCTTTGTTCTTTTGCCTCTGCCTTTTCTTGCTCCAGCGCCAGTCTCAGCTAAGGCGCCCTTCCAGAGTTCATTTGCGGTCACTGCAATGAGACAGGGTTTGCTGTTTTAAATTCTGCATTTTCAAGCAATGATCTGTGGTCTCCTTTTAAATAAAGAAGGCCAGAAGAAGTCACTTCACATACACCCTTGCAGTGACACTAGAAGGACAACAAAGCCACTCTTTGGGTACCACACAGTTACATTTGGAAAGTCCAAGAGGAGACATTGCTATTATTCCTCACAAGAGACAGTGACACTTGAGCCCCTTACCAGCAGGCTTGTTTGCTGCTGCTTGATCAGCTATGGCTTGGGCTGCTTCCCTGTTCTCTTGCCTCCACAACAATCACTCAGTCATCAATAACTACTCTTCTTCCTGGTTTCATCTCCACTGCTGATAAACCATGCTGACCAAGAGCAGCTTAGGAGAGGGGCAATGCTGTGCGGCTCACGTCCACTGAAGGATGTCAGGCAGGGATGTAAGCAAGAACTTGAACCAGAAACCATCGAGGAATGCTGCTGGCTGGCTGGCTGGACTGGCTGGACGGCAGGCTTGCACTCAGTTTGCTTTCTGACATAGTCTAGGACCACCTACCTAGGGCTGGTGCCTCCCAGCGAGCTGGGCCCTTACATCAGTTAACAGTCAAGACAGTCCCCACAGACATGTCCACAGGCCCATCTGACTCTGAGACTTTCCTCCCAGTTGACCCTAGGCTGTGTCAAATTGCCAAGTAAAGCTAACTAGGACCCTTTCTCATACACAAGAATCTACACCCCATTTGGGTGGTTTGCTCTACTCTTCTGCCAACACCCAGCATCTGCTTCAAAAAATCAGATATTCCAGTGTTTCATAGCTAATCCCCATGTGTGTTTGAACTTGACTATTTTAAGTCACTTAAGTCTTTTAATACATGCACACTCTAGCACTGCTGATTAAGTTCTATTAGTCAATTTTTAGGGCCAATATCTGTTTCTATCATGCATCTAATCAATACTTTGTACTTGTAAATGCCTAAATTCTTTAGGTTCATCCTTACTGTATTTTATTGGTATTTAAATTTCACCTTTCCAAGTTCACCAACTATTTTGTAACTAGATTTTATTCTGTTATGAACTTAAATAATAAAAATTGAAGCCCGGGCTGGGAAGCTGGCTCAGTAGGTGAAGTGCTTGCCTTGCAAGCAGGAGGATGTGAATCTGAGCCCAGAATCCACGTAAAAACAGCCAGCCACAGTAGCATGTGCTTGTAATCCCAGCACTGGAGAGCAGACAAGGTGGCTCCCTGGGGCCTGCTGGCTAGCCTCGCCTTCTAGTGAGTTCTAGTGACATCACAAATAGGAGCACTAGCCATAAAATAATGTTATTAAAAATTACCTTTCTCTGATTTATCTCTCTCCTCAGCTAAAGGCACAACTAAAAGGGGCCAATGGGTTGGGTTTGTTGTTGTTGTTTTGGGACTAAAAGTCTGATCGTTTACTTGTCACTCATTTTGACAGGACTCAGAAGTAGAAGCTCTCAGTGAGGATAGCCTACATCTCTCGACACTCTGTCTGGGACGTTTTTCTTTGGCTCCCTTCACTCTCTTGGTCAAAAGTTTAGCATATTTCACAGCCTCCTCCTCATTTTTCTCTGTGTGCTTTTTCTTCAGAGCAACATTGTTGGCTTTTGTGTTGCAGGACACGTGAAGTAACAAGACGTTCAACCTTGGGAGCTCTGGCCCTGGACTTTCTGACAACGTCCTGGGGACTCCTTTCATTTCCTGTGAGCTCTTCTGAGTCCCAACTGCCAAGGCAGAGGAGTCTCTGTCAGTCCAGGAATACCCTTCTCTCCTTTTTTAACAATAACCAAGCTGAAATCACTCAGATTGGCATCCACAATACATCCTGAGCACACTTGCAATTCCTCTCTCCAGCTCTCCTGGTCTATAACAAGAACGTCCCTTGCTCAACAGCAGGCACACTCTGCAGTGGGTCAAGACACTTCGCTTCATGGGAAAACCTTGTTTGTCATTCCCACCACTGATTTGGACCATATAACTCTTCCACCCTTCGCCCAGAGCATCAGCAGCTACTTCTGTGGCCAGAAGCTTCTCATAGAAAGCATGAAACTTGGCAGTCACCATCTGCTTCAGCGAGGTTCTGACAGCCATTAGTTAGGAAGGAGACCACCAGCTTCATCTTGACATAGTTGACCGCCTAGGAGGTGCCACAAAAAAGAGCACCAATGCATCTTCCCGCTTGACATGGCTCTAAATCAGCAGGGTGTTTGGCTATGATCCAATACTGTTAGACCTCAGGTGCCCCAAATGAAGGACCTTACATCTGCTAGACCAATGTTCTACTGCTGAGCTGCATCCCTAGCCTTCAAAGTAAATTTGTTATCAGTTGTACCACTGATAAGATGTAGGTAATTCTAGTGGACACATCAAGGAATGCTTTTATTTTAAAAGGACATTATAAAGTAGTCACTAAAATATATATTTGTTTATGAGAGAAGGAAAATGAAGGCACAAACGCCTTCTATTTTCTGGTTCCACGAAAGGAGAAGCCTATCATTCTACGTACGTTTGGTGAAGAAGCTGTAAGGCCTGCTCTGCTGGCCTATCCAGGTGATGGGAGAGGAAACACAGCACTGTGTCCGCAGCGCATGGCTCAAGCTGCCCAGACAGTGGTTGGTTTCTGTTCCCCTGGATGACAAGGCGCCTACAGGCAGATAGAACAAAACTGTGGTTAGATCCATGGCTGCAGAGAAACACCGCCAGCTCCAAATAATCATACTCACAATAATCGCTCATTAAGACTGCTGAGAGGGTTTGGCAGGGACAGGCCCTTGCCGCCAAGCTGACAGCCTGAATTTGACCCCAGGGACACAAGTGGTAGGAGAGAGCCAACTCCTACAAACTGTCCTCTGAGTTCCACATGCACAGTAGAATGAGAGTGTCCAAATGCACACACCCACACACACAATTTCTAAAAAGTGTTCAAATCACTAAAATTTTGCAAATCATGTTTTGGGGCTGGAGAGATGGCTTAGCAGTTAAGAGCATGCTCTGCTCTGGAAAAGAGCCTGGGTTTGGACCCTAGCACCCATTTCTCATGCCTCACAAGCATCTATGACTCTTCCTCCAGGGGAGCAGAGGTTCCTTCCTGGCCTCCTTAAGCGTCTACACACATGTGTACATACCCCTCACGAAGACACACAAACATAACTAAAAGAAATGTATTTGAGACATCTTCAAAACAAAAATAACCTAAAATTCCCATGCTACTTTGAGAAGCTGATGCTCCTGCACACAGCGGATGTGGCATTTCTCTGCGGTATCCAGGAGTGCAGAGCCTACTGTGGGAAACCAGTACCTCTGCTGTGTGCAGCCAGGGAGTGGGCAATGATCTGCAAATGTCCCACAGAGCAAACGGCCAGAGCATGCGGAGCGTCCTGTTTCCTGTGTCTGTGAATGCACCGCACACACTCCAGAGGCCACACAAGAAACGGCAGCTGCAGTTGCCTCTGGGGATGAAAGCTGAAGCATGCAGAACTAGATAGGAAAGCTTCGGCTGCACCCTAAATGGCCACCCTCGCCCAAAACCCCGTCACAAAACTACTCCATAGTCAATAAGTCTTACAAGAACAGAACTACAGTAGACTCTTACCATGACTGAGAGCGGTCTTCACTGCCAGAACGGAAGCTGCTGCTGGGAAGGTGTTTAGAGAGAGCTGCCTAGACAGGAAGTGACCTGTAAATGGGGGTGCACGGTAAATTTATTTAAAGATACTTTTCTACGTGAAAAGGAACATTCTAAACAGTAATGCCTATAGAATATTAACACCTACAGATAAAAGGATTAAGACAAAGAGTAAGCCATCTCTGGACATCATGACCACTTGCCAGGTAGCTGGCATGGCACCTCATCTTCACCCTTCACCCTCGAACCCACCCAGTTTCAGAGTCTTGCAAAATCTCCTTGCGTGTGATGCCATCTGTCACCTGCCCTGTGCTCTCCTTGCTGGTCCTTCTTTGCTAAGGCCTCCTCGTCACTCGGCCACAGGATAACCCGTCTCCTAACAGGTTTCCCTAATTCTCTAACTCAGCATCTTCCCAGTGTATCAGACCTAGGCAGTCACAGCCATGACAGAGTCTTTCTTGGCTCCCTCCTGCTCTAAAGAACAAAGCAAAAATCCTCAGCACAAGCTTCAGCAATGGCTTGTGCTTACGATCCCGGGACTCAATGGAGAGAGGAGGATCTGCTCAGGTTTGGCAAGTTCCAGACCAGCTTAGGCTACATGAGACCCTGTGTCAAAAAACTGAGTAAACCAATCCCTCGACACACCCTGCAGGCTCGCAACAAGGCCCAGGCATCTGCTGCAGTCCCACACTGCCCTTCTCCTACACCCTCCCTCTGGCATCACCGGATCTGTACTTTGGAATGGACCCTGCTCTGGCAGACTTACTTCTCCAGGCTCACAGGCACACGGTATACAGTAAATTCCTCAGAAAAAAACACTCCCTTCAGGTATGAGGGAGAGGCTCCTGGCCCTCTGGTGGTGACCAACCTTTCACTTAGTCTGGCGAGAAAACGGATGTATGGAGACAGCTGGATAGTAACATCCCAATGAAGGTGAAGCTATACTTCATATTATAGATAGAAACAAACCCAAAATTGGCCAGAGGCTTAAAGGTAATGGTCAAAACTAAAAATCTTTAAAAACAAAAAAACAAAAAAACCCCACAAAACCATAGGGGTAAATGTTCAAAACCATGGGTTTAGTAATGGTTTCTTAGATATAACACTGAAAGCACACGCTACCAAAAGGGGGAGGGAAAACCCCAGGTAAATGAGATCATCAAAACTGCAAACTGGTGTGCTGGTTTACACGGCTGGAACAGCTTAGTAGTAGGGCACTTGTTTGGCAAGCACTAGGACCTGACTTTTCAAAAGCAAAAACTTGTGTTTCAAAGAACACTATGTCAGGTCTAGAGGTACAAACCTATAACTCCAGCATGTGAGAAGCAGAGGCAGGAAAAGACTGTGAGTCTCAGGCTAGACCACATTCACAGTGAGATCTTTGTGAGGGGAGTCTTAAATATTAACATGCAAAATAAGATTTAAAAAATGTATCTTAATGGGGCAGTGGTGGTCCACACCATTAATCCCAGCATTCAGGAGGCAGAGGCAAGTGGATCTTGAAATTCAAGGTCAGCCTCCTCTCCAAAGTTCCAGAACAGTCAGGGCTATACAGAGAAATCCTCTCTCTCTCTCAAAAAAAAAAAAAGTTTCTTCATGGACCATATCTTTTATCCAGTCTGGAAGCACAGAGGGGCTGACCTCTGTGAATTCAGTGCTAACATTGTCTACATAGTGAATTTCAGACTAGCCAGGACACACATTGAAAGCCTATCTCAAAAAACCTTTTTTTTTGCATATTATATATCTGACAAGAGACCTGTATCTAGAAAATACAAAGAAGTCCTAAAATTCAATAATAAAAAGTAAACCCAATTGAAAAATGCACAAGAAGTGTGTCCGCACATGTGGACACAAACGTATGTATACACATGCACACACACAAACACGAGACAAAATAGTTGAACATAAATTTCAAGAACATACACAAATGGTTAATAAGCACACACAAACAAGCTCATTGTACACAGTTAGCTTGGCTATCTGAATAGAACAGGTAATAACAAGTGCTGACAAACAGAAACGGGAACCTCTGTATTGTGGTGGGGCTGTAAAATGGGACAGCTCCATGGAGCTATCACTGCAACCAGCAATTGCACTTTCAGGAAGTATACACGAGAGGATGGATATGGGCACAGACAAAGGCACATCTCTCGGATACTTCCACATCAATCGGTCCTGACAGCCAAGGATGGAGAACAGCTCAAATGTTCATCAACCAATGAATGGATAAACAAAACATGGTGTGTTGACCCCCGTGACAAGCAACATGGTGTGTCACAGCATGGATAAATCCTGACAACAATGCATTTATGGAAGAAGCCAATCACAGACACCAGATATCTTTTGGCCCTATTTAATAAAAATATCCAGAACAGGCAAGCTGTATAGTAAGATAGTAGTTGCCTAGTGTCAAGGGCTACTGAGACACTGGAGGGGACGGACACAACAGTTGAAAAGAGGTTTTCTGAGAAAAAAAAATCCCTGAAGTGTACACTTTAGATAGGTGAGTTTTATGGTACTGATTTATGTCGATAAAGCTGCTATCTCAAAGAGAGAGAAGTTACTCAGGGGGTGGGGTGGGCTTGCAGCAAAGCATCATGGGTGCAAAGGTGTAAGTCTTAATCTGCAAGAAAGTTTCTCTGTTCTGTGTGCTGTAATTTCCTCTTCCATAAAACAAGGATAACGAGGAGGACTCTGATAGTTAAAATCTGTAACTCCAGTGTTTAGGAGCTGAGACAGGAGGCTTAGAAATTGGGAGACCATAGTGCGACTTGGTTTAAAAAAAAAAGGCAGGCGGGTGTGGGGGTGGTACGAGGATACAACAGGAATCATTAAGGCACTGTGAGGAGAAATGGAGAGATAAAATGATAAATAGCTTAAGATCGTTTCTGGCACACGGATGACTGGAAGGCTACAGCCCACTATTCAACAGAGGACTTGACATGGTTTCAACGCCGGCAAAACAAACGAAGGCTCACCCCAAACACCCCACAAGTGATTCCAAGTCAAATATTGCAACAAAATTAACTTTCAGGACCTGGACCCTGAGTTTAACAAAAGTTCACACCGTTGAGCGCGAAGCCATTCCTACAGTCCAACACTAAGCTAGAGAACCACACACGACTGTGAAAGGCTGGAGGAAAACAGTGACAGCCAAAGTACATTATGGCAAACGGATCGGCCCAGATGCTAAACTGACAGCTGACCTAATGGACTCACAAGGGACGATCCTTTAGTATTGAGCTCCGAGGGCGGCACTCAGACTCAAAGCCAGAACTGGCATCACCCTATGTACCATAAGTGATGCTTGCTACTTCTGTTCCTTCTCACCGAGTGAGCCAGAGCAGTTTTCCTGCCTGAAAGCAGAGTTCAGGTTGCTTCCTATATCTCATCGCTCTGCAACCCAAAGAGGGGGTAAAGGCGCGCAAGGTCACAAAGCCTGTCCGATTCAACTGAGAGACAAGGATCGGGGGCCAAGCAACTGCTCGCCTCCCTCGACCAGGAACTTCGCAGACCCGAGAGAAAGCACCCTGCTCGCACGCGCTTACATTCTGGGTTCCAGAGCTCACCTGCCGGTATGCTACACAGTGCAGGGAAACAGCCGGCAACTCGTACGGCCGCCGCCATGCTGCAGCGAGGATGCCTGGCTCAGGGACCGCCTTCCCCACTGCCTTCAGAGATCGAATGTGATGGCGCCTCGTCAGAAGTTCGTCCTAGGCGCAAAGCGGGGTGCTGAGACTGGAGAGTCACCGTTCAGCGCACAAGAGGGTCGAGAAATTGTCCAAATGGAACAAAAGGGAATTTGAGTCAGGCTAAGCCACGGACAGCTTTCCAAGGGTCCTCGCGCTAGGACCCCAGGCAGGGGCGGGGAGGAGGCGGGGATAACCCTTAATCTTGTAATAGCGAAAACCAAATCTGTCAGGTCCAACCCAGGGTTGGAGTGTCTTTGGAAAGCTCGTTCTGCTGAGCTAGGAAACAGTCTGGGAACAGTAGGACGAATCCAGGGAGTGAAGGAGACAAAGTTTAGGAAGTTCGTACCTCTCTCCAGAAAAGGCCTAAAGTTTATTCAACCTTACGTTGCCTTGGATTTCAGACTCATTTTTGTATTCATGGTAGAGGTTGTTCACACACACAGGACCAGCCCTGGGCCATAGTTTTTACCTCACCTGGTCATGGCTTTACACTATCTCTGTTTGCCCAAATGAGTCACATAGGATGGTCCTGGAATCTTCTTCTGAAAGGCAAGCCTCCGACAATCTATTTCTAGGTTGCCCTGGGCATAGAGTAATGCGGGCTTTCTTCATTAACTTCTTCAGTTATCCTCCAAGGCTTCTGCCTTTCCTGAGGGCAATGTCTGTCACACAAGTATTGGCCACCTAATGTCTTGGTCATGATTTGAAACACCTAGAGAGAGTCCTGGGAGAGTCCAAATGGGGGCTAATTGCTTGTGAGAGTGCCTTGTCTACTTCTCAGGCACTTTCGGCGTGGACTGGGAAAAGGCTTCAGTGCGTTCAGTGAGGGTATTAATGAAGACCAAGAGGCAGTTGAAGATTTGACAGGTGGGAAGTTCAGTGAACTACACCCTCCAAATCAGTATTAGGGATGTGGCAGTGTCTGCGGGTGGTTACAAAAGGAGACCTTTCTGAAGCACGTGGAGCCCCTGGGAGCTTAAGAACAGACTGGAAGAGTCCCATTCCTGAGAATAGGTGATTGTTTCTCCTAACCTTGTCAGACCGGCGAATCATGGGGCTACTTCACAAGCTTCTATTAAGTACTTGGAGAACATAGTGGAGGGTTTCTGTGTGCAGCCATCCTTCAGAATTACAGAGGAACCCTTTCACTGTTGCCTTCTCCACTGCATTAGGGGCAGAATGACACTTACAGGGTATCCATCAGGCTGACAGAGGCGAAAGGAGTCAACAAAATTAGGCACCAGGAATGTGAGCTTGGCAGTCTAGTGACCAGTTTATTCCCTTCATTGACAAATGAGTCATCCCTTTAGTGGCCCCTGTAGCAAAACACTGGAGAGGTTTTGAGTGGCGGGCATGACAGACAAAATCTGCGGTCAATAGTAGATGGAACATCTCTTGGAATCAGTAAAGCTCTTTCCTTCCGGAGAACAGCATGAACATGTAACACCAGGAAGGTACATATTTGCTTGTAGAAGAATTTGCTTCTTTGACAATTATTTATTCTACTTATGAAAGACTACTATACTATTGACATCGAAAGAGATCAAGTTTTACCGGGCAATGGTGGCACATGCCTTTAATCCCAGCACTTGGGAAGCAGAGGCAGGCAGATCTGAGTTCAAGGCCAGCCTGGTCTACAAGAGCTAGCTCCAGCAGAGCCTTCAAAAGCTACTGAGAAAATCGGTCTCTAAAAACCAAAAAAGGAAAAAAAAGAGATAAAGTTTTTAGGAAGGAGTGTACATGGTGGTGTGAGATCAAGGAGTCACTGTCAGTCCCTGGAGAGACTGGGGTCATGTTGAGCTTCGAGTGTGGTCATTCGGATAGGTATGATATAGACCATCTGTGACCATCCAATGGTCAAATGAGGACTGTTATTGACCCTGCTTTTTGACCCTGTAATTGAAGGAGCCTGTCTGTCTGAGAAGCCCCAGTGCTGGGGCTTTCTCAAGGCTAACATAAGATGATTTCTTGGTCCCTTGATTACAGGGGGTATGGATTTGGAACTCATTTCGCTTCTCAGAGATTTGACCTGGTTATTTCGTTCAGTGCTCCAGATCATATTCTGCAGTACACTGTTAGCTCCAGAAAAGCCCTAACCTGTTTCTTATTTCAGAGAGGAGGGAAATACAGATATCCTAGGGCCAAATGAAGATACAGTGATTGACTTAAACATCTCCCAGGTTGAGTCTTTCTCTAGAAACTTTGCATCCTTTTTAAGCTACAAAGTTTAAAGTGTTTACATCCTATAGTTTGCCTGGTGTCATCGGAAGCAGTAGAAAGGAGGTCATCCTCATACAGCATTATGCTTATGGAACTGAGTGGAAGGCCACAAGGTGCCACCCAAATCCAGGGTCTGACCAAAATAGTGAGAACTAAGAATTCTTTTCTTTTCCATGATATTTATTGAGGTCTACATTTTTCTCTGCTCACCTCGCTGGCTCTCCCTTCCACCCTTCAATCCTCCCACAAGGTCCCCATGCTCCCAGTTTACTCAGGAGATCTTGTCTTTTTCTACTTTCTACTTCCCATGTATATCATATCTATGTAAGTCTCTCTTAGTGTCCTCATTGTTGTCTAAGTTCTCTGGGACTGTGGTTTGTAGTTTGGTGTTCTTTGCTTTATCTTTCAAAACCACCTATGAGTGAGTACATGTGATAAAACTCTCTTTCTGTGTCTGGGTTACCTCACTCAAAATAATGCTTTCTAGCTGAATCCATTTTCCTGCAAAATTCAAGATGTCGTTGTTTTTTTCTACTGTGTAGTACTCCATTGTTTAAATGTACCACATTTTCTTTTTAATCCATTCTTTGATCAAGGGGCATTTAGGTTGTTTTCAGGTTCTGGCTATGACAAACAATGCTGCTCTGAACATAGTTGAGCACATGTCCTTGTGGCACGATTGAGCATCCTTTGAATATATACCTTAAAGTGGTATTATTTCTGAGTCTTGAGGAACGTTGTTTCCTAATTTTCTGAGACATCGCCACACTGACATCCAAAGGGGTTGTACCAGCTTGCATTCCCACCAGCAATGCAGAAGTGTTCCCTTTTCCCCACAGCCTCTCCAGCATAAGTTGTCATCGGTGTTTTTGATCTTGGCCATTCTTACAGGTGTAAGATGGAATCTCAGAGTTGTTTTGATTTGCATTTCTCTGATAACTAATGATTTTGAATATTTCCTTAAGTGTCTTTCAGCCATTTTAGATTCCTCTGTTGAGAGTTCTCTGTTTAATTCTGCATTCCATTTTTTTCTTGGATTATGTGACCTTTTGGTGTCCAATTTCTTGAGTTCTTTGTATATTTTGAAGATCAGACCTCTGTCTGATGTGGGGTTGGTGAAGATCTTTTCCCATTCTGTCCTTTGCTGTCGTTTTGTTTTGTTGACCATGTCCTTTGCTTTACAGAAGCTTTTTAGTTTCAGGAGGTCCCATTTATTAATAGTTTCTCTCAGTGTCTGTGCTGCTGGGGTTCTATTTAGGAAGTGGTTCACTTGTCCAATGTGGAGAACTAAGAATTCTTGAAGGAAAACAGCAACAGGTATGTCGCTGAGCTCATGCATCTATCTGGGATAGTCCACTGAAAGGTGACCAAGAACTGGGAACCCTGACTTTCAGAAAAGACAGGCATGCTGGCAAACGAGAAACCGAATTTATGCTTAGTGCTCACATCCCAGCTGCACTGCTCACGTCCGCCTTTGGGGGACGGCTGGTCTCCGGGTTTAGGAGCACACGCACAGGTAGCCAGATCCCATAGCTTCAGCACCTAGGATATGGAGTGCAAGGTTGGGCAGTTTTGTTTTTGTTTCCTACGCGTCATCTTGAGGGCGCCGGGTGTCGAGACTTGTGGGAAATGGAGTCCCCGCGAAGGCGGCGCATAGATTGGGGCCCAGAGGCGTCTTGCCTGCGCACTGCCTTCTGGATACCAGGCGGTGTGGGGTTCGCCGGTTCCCAGCGCGCTTGCGGAAGGTGAGGACTGTGGGTCTAGGTTTCCCAGATGCCTAGTGGACGCGGAGGCGGAGAGAAAGGAACCCTAGGGACTTGGGGGAGGATTCGTGGGCGTGACCTGGTGTGGCTAGCTTGCTTGTGAGTCGTCCCGCCCAGTGTGCTTAGGTTCCTTAGGGCACAGATGCAGCTCCAGGTGTCCTTGTGGGGTATGCCCACTGTGTGTCAGAGTCCTGTACTTTCAAGTTGGAGGTCCCTGTCTGCGCCCTGTCTTCCCTCAGTTCCTTCTTTCCGTAATGGGTGCTTCATGAATGTGGATGGTACAGACCCTGAATCTAGGGGTGTCCACTCCATTCTCACAGTCTCACGTTGCGTCTTTCGCTCCCCATCCCCTGCTTGCGCGGGAATGTGCTGGCGTGAGGGTGTTCTTGGAGGAAGCCGGATTTGAGGTGAAGAAAACCCCAAGGGAAATGGCAGATGGCTTTAGGCAGATTTGAGATGATATTTGTGCTCTGTCAAGGAGTAGTGGGAGAAATAAGGGTAAAGGAACTATGCCGAAACCATACAAGACCCAGAACATGAAGGTTAGCCCCACCAAGCAAGGTATTCTGTGGTCTTAAATGAGAAAAACACAAACGAAAATTTGGGAGGACAATTCTAGAGGTAACATTCGGACCATCATAAAATCGTGCTTTCCCGCCTTAAGACCCAACCACCGACAGCCAGCATCTGTCTAGATTTGAGCAGCTGTCTGTTACACCACTGAACTTGCTTGCAGTTTACGGGTGATCTTTCCTCTAGGTGCTGATATGGTAAATGCTTGAGTCACAAGGAGCAATACATATTGACATATTCCTTTGACTGCAATAAAGTGGTCAGTGAGCCACAAATGCACATTTTCTCCTCCTTCCAAGAAGCACACATACTGTCTCTCCATCCACTGGGAATTCCGCAAATGCTTGCTTTCGCTGTTATTGTCATTAAACTCCTTTTAGGGGAAAGAATTGAGGTGGTGTTTCCTGTGTAGCTCAGGCCAGCCTTGGACTCAGTACTAGTCCTGACTGACCTTGAACTTGCAGCAGTCCTACCTTGGCTTCTTGAGTGCTGAGATTGCAAGTGTGCATACCAAATACAAACATAGACTCTGCATTGTGAGAAGGTGAGATGCATTTAGCTAACTTATGCAGAGGGAGTTAGAAGACAGTAAGTTTCCTGGAAACCCAAGGATAAGTAAAGCTGCAGTGTGTGGGAACTGGAATTCACTTCATCTAGAAACACTGTAAGCATCAGTGTTTCACCACTAAAGTGAGCCACATCCATTAGTTCTGTCTCCTGGTACCTCTGCTCCCTGGTCCCCGAGGCTACTTCAATATCTCCTAATAACTTTTTGTCTCATCACTTGCATGTTGTTCCGACACTTTAAAATTCATGTTCACTAAGAAGGATGTCATCTTTATAGCAGATCATTTCTGTCAAAGTTTTCTCAACTGGATACAAACTTAGACATTTTTGGGAAAAGAGAATCTCAATTGATTTGCTGCCATCAGACCAGCCTGTGATCATGTTTGTGTGGGCTGTATTCTCTCTCTCTGTCTCCGTCTCCCTGTCTCTCTCTCTTTCTCTGTCTTCCTGTCTTCATGACAGGGTTTCGTCTCTGTAGCCTTGGTTGTCCTGGAACTCACTCTGTAACCTAGGCTGGCCTCGAACTCTGCAAACTCACTGAGATCTGCTTGCCCTCGACTCCCAAGTACTGGGATTAAAGGCATGTGCCACCATCACCCAGAGTATGGGGCATTTTCTTAATTACCCATTGATACAGGAGGACCTAGCCCACTGTGGATATTGTCATCCCTAGGAAAGTAGATTTGGGCTGTATAAAAAAGTAGCTGAGTAAGCCAGTAAGCAGTGTTCTGCGGTCTCTGATTTGGTTTCTGCTCCTGGTTCCTGCCTAGGTTTCCCTTGGTCATTTGTAATGAGCTTATGGTTTTAGCTCATTATCTCTGACTGTGTTCTGACTCCTGGGAACACAGCTCTTCCCTGAAGATATCGGTACAACAGACCCTGCTGTGGGTTTGATATTCATGGCTTTTGCTCTGACTCTGGAAGGAGCATAGAGTGCTCTTAGCCTTCCTATTTTTGCTCTTTTGATAGTGTTGGGAATGAAGGTGGCTGCATCTCTCACTGATATATGGAGGGGTCTTGCCACGTGGGTCAGAAGACCCCAGGACTGGTCTTTCTCATACCTTCTGTCCCCCCACACTTTTTCCTCACTAGAATCCTGTTCTTCCCTCCCAGGATACCATAGGAGGGAATGGCTGCTGTGTCTCCACCTACCAGATGCCAGGTGAGGTGGACATTTCTATTTCTGAAATACTGTTATTAGTTGCCAAAACGTAGGCACTTCTTTCTTTATCCTGAGTGTCTTCCTTTGAGACCCTCCACCCCTAGGCCAATAAAGGGCTCCAAGATAAGATGACCTTTAGCACTTTGAGCCCGCGGCCTTCCCAAAGGCTGACAGAGCAGGGCTGCCTGGAGAAGTCTGGCTCAGTGGTTCCGTCCTGACTGTGCCTTTGGCAGCCAGTTCTGGACTGAGAATCAGCCCTGTATGGTTTGGTTGGAGTTGGTGGTGTCCTATAGAGCACCCAGAGCCTGCCTCAGGAGAGATGCAACAGACCAGGAAGGATAGGTTTATGAGGGAATGTGGTTGTGTTTTCAGCCTTCGGTGACATTTGAAGATGTGGCCGTGACTTTCACAGATGAAGAGTGGGGGCACCTGCTCCCTGTGCAGAGGGCACTCTACAAGGCTGTGCTGCTGGAAAACTATGAGAACATCCTCTCACTGGGTAAGGAGTCAGAACTTGTCCCAAACCATGTGGGTCACAAGGGCAGGGGATTGCCACGTCTTTGACCCCCAGCTGAGTTCAGAACCACCTGCCAGACAAAAGAGCCAAAGGAGGTGGCTTTAGGTTCTTAGCTGGTGACCTGATGTTAACAGCACTGGAAAACCACAGGTCTCCTTGTTCAGCAACTTGCTTCCACAAACAAGGCAGTCTGGAGGACAGGGCAGAGCATGTGTGTTGTGGGTAGGGAGCTGGCTCCCCAGAGGCAGCCAGCAGAACACTTAATATGTCCAGGTCTTCTCCTGGCATGCCAGCAGGTAATGACTCAGTTCCTTCAGGTAGACAAGGAGCCTTTTCGGTGAGAGGAGATATCAGTCACTTCATGGAAGACAGAGGAGGACAAAGAAGTGCCCCTGCGGATAGGAAAGAGGGAGGTGGTTATCTACTTTAACGTGTGGGTCTTAGGGTGTGAACCCAGCTTAGCAGCTTGATTCACCCACTAAGACATCTCCACAGCCCCCCATTATCCAGTCTCTAACAGAATCACATATAAGGTCCTCCCAGCATCAAAATGAAGTACAAGCTAGAAATGCTAGTAGGAGGTGTGAAAGGTGACTCCAGTTTTCCTCCAGTGAGCACAACCGACTTGTTTCCATGGCAGCATTATACTAAGCATGAGCAGACAAATGAAATTGAGCTCCGTCTCTATGCTTTTCCAGTCAAGATGCTCCTTTTTCCTTCTCACCTCATGAGCCAAGAGCCTCTCTCCTGCCAGTGTCCGGATCAAAAGCTTCCGTGTGCTGCCTACGAATTGAGGTGGCTTTTGTGGACCCTGCTCTGGTGCCTGTTGTTTGCCCTTTTCAAGAGCCCCAGTCCTGACCTTCCCCCTGAGGTGTTTTTGGTCTGTATTCTGCATTTCTGAGACTCTACACTTAGAGGCCAGGAATAAGGTTGGAATGGTTCAGCATTTTCATCACAACAGCCACCTGCCTTATGCTTTCTCCCTGAGCAGGGCTTCCTGTCCCTCGACCTGACATGATTCTTCAGTTTCTTCAGTTGAAGAGAAGGGGCGAGCCATGGACACAGGGTCTTCATGGATCTGAGGAGAAAGAATGGCCAGACAGTGTCTCTCTAGGTAACCAAGACTGAACAGAATGGGCAGACTTTTGTTTGTTTCTGTTCTTGGATGGACGAATGTTAGGGATCACCCTTGTCTCATGTCTATTGGCATGTTTGTTTCCTATTGCACATCACTTCTCTGGTGCCCCCTTCTACACATTAAAGTATGACTTATCTGTATTCACCAACTTGTTTCTCAGACTTGCCAGCTTGCCTGTGTACACCTCTTAGGTTGTTCTTGGTCTCCCTACCCTAAGGAAGCTATTGGCCCCACTCCCCGAGCCATTCTCCTGTACTCTGAGACGTCTGTTTCCACATTCTTTCCCTGCATCCTCCTTTACTCCCAAGCCATAGGCTTTCCCAGAGTGTAAGCTCTCTGGGAAGTGAGCTGCACTGTGACCAAGTGTCCCATCTGTCATAGCGCCCTCTCCTCTGTCATTGTCCAGAGAAGAAACTACATCTGAGTTTTCTCTTTGTCGCAGACTGGGAGCCTAAGTCTGAGAGCCTAGATGCTTCAGCAGGAGCCCCGAGAGACGGCCGTAGAAGGCAAAGTCCCCTGTGCCCCAAACTGGAAGTTCAGACACTAGCAGGTGGGTTGGAACCAGCAAAGGAAAGTCCTGAAGCAGAGACTTGCAAGAAACGTCTTTCCTTGAACAGAAGCTTGCAGCGAAGGTCAGCCCCATCCAAGAAAGCCCTCGCTAAACACCAAGACCAGGAATGTAGTGACTGCGGGAAGACCTTCTTTGACCATTCGTCACTCATCCGTCACCAGAGAACTCACACTGGAGAGAAGCCCTATGGCTGTCCTGCGTGTGGGAAGGCCTTCAGTCACAGGACCAGTCTCAGCAGACATCTGATGTCGCACACAGGGGAGAGCCCCTATGAGTGCAGCGCCTGCGGCAAAGCTTTCTTTGACCGGTCGTCCCTCACTGTCCATCAGCGGGTGCACACGGGAGAGAAGCCTTTCAAATGCAGTGAGTGTGGCAAAGCCTTCTTGGACCGATCGTCCCTTACTCGCCACCAGAGAATCCATACCGGTGAGAGTCCCTACGAATGTCAGCAGTGTGGCAAAGCCTTTAGCCAGAAGAGCATTCTCACTCGTCACCAGCTGATCCACACTGGCAGGAAACCGTATAAATGCAATGAGTGTGGAAGAGCATTTTATTGGGTCTCCTCCCTAAACAGACACCAGAAGGCTCATGCCGGGGAGCCACACCATCAGTGCGACGAGTGTGGCAAAGCTTTCTTTGAACGTTCGTCTCTCACAAAGCACCAGAGGATACACACTGGAGAGAAGCCATATGAGTGCAGCGAGTGTGGGAAAGCCTTCAGCCAGAAGTGCCGGCTCAAGCTACATCAGAGAGTTCACACAGGGGAGAAGAAACCCTTTGAGTGTAGTGTATGTGGAAAAGAATTCAGCTTCAAGTCCTCAGTTATTCTGCATCAGAGGCGTTATGCCAAACAAGGGACAGACTGACCAAAGGAGAGCTATACAAAGGTCCTTGCATAAACATGATTGGTCTCAGTGTCATCTACAAAACCAGCATTTGCTCCTCCTGCCTACTGTGGCTGCTATCCTGTCCCACCTCTACTCCACAGCATCTGAGTAATCAGCATACCTACTGTGCTACCGAACTAGTGTGGAGTGCAGAAACTAAAACTTGAATCCAGGTTGAAAATCCTGGACAGAGCTAGCTGTAGCTTAGTATTTAGAGACCTCCTAGTATGCACGAGGCCCTGCTCTTTGAGCCCAGCACTGCAGAAGATAGTTGGAAAGATGTCAGCAACAGGGAGATGTTAGGAGGGGAGCCCACAGACATAACTCTATGAGAACATAGGCCCATTGTCACTGCACTCAAATAGATACAGGATATTACAGGAGGGGAATGCCACAATTATGGGAAAAAGCCATTTTCTCCAGAAGTTTTTATAGTTTTCGTCCTTCTGAAGCTTTCTGGCATACAGACCTAGTTGTCTTGTGCCCTAGCATTTAGCCCTCCTAGTAGGAGTAGTAGTGCTAACACTTATGAAGAACTTATCTTGGGGTAAACACTCAGCAGAGAATTTGAGCAGGGCTAGATTGACTGATCCTCTAACGAGTTCTTTTGCTGTCTTTCACAGATGAGCACAATGAGGTTGCAAGAGGTTAGGTAATATATTCTGGTGACACAAGCTGAGGGGCTTGCTTACAGTTCCAGAGAGTGGGTCTGTGGCAGGGAGCGTGGCAACAGATAGGTAAGCATGGAGCTGGGGCAGTCGCTGAGAGCTTACATCTGATCCACAAGCAGTTTGCCAAGAGATGGGGAGAAATAGACAGACACACTGGTCTTGGCATGGGCTTTGGAAATTTCAAAGCCCATCCTCAGAGACAGACCTCTTCGAACAAAGCCACACTCTGGGCTCGAGAGATGACTGAGTGGTTAAGAGTATTGGCTGTTTTTCCATAGGTCATGAGTTTGATTCCTAGCAACCACTTGGTAGCTCACAACTATCTGTAATGAGATCTGGTGCCCTCTTCTGGTATGCAGGTATACATGCAGGCAGAACACAGTATACTTAATAAAAATAAATCTTTTAAAATAATGGTTTATAAAACCAAAGCCACAGTCCCTAATCCTTTCTTAACACTCCACCAAGTGAAAACCAAACATTCAAATACATACATGAGCCTGTGGGCACGTTTCTCATTCAATTCACCACATTCCAAGCAAGGACATGATCAGCTGGCCCTCGTGCTGTGAAACAGGTCCTTTTCCTTTCTGCATTTCACAGCTGAGCACACTGAAGTTCAGACAGATTAGTAACGCCCTAGACAGCACAAGGTGAAACCAGATCTTTAGTACGGGTCTGCCTTCAGTATGTCTACTACAGTGTGCTCTTAAATTTTGTCTTATAATTTATATACCTGAATTATCTTCTCAGCTGGCTTGTAAGCACTTGGAGGTGTGATTTCAAAGGTCTCTGAATCTTACTCGGTGCCTTGCAAACACAGATGCTCAGTAAATGTTTATTTAAATGAATACCAATGTCTTTGTTTTCAAACCTGCTTGGATCCACCTCCATTCTCAGCGAGTTTTCACAGTCCAACCTGTAGCATTCCTGTGCTCCCCAGTCCCAGCTCTTCCTTCTCCATTGCTCAAGAGATGCCATAAGCTGCGGTGCAGTAACAAAGTAGCCTCCTAGACAAAGACCTGTGTCTCTCCTCTGGTGTGTAGCAGTCTGTCCATTCAGTCTGTACCCCTTGGGACCCACACATCACCATGGAGAAGGAGGGGAAAGCTAAAAGATATTTCTATCATCTAGGTGCTATCTGATCACTTCTAGAGTCAGAATCCACACCTGAAGGCTAGGAACACAAGCAGGCACCTTGGTATTTGCATGACTCCAGAAGCCATGTTTTACACATCCCTTAGCTTTGTCTTTCCACATGGCCCCTCTCTGCCCATTATTTCAGATGTAAAATCGCTCTCTATTGAATAAAATATCTCTGGATATCTAAAATCTTCCTTAATATGCTCCCCCATCACCAAACTTCAGATCCTGGTTGTTGCAGGACGTTTGAACACACTGTGAAGCTCCAAGACTGTGTTAATAAAATTAATCTTGGATTAGAGGCGGAGCCAGTGACTAGTTGACAGGAATTATCCATAGAGAATATGGAGGACATGGTAAGATGGATAGAGAGACAGAGGAAGAAGTAGGGAGGGACTTAAAGATTTGCAGATCTTTTTGGTTTTGGATAATGTGGAAAGCGATTCTGCTGGGTCTTTGGTTAAAAAAAAAAAGTTAGCTGGTTGCTTCTCTGATCTAGTAGGTTTTCACCCCAATATATGACTCCCAAGTCTTTATTTAACTGAGTCTTTATTAACAGAGCAATTTAGATAGAGCAACACCTGAATACCCAAGTGCATCAATTTCTTAGGTGAAATCTTTATTTTTAATGTATTAAAGATCAGGTATGAGGCAACCTGAACTTTGTGAGTCTGTATTCCCATTTTGCAAGGGAAGGCCTGCCACAGGGCTTGTGTGTTCTAGTTGGCCAAAGTGAGTTTCTCTGGGACCTGAGAGGAAGCTGAATCACCAAACAGTCACCTCCTCTGCTCCTTAACAAATTCATTTTGATCTTAAAGCAGAAAAGTGTCAGGGAATACATTTTATGTGTGTAGTTTATATAAGGTATAAGCAACTAGAAGAAAAATAGCGCCGGAACTGTGTGCAGATAATACCTAATGTTTCACAGTGTCAAGTGCAAACCCAAGAGGACTGTTGGCTCGCGTCTCTTGACTATCTCTGAGAGTTCTGAGTCTTATTCAAAAATACATTGAGTGTTGAGTATTGTATTTGTTTAACACACTGCCATTATCAGTGAGATGAGATTGTGAAAAATCCAGAATCTTAATGGACTTTTGGGAAAAGTGACCGAAAACAGTGGGGAGGTCACATCACATCACAGTTTCACAGACATAACATACCTCCAGGATGGCAAGGTACATGATATCCAAATACAGTCCAAGGAGGAGATGTTATCTTTAAAGGAGAATATTCAAACCGTGGAATCACAGGTGCAGAATGAGGACCAGAGAGTTTCTGCTTCAGTGAAATCACTAGAAATATATACAGGTCAGGAGATTCCGGCTTTACAAAAGAAAATTATAAAAAGATTTGAAATGATTGAGGAAATTATTGAAGCTGATGAACAGGGAAAGAAGGCACAAGGACAGGATGCAACATCGCCAGTGGCTGCCAGAACTGGCTTACCCAGGGTTTTAGTGTCCTACCCTGTAATTTACTCTGACAAAGCATCAACTTCTAAAGGCTCAAAAGGAGCCAAAGAAGGTAGATGGACACCTATAGGAATGAATGATCTAAAAGAAATTAAGCAAGTTCTCATAACTTATGGCTTGCATTCCGCATTTGTTAAGGAGATGATAAAGACTTGGGCTTCTAACGTCAGGGCAATCCCCCCCATGACTTTTCTCAGTTAGTTTCAGCAGTTCTGGATGATGAACCTTCCTTAATGTTTGGAATTTATTTCAGGAAGGAATCCAAAAATATGGAACAACAGGGAAAAGCAAAAAGTCTTGAGGTTTCCCAAGATCAAATTGTTGGTGAAGACTCTTATGCTGACCCACAGGTCCAAGCTCTTTACGATGAAGAAATCTTGTCCCTATGCCACAAAGCAGCCTTGAATGCTTGGGACAGGATTCAAGAACTAGGACAAAGAATGAATCATATACCCAGGTTAGACAGGGACAGAGAGAACCCTTTAATGACTTTTTACAAAGATTAATTAGGCTGTACAAATGGGACTAACAGACCCAGAAGCTAGACTAATAATTCTTCAATCTCTGGCTTTTGAAAAGGCAAACTTAGAATGCAAAAAGATAATTTGGCCTTTAAGGTTTAGATCAGCACCTATAGATGAATGGATTCTGCATACAATGACTGTTGAGACATTTGACTATAATGCTGAATCTTGGGTAGGAGAAGCTATTTCCAAAGTAAAGAGGAGACATCAAACTGCCAAATGTTTTAATTGTGGTAAAATAGGACATCTGAGAAGGGATTGTAGGCAAGGAATTTCTAGGAATAATATCTCCTCTGGGAATGGCAAAAATAGGAGAACTCAGCCTTAAGGTATATGTAGAAGGTGTGGTAAAGGCCAACATTGGACCAATGAATGCAGATCAACAACAGACAGACAGCAATCCAATACCATCGGGAAACTCCTTGAGGGGCTTCTCACAGGCCCCCAAGCCAAAAGTGGCCCAGTCTTTCCCAGTAACTGTGGAGGACATGTCATACCAGGAAAATTTAAAAATCCAGAACCTTCTGTGCAAGACCATAGTGTTCTAAATGACAGCACAAATTTGGAGGACAAGTAAAAAATTGAAATAGGAAATAAGAAATGTATATTCTGGCAAACTTCTATAAATGATCAGAGACCAAAGCTAAGAGTACATATAAATGGAATTGTGATTGTTGGCTTGATAGACACAAGAGCGATGTCAGTATCATCACTGCAGAATCTTGGCATCCAAATTGGCCTCTTCAAGAGGCAGATGTTCAATTACTAGGAATTGGAACCATATCTCAAGTTAAACAAAGCACGAGATGGGTTGACTGTATTGGGCCAGAAGTTCAAAGAGGGAAGCTGAGGCCATATGTAGCTGATATTGCAATACATTTATGGGGCCGTGACCTGCTACAGCAATGGAATGCCCAGATTAACATTCCTGCAGTCCCACAAACTCATAATTCTGGGAAGCATATAATAAGGTACTATGAACAAAGGTCACCAGCCATTGAGGTTGTAGAAGAACATAGAACAACTAGCAAACCTTTAGAGGTACCAACAGCCCTACCTTTGAAATGGCTAACTGAAAGCCTATATGGATTAAGCAGTGGCCTCTAGCTGAAGATAAGTTGCAGGCTTTGGAACAGCTGGTATAAGAGCAACTATGTGCTCACCATATTGAAGAATCAACCAGCCCTTAGAATTCTGTATTTGTTGAAAAGAGACATCTGGTAAATGGAGAATGGCGACAGATCTAAGAGCTGTCAATGAGGTTATTCAACCTATGGGCCCTCTACAATCTGGAATTCCTTTGCCTTCTCTATTACCAAAAGGATGGCCTCTTAGAGTTATTGATTTGAAAGATTGGTTCTTCACTATACCTTTACAAGGATAGATAAAATTTTGCCTTCACAGTGCCTACTTATAATAATTCTCAGCCTACTAGGAGATATCAGTGTACTGTCCTCCCACAGGGGATGGATGCTCAATAGTCCCACAGTGTGCCAATACTTTGTAAATCAGCCATTGGAAATAATACATAAGCAATTTCCTAAGTCTATAATTTACCATTACATGGATGACATTTTGCTATCTGATTCAAACATAGATACTTTAGAAAGAATGTTTGAAGAAGTAAAGATAGTTTTACCTAAATGGTGATTGCAGATTGCTCTTGGAAAAATACAGGGAGGAGATTCTTTCATTTATGTAGGTTATAAAATAGGTTTTTAAAAAATTAGGACACAAAAGGCACAAATTAGAAGAGACTGGTTACAGACTCTTAATGACTTTCAAAGATTGTTAGGAGACATTTCCAGTCTATGACCAGCTGTTGGGATAACACCTGATCTAATAATTCATTTAAACAAAACCTCAGATGGTGATAAAGATTTGAATAGTTCCAGAGAATTAACAGGTAAAGCAGAAAAGGAATTGACATCAAAATTAATAAAGAATCGGTTTGAAAAGGAGAAAGCTCTTGGGAAGGAGAAATGACAGCTCATCCACAATGATGACAACCATACAGGTGGTAACGAAAGCATGTAGGATGGGGGCAGGGTTCTGTTCTTGTCTTTGCAGGAAAACACTCATCTTCAAAAATTCAAGAGACCCTGGATGTCTGAATACTGACAGATGGAAAAACAACTACCCAATAAGGATCATCAAGAAAATCGAATATGATCCGTAAGAACAAATATTAAAAATATGCATTTATATATGTGTAGATATATAAATGTATGTATTTATATTTATGAATATGTAGACCTGGTTTTGGAGTTGGACAACAGCTCTGTCCTTCTTTAAATCCAAGCATATTGTTAAAAGAAAAACCCGGAGTTTCTGTCTCATGTCAAAAGCCGTCTATATAAATAATGCTTAAGTTTTCCACAATGAACAATGAATTTTCCTGCAGTAATCTTTGAAGTTTCCAGGAAGAAGATGGGGTCCCACAACAACAACTCCACCTGGTTGATATGACGTCATGATGCTGATAGCGCTGCTACAAGACCTGTTTTGGGTACCAGCTGCATAAGATGGTTCCAACTTGGTTAGCTGAAATGGTGCATATTTTTACAATTTTCTGGCCAGACTTCCACAAAATACTCAGAGACTATTTGCAATCATACCAGACATTAGTCTTAAAAGTTAACCATCATTTTACTTTCACAGGATCCCGTAGAATGAACGTCGCACCCATGACAGCTAGAAGTAATTCGAGAAGATGACATTCCCCCTCCTAACAAAGTTTGTTCTCAAGGTTAGGGATATCATTTAGGGTCTGATTATAATTGGTATAGGGTTGGGGGTTGGGGGATGAATTTTATAAGCTCAGGGATCTTTCTGGGAAAAAAAGGGAAAATTGGATGGGATAATAGATTGGTATGAGCTTACTCACACTAATAATAATAGTGAGTAATAGAGTGGATACTTGTGAGTTATTATTTATGGACAATTACATTGGATGAGATTCTTGAATATTGATACAAACTTAAATTATATTGAATATTGTATACATGCATGCTGCTACCTCTGTTTAAAACATTTTTTATATATTGATATATATTTACCATATTGCAATGTACATTTGTACCTCTGATCAAGATACTTATACATTGCTTACATTTGGAGATTATTGTCCTCATTTATTGCACAGTTGTTTATTGTCTTAGTCTTTAAGTTATATAGGTATTAAGAATTATAGATCAATAGTCATCTATGTTTGTCATACTTAAAGTTAGACCAATCAGGTTCTTTAGATACACAGTGATTATATTCTGCATAGATAGCTAATCTTCAACCACTTCAAAGAGCTGTAGAAAATGCCATTTAAATTACTTAGAGTTCTGTTGAAGTGAGACACAATTGCTCCTGGCAGCACCGATCTATTCCTGAGAGAATGTTAAGCACCAAAGATACTCCACTTGGAACTTGTTTTCTTCTTGGCAAACACTGGCCTTTGAGCAAAGAAATGCCCATGCCTCAACCACTGACAAGATATATGGTAACCACAAATGGATAAACAGGACTGTCAAATCTTGCCAAGACAGGGTAAGATGGTTTTGAAAATTTCTTGCCTTTGAAAATGGCCTGTCAGTTATTCTAGGCCATAGGCAAAGTTAGTTGCTTCAACATTGCAAATGAGACTTTGGGTGACTGCCCAGGTAGCCAATTGTGTCTGTCATTTGTTGCACATTTTGGAAGTTGCTTGACTACACTTTCTACTTACTCAAGTAATATTATTTACCTTCTCAGATCTTTGATGGGGTTGAAGACTAGATAATTATAGTTGCTTTCCTCGCATGACTTGGCCAACTTATTTACTATACAAGACTTAAGCTAGTTAGAATAGGATATTTGTTTTTATTGTATATAATTTTGCCTTAGGTTTAGAACTCTCTTATTTAAACAAAAGGAGAGGTGCTGTAGGAAGACCTGCTCCTTGAGATTACCCGCCTACTCGGGTGTGGCCTCATACTATATATGCAGACAGAGAACCTGCTTCCGACCCTTTTCTCCTTCCCCTTGCTCCTTTTCCAGACTGCTCATTTGGATTGTTTGGATTCGATCTCCATTTGTCCTTCAAGCAGAGAATCTTGATTTGTAAGTTTTCCCCTAAATAAATATCTATCTCTCAGTTCTGAGACAGTGTGGGATTTCTTTTAAGCGTCCGTTCACCACTTCGTCTGGCGGGATCACCACAATATACATCTGGGTCCTGGTCTGAATCAAGGAAAAGTTTGGAATGTGGTGATGTTATGGATTTAGGGTTGCTCAGAAATTCACCAGGACAATAAATAAACTTTAATAAGAAGGGGCTTTTTATTTAAGATACTGGCATCCATGTGTGGCCAGGACTGTACCTAAGAGTACCCCCAAGATGCAGGGTCTAGCTAGAGCATCCCAGGGCTTATAAAAGCAAACTCCACAATATTACATGTAGTTTGTCTACATATAGAAAGGGTCTTAACAGAAATGCCTTGCAGTTGTCCTAGATATATTTCTTAATAGAGTAAGCAAGTTTGATTACAGAAGCAGAATTAGCAGTTATTCTTATGACCTACTATCTTGTTAGAATAGCAAATTTTACAAGATCAGTTGACTTAAGAAAAGTTTTCAATGACTGGGGAAAAAGGAAAATGGGCTGAAAGGGTACTACTATGAAAGTTAGAGAGGATTTTTTTTTCTTTTTGGTCTCTCAAGCATAGTAAGTCTAAACCTTAAATATAATGTTAACCAGCACATTGACAAAGGCAGAAGTGATGATTCAAGGAGTAGGGGCTGAAAAGTAGGAGCCAAGAAAGTGTTATCTTGGCTACTCCAATGTGGTTACTAGTAGTACCAGTTTAGTACCACTTGTTGGAACCTAGCAATTTCTGAGTTGAGGTCATTTGTGGGGTTGAAAATCTGCATTTCCTTATTCAAGGGGCCTGGCACAGAACCTTTAATGATTTCATGTAAACTGAGGTAAATCCCACCCCAGTTACTCCAGGCCTGTCACTGAGGTGCCTAAATAAACCCTCTCTAGCTTCACTTGCTTTGATTTCATTTTAATAGTCATTAATTTGGGGATGGAAAAGTAGTCCACCTCTAATTTATCACTTCTTTGGTGCCTAAGCCTCCATATACAAGCCCTGCAATCCCCAGATAAGATGGTCTTTGCTGGCCATACATAGCTTCCACGTTCCTTGATTTGTCAGCTTTCCAATTAAATCTGCCCCCTACACGAACACACACACACACAAAAAAAAACAAAAAACAAAAACAAAAACAAAAAAACCCAACTTATCCCCAAATTACTAGTTTTTTCAAGCAAGGGCAACTAAAATGATCTATGCGAATTAGTTATTGACAACCACACTAATTAAGCCAATTGAAAGTTTTGAGTCCTTTTATTAATGGCCAGACGGAGAGTGGGCTTGTGCCTCTGAAGTCTCTTGGTGTCCAAGGTCAGGGGTACAGCGTTTTTAGAGACAGAACCACGCCTATGTCAGTGCTGGTGGAGGGGGATGTCACATTACTGAGGGAATCCGGGTGGCCTAGTAATATCTGCTTTCTTTGTGAAGTTCAGCAGTATCTTCCAGACACTACAAAAATACATCTGGGCCATGGTGAAGATCACAGAGAGTCCCAAAAGTGTAGACTAGGTAGATGTGGCTTTTGGGGGTTGGGAGCTGAGAAGTATCTAGACAGACACAAATAAAGTTGGGACAAAATGACCTTACCTTAATCATTTCACAACAACTATCAGTTACCTATTACAAGCTTTATGAAAGTGGAGCCTGGGGACATGGCACAGTGGGTAAGACTGCGGGCCACCAAGCTGGACTCATAGGATGGTAGGACAATCTACTCTAGCAAGTTGTCTTTTGGCCTCCACCAGGCACTTTGTGTCATACCTCCAAATACATAATAAACAAATGTAATTTAAAAATAAAACATAAATGAAAACTTGGTTCAGGCAAACAAACTGGTAGGGGACGCATCCAGGTATCTCCCTTTAGAGAGGAAATACAGGAAGTCTGGATGGGTAAGGAGTGCGATCCTCCAGGATACAGTCACCCAGAACGAAGGTCCCACGGCACACCATTTGGTACACTGAGTGCACGACGCCTGCGTCGAGGGACAGGAAGCAATGTGAGAACACGTGCATTGGACATGCGAAATTGAGAGGGCTTAGTGCTAGCACAGGAGTAGAAAGCGCCTAGAGGTCCTCTTTTGGCTATGTGCAGAGGATTTCTGGGAGTTGTAGTTCATTTGAGCAGCCAGCTGGCAAGGTTCGGCCCAGGGGTCTCAAGTACCTTTGCAGGCAATGAGAAGTCAGTTAGTTTGGCATGGAAGGCCTAGCCCAGTCCGCTCTGAGTTTGCAGAGCGCGGTGAAGGACCCGGGTGCCGCCCCGCTCTGGGGGCACCCTAGCACCGTACTCACGCGTCCTCTGGCAGACAGCAGGGCATGGGCGGTAAGACAGCCTCCATAGAACCCGTGTTCGAGGTGAGGCGCTATGAGCAATGCAGAAGGAGCCCGTGGCTTCCTGTTTTTGGGTCCCACATTGGGGTTCTGAGGGAGAGCTGGCTATTTCCATCCATTGGTAGTATGATGATGGGCTGTTATGCTTTTCTGTGGGTTCCCGGCAGCTTGCGGGGCTCCAATGGTTCCAGCCGTGTGGCAGCGGCTGCGGCGGGGGGGGGGGGGAGGCCATGTACAGTAATGTTGAACATTTATTAGGTGGGTTATGGAGGGGAAAGGGAGAAGGGGAGGAGAGAGGGAAAGAGAGAGAAAGAGAAAGAGAGAAGAGAGAGAGAGAAAGAAGAGAAAGAGAGGGGGAGAGAGGAGAAAAGGGCAGCTGCCTCTCTGAGGGGGGGACCGAGAGAGAGAGAGAGAGAGAGAGAGAGAGAGAGAGAGATTGGGGGTCTGAGGCTGCAGGCGGGAAGGGAGTGGGCGTGGCTTGTCTCTTAAAGAGACTGAACAATCATTACACTAACCCACCGCTTTGAGAATTCAGCCTCTGACATCTACTTCCTCTTGTTCTTCCCGGGAACTCTGTAAGGATAGAGAGTAACCCATTTTGTTAGATAAGAAAAGCAGGGATTTGAAGTCGAATCCTTTTTGTTTAGGTTTGGGGTTTTAACTGGTTTTAGTTTGTAAATGCTTTAGATTTTTACAGAAAAGCATTCACTGTTGTGCGAAAGCAGGTATTGCATTTGAAAAGCCAGTGGTCAAAAAGAATCCCGTGAGCCTGGAGTAAAACAGAGACGAATCATTGAGGCACACGTCTATGCATTGAGATCTTTATTATTTTGACTAAGCAGATGAAAGAAAAAAATATGCATTTGTATGATGTATTCAGACTCTCATAGGAAGTGCTACTGTAATACAGGAAATGCAAAGGTGTACAGGAGGAACCTGAGGTAGAAATTCTTATCAGCTGTCCTATATCAGGGATATTATGGGATTGTTCCCTGTATTAACTTTTAGCCTGAGGGCTGGACTAACGGTCATGGCTCCTGGTCTCCACTTCTAGGCTCACTTTCTGAGGACTCTGCCCCACCCAGTGCTGGAAAACCAAAAGCAAATGCATAACAAATGTGCTCTAAACTCCCGGAACCCAGGTAAGTCTATATGTCTTCCTTTCTCAGCATGGGTATGTTTTCTTCTGTTCTTAAAACTTGCTCTGCCCTTTTCGCTAGACCACCGGGGTCATCCTGAGACTGGGTGATGACCCTTACAGGAAATGTTCCTCATCTGGAACTTTCCTTCCTACTGCTGCTTCTTGCCCATCCACTTTACTGTGCTCGTTCTAGCCATGCATTACTGTGGCCATGTGAGATGCCAATGACTATTAGCCACAAGCCCTGTCTCATGGTGTTTGCTGAAGCAGGAGACTGTAGATGCATAAGATAAACGGCAGGAAGGGACACATTTATAAGTTTGTATTTTAAATGCATAAATGGTTGTCTCTGACAAGTTAATAATGACCCTGGAGGATGTCCATCAACTAGACTATTTGAAAGGGGTTTAAGGTAAAAAGTTCATTTTGAAAACCCAAGGAAGGTAGTTGGCAGTTAGAAAGTAGAAAACAGAGATTTTCCAAGAGAGAAAAACTTTATTTGGAGGGGAGGTGTCTATAAGTGATTGAAGAGGTGAGGGGTTTGTTTCATTGTGGGATGAGTTAAAGTCTAAAGAGGATGTGTTATATAGCCAGATCGCAGGAAAAAAAATCTATATTGTGTCTTACTCCAAAGCTACATAGGCTATATGAACATTTTCAGAGGCCCAGCAAGATGTAACATGCCTTCAAAAAAAAAAAAAGTTTCTTCATGGACCATGTGCTTTATCCCAGTCTGGAAGCTGAGAGGTGCTGACCTCTGTGAACTCAATGCTAACCTTGTCAACATAGCGAGTTCCAGGCTAGCCAGGACACACAATGAGAGCCTATCTCAAAAAACACTTTTTTGCATATTATATATCTGACAAGAGACCTGTATCTAGAAAATACAAAGAAGTCCTAAAATTCAATAATAAAAAGTAAACCCAATTGAAAAATGGACAAGAAGTGCACACGGAGTATACACATGCACACACATACACACACATACACACGAGACAAAATAATTGAACATAAATTTCTTCAAGAACATACACAAATGGTTAATAAGCACACACAAACAAGCTCATTGTACACAGTTAGCTTGGCTATCTGAATAGAACAGGTAATAACAAGTGCTGGCAAACAGAAACGGGAACCTCTGTATTGTGGTGGGGCTGTAAAATGGGACAGCTCCATGGAGCTATCACTGCAACCTGCAATTGCACTTTCAGGAAATATACACAAGAGAGGATGGATATGGGCACAGACAAAAGCACAGCTCTCGGATACTTCCACATCAGTCGGTCCTGACAGCCAAGGATGGAGAACAGCTCAAATGTTCATCAACCAATGAGTGGATAAACTGTTAGGAATATTTCCTACCGCGAGCTCCGCTAATGCGAGCTCCCGCCGACGCACAATTCCCAATCAAGCCAAATCAAAACAAGGCAAGTTAAGAAATATCCAGGTTTAATGGGAGTTTTGCACTCACAGGTGGCCCCGAGGTGGGTAAACCGGAAAGCCGAACAAACGCGACCACTGGGAGGAAGGAAAAGGTACTTGTTCCTCTTTTGGGAGATCACTTAAATACCCTGGGGAGTGGTTCTGACCCCACACCCAGGGAGGGGTCAGGACCTGGTCTGCTGGAATTTGGAGTCCAGATCAGGCCTAGATGCAAGGGGCTGGGACCTACACTCCCGACTTGACATAAACAAAATGTGGTGTGTTGACCCCCGTCACAAGCAACATGGTGTGTCACAGCACGGATAAATCCTGACAACGATGCATTTATGGAAGAAGCCAATCACAGAGACCAGATTTCTATTGGATCTATTTATTGAAAATGTCCAGAACAGGCAAGCTATAGACAGATAGTAATTGCTTAGTGTTGAGGGCTACTGAGAGACTGGAGGGGACGGACACAACAGTTGATAAGTAGTTTTCTGAAAAAAAAAAAAATCCCTGAAGTGTACACTTCAGATGGGTGAGTTTTATGGTACTGATTTATGTCGATAAAGCTGCTATCTCAAAGAGAGAGAAGTTACACAGGGGGTGGGGTGGGCTTGCAGCAAGGCATCATGGGTGCAAAGGTGTAAGTCTTAATCTGCAAGAAAGTTTCTCTGTTCTGTGTGCTGTAATTTCCTCTTCTATAAAACAAGGATAATGAGGCGGACTCTGATAGTTAACATCTGTAACTCCAGTGTTTAGGAGCTGAGACAGGAGGCTTAGAAATTGGGAAACTATACTGCGACTTGGTTTTAAAACAAAAAGGCAGGCGGGATGGGGGTGGTACGAGGATACAACGGAATCATTAAGGCACTGTGAGGAGAAATGGAGAGATAAAATGATAAATAGCTTAAGATCGTTTCTGGCACACGGATGACTGGAAGGCTACAGCCCACTATTCAACAGAGGACTTGACATGGTTTCAACGCCGGCAAAACAAACGAAGGCTCACCCCAAACACCCCACAAGTGATTCCAAGTCAAATATTGCAACAAAATTAACTTTCAGGACCTGGACCCTGAGTTTAATAAAATTGCACACTGTCGATCGCAAAGCCATTCCTACAGTTCAACACTAAGCTAGAGAACCACACACGACTGTGAAAGGCTGGAGGAAAACAGTGACAGCCAAAGTACATTATGGCAAACGGATCGGCCCAGATGCTAAACTGACAGCTGACCTAATGGACTCACAAGGGACGATCCTTTAGTATTGAGCTCCGAGGGCGGCACTCAGACTCAAAGCCAGAACTGACATCACCCTATGTACCATAGGTGATGCTTGCTACTTATGTTCCTTCTCACCGAGTGGGCCAGAGCGGTTTTCCTGGCTGAAAGCAGACTGCAGTTGCTTCCTATAACTCAAGCCTGGCGACCCAGAGTGGCAGTGAAGGTGCCCAAGGACACGCAGTCTGTCCGACTCAAATGGGAGATGAGGATCGGGGGGCCCAGCGACTTCTCGCCTCCCTCCACCAGGAACTTCGGAGACCAGAGAGAAAGCACTCTGTTCGCACGCGCTTACATTCTGGGTCCCAGCGCTCACCTGCCGGTATGCTACACAGTGCAGGGAAACAACCGGCAACTAGTACGGCAGCCGCCATGCTGCAGACAGCAGCGAGGATGCCTGGCTCAGGGACCGCCTTCCCCACTGCCTTCCGAGATCGAATGTGATGGCGCCTCGTCAGAAGTTCGTCCTAGGCGCAAAGCGGGGTGCTGAGACTTGAAGGTCACCGTTCAGCGCACAAGAGGGTCGAGAAATTGTCCACACGGAACAGAAGGGAAATTGAGTCAGGCTCAGCCACGGACAGCTTTCTAGGGGTCGTCGCGCTAGGACCCCAGGCAGGGGCAGGGAGAGGGCGGGGCTATCTTTGAATCTTGTAATAGTTAGAGCCAAATCTGTCAGGTCCAACCCAGGGTTGGAGTGTCTTTGGAAAGCTCGTTCTGCTGAGCTAGGAAACAGTCTGGGAACAGTAGGACGAATCCAGGGAGTGAAGGAGACAAAGTTTAGGGAGTTCGTACCTCACTCCAGAAAAGGCCTAATGTTTATTCAACCCTATGTTGCCTTGGATTTCAGACTCATTTTTGTATTCATGGTAGAGGTTGTTCACACACACAGGACCAGCCCTGGGCCATGGTTTTTACCTCACTTGGTCATGGCTTTACACTATCTCTGCTTGCCCAAATGAGTCACATAGGATGGTCCTGTAATCTTCTTCTGAAAGGCAAGTCTCCGACAATCTATTTCTAAGTTGCCCTGGGCATAGTGTTTTGCCACAGCAACAGAGTAATGCGGGTTTTCTTCATTAACTTCTTCAGTTATCCTCCAAGGCTTCTGCCTTTCCTGAGGGCAATGTCTGTCACCCAAGTATTGGCCACCTAATGTCTTGGTCATGATTTGAAACTCCTAGAGATTCTGGGAGAGTCCAAATGGGGGCTAATTGCTTGTGAGAGTGCCTTGTCTACTTCTCAGGCACTTTCGGCGTGGACTGGGGAAAGGCTTCAGTGCGTTCAGTGAGGGTATTAATGAAGACCAAGAGGCAGTTGAAGATTTGACAGGTGGGGAGCTCAGTGAACTACACCCTCCAAATCAGTATTAGGGATGTGGCAGTGTCTGCGGGTGGTTACAAAAGGAGACCTTTCTGAAGCATGTGGAGCCCCTGGGATCTTGGGAACAGACTGGAAGAGTCCCATTCCTGAGAATAGGTGATTGTTTCTCCTAACCTTGTCAGACCGGCGAATCATGGGGCTACTTCACAAGCTTCCATTAAGTACTTGGAGAACATAGTGGAGGGTTTCTGTGTGCAGCCATCCTTCAGAATTACAGAGGAACCCTTTCACTGTTGCCTTCTCCACTGCCTTAGGGGCAGAATGACGTTTACAGGGTATCCATCAGGCTGACAGAGGCGAAAGGAGTCAACAAAAATTAGGCACCAGGGCTGTGAGCTTGGCAGTCTAGTGACCAATTTATTCCCTTCATTGACAAATGAGTCATCCCTTTGGTGACCCCTGTAGCAGATATGGCAACACTGGAGAGGTTTTGAGTGGCGGGCATGACAGACAAAATCTGTGGACAATAGTGGATGGAACATCTCTTGGAACCAGTAAAGCTCTTTCCTTCCAGAGAGCAGTATGAACATGTAACACCAGGAAGGCATATATTTGCTCAGTAGAAGAATTTGCTTCTTTGATGATTCTATGTTCTACTTCTGGAAGACTATACTATTGACATGACAGTGAAGGAGATCAAGTTTTTAGGAAGGAGTGTACATGGTAGTGTGAGATCAAGGAGTCACTGTCAGTCCCTGGAGAGACTGCGGTCATGTTGAGCTTCGAGTGTGGTCATTCGGATAGGTACGATATAGACCGTCTGTGACCATCCAATGGTCAAATGAGGACTGTTATTGACCCTGCTTTTTGACCCTGTAATTGAAAGATCCTGTCCGTCCTGAGAAGCCCCAGTGCTGTGTCTTTCTCTAGGCTAACATAAGATGATTTCTTGTTCCCTTGATTACAAGGGGTATGGATTTGGGACTCATTTCGCTTCTCAGAGATTTGACCTGGCTATTTCGTTCAGTGCTGCAGATCATATTCTGCAGTACCCTGTTAGCTCCAGAAAAGCCCTAACATGTCTCTTTTTTCAGAGAGGAGGGAAATACAGATATTCTAGGGCCAAATGAAGATTCAGTAATTGACTGAAGCATCTCACAGGTTGAGTGTTTCCCTAGAAACTTTGCATCCTTTTTGAGTTACAAAGTTTAAAGTGCTTACAGCCTGTTGTTTGCCTGGTGTCATCTGAAGCAGTAGAAAGGAGGTTGTTCTCACCCACCATTGTGGTTACGGAATTGAGTGGAAGGCCACAAGGTGCCACCCAAATCTGGGGTCTGACCAAAATAGTGAGAACTAGGACTTCTTGAAGGAAAACAGCAACAGGTATGTCGCTGAGCTCATGCATCTATCTGGGATAGTCCACTGAAAGGTGACCAAGAACTGGGAACCCTGACTTTCAGAAAAGACAGGCATGCTGGCAAACGAGAAACCGAATTTTTGCTTAGTGCTCACATCCCAGCTGCACTGCTCACGTCCGCCTTTGGGGGACGGCTGGTCTCCGGGTTTAGGAGCACACGCACAGGTAGCCAGATCCCATAGCTTCAGCACCACGGATTTGGAGTGCAAGGTTGGGCAGTTTTGTTTTGTTTGTAATTCGTCATCTTGAGGACTCCGGCTTTCGAGACTTGTGGGAAATGGAGTCCCCGCGAAGGCAGCGCATTGATTGGGGCCCGGAGGCGGAACACCGTCACCACGCAGGGGCACTGCTTTCCCTATCCCAGTCGGTGTGGCGTTTGCCGGTTCCCAGAAGGCTTGCGGAAGGTGAGGACTGTGGGTTTAGGTCTTCGGTTTAGGTCTTCGAGATGCCGAGTGGACGCAGCGGCGGAGAGAAGGGAACCCTAGGGACTGGGGGAGGATTCGTGGGCGTGACCTGGTGTGGCTAGCTTGCTCGTGAGTGGTCCCGCCCAGTGTGCCTAGGTTTCTTAGGGCACAGATGCAGCTCCAGGTGTCCTTGTGGGGTATGCCCACTGTGTGTCAGAGTCCTGTACTTTCAAGTTGGAGGTCCCGGTCTGCCCCCAGCCTTCCTCCAGTTCCTTCTTTCCGTAATGGGTGCTTCATGAATGTAGGTGGTACCGGCCCTGAATCTAGGGGTGTCCACTCCATTCTCACAGTCTCCTAGATAACGTCTCACGTTGCGTCTTTAGCTCCCCATCCCCAGCCTGCGCGGGAAGGTCGTGGCGTGAGGGTGTTCTTGGAGGAAGCCGGATTTGAGGTGAAGAAAACCCCAAAGGAAATGGCAGATGGCTTTAGGCAGATTTGAGATGATTTTTGTGCTGTATCAAGGGATAGTGGGAAAAAAGGGTAAAGGAACTATGCCAAGGCCAGACAACACTCAGAGCATCAGGGTTAGCCCCACCAAGCAGGGTATTGTGTGGTGTCAAATGAGATCAACACAAACGAAAATTTGGGGGAACAATTCTAGAGGTAACATTCGGACCATATAAAGTCCACATTAAGACCAACCACGACAGCCAACATCTGTCTAGATTTGAGCAGCTGTCTGTTATACCACTGAAATTGCTTGCAGTTTACCAGTGATCTTTCCCCTAGGTTTCTTTATTGTTGTTTGTTTGATTGATTGTTTTACCTTTATTGCATTTAAGATGCGGTCTTATTTTGTAGCTTACCCTAGTCATAAGCCAGTAGTCCTCCTGCCTCAGCCCGCCAAGGGCTAGCATTACAGGTGTATGTCGCCATACTTATGTTTTCCATGAAACTTCAGTCATGCATATCAAGCTTCCCAAAATATTGGGATTTTCTATTTTATTCTAAAGATCTGCTTAACTTTGTGGATATCTTCCAATGAAACTAAATTATAATTTAGAATTTAAACCTTCCAGGCAGACATTTTCAAATTCGACTTCAGTCTTTTACAAAGCCTGAATGTCCTATAGTACCTCTCTTCTTGATGTGGAATTAAATCATCTCTCTATGAGGGTAGAATTAAATTATCCTTATTACAAGCGCATAGGAAGAGTCTCGTAAGAGCAAGGGCTCAGCAATACAAGTTAGGGGTGAGGTTTAAGAGTGCTCCATTGTGTGTCTAGCCTCTAGGTAATAAATTATTTACCCAAGTGTCCTGCTTTAGATGCTTAATAGAGTTCAAATTTTAGTTGCATTATTTAAAGATTAAATGGGATCATTTGTGTACCACTTAAGTTGGGAGAGCGATAACCTTCAATAAAGATGATGTGTTGGTGATGGTTAATTAAAAGCTTTGTAACCCTTCTCTCATATTTCTAGAATAAATTCCTAGAGGATACTTGGTCAGTCTGAGAGTGTCTGTGTTTGAAAGTCCTTGCATCACAAAGCTCTTTCTAACGTGCATATCCCATGAGGACACATCTATGCTTAACACTCCCCCCCCAGCTCCTTTTGATGTAGTTTGACCCCTGCTGGTTTCTCCAGGCTGATCTTTTCTCCAGCATTGCTCATGTTCTTATCTAATGTCTGTAGTAACCCTTTATGTGATAAGGATCTGCCTCTTATTTCCCCTCAAGCTTTTCCATGTTTATAATGTTGCTCCTCCCTCACACCAAAACCTTAGATCCCCATTGTGCCAAGAGTGCTGTAGCTTTCCCCCTCCGTCCTTCCCTGGGCGTCCTTCCCTGGGCGAGGGGAGCCTCCTTAAAGCCCTGCCAGCCTGCGCTGCAACTCTCTTTTAGGTGCCATCCAGTAGTAAGTGTTACTTTGTTTCTTTGTTCTGTGTACAAAGCTGTTATCCTTGGAGGTCAGGGAAAGGGTGTTGCAGGGTTTGTGCTTGGTGTGGTTGGTACTAAATCAGTGCTGATACGGTAAATGCTTGAGTCACAAGGAGCAATACATATTGACATATTCCTTTGACTGCAATAAAGTGGTCAGTGAGGCACAGATGCACATTTTCTCCTTCCCAGAAGCACATATACTGTCTCTCCATCCATTAGGAGTTCCCCAAATGCTTGCTTTCGCTGTTATTGTCATTAAACTCCTTTTAGGGGAAAGAATTGAGGTGGTGTTTCCTGTGTAGCTCAGGCCAGCCTTGGACTCAGTACTAGTCCTGACTGACCTTGAACTTGCAGCAGTCCTACCTTGGCTTCCTGTGTGCTGAGATTGCAAGTGTGCATACCAAATACAAACATAGACTCTGCATTGTGAGAAGGTGAGATGCATTTAGCTAACTTATGCAGAGGGAGTTAGAAGATAGTAAGTTTCCTGGAAACCCAAGGATAAGTAAAGCTGCAGTGTGTGGGAACTGGAATTCACTTCATCTAGAAACACTGTGAGCACCAGTGTTTCACCACTAAACTGAAGCACATCCATTGGTTCTGTCTCCTGGTACCTCTGCTCCCTGGTCCCCGAGGCTACTTCAATATCTCCTGATATCTTTTTGACTCATCACCTGCATGTTGTTCCGACACTTTAAAACTCATGTTTACTGAGAAGGATGTCATTTTTCCATACAAGATTATTTCTGCCAAAATTTTCTCAACTGGATACAAACTTAGACATACTCGGGAAAAGAGAATCTCAATTGAGTTGCTGCCAATAGACCTGTGTGTGATCATGTTTGTGTGGGCTGTATTCTCTCACTCTCTTTCTCTCTCTCTCTGTCTGTCTCTGTCTTTCTTTCTTCAAGACAGGGTTTCATCTCTGTAGCCTTGGCTGTCCTGGAACTCACTCTGTAGCCCAGGCTTACCTCGAACTCTGCAAACTCACTGAGATCTGCTTGCCCCCAATTCCCAAGTGCTTGGATTAAAGGCGTTTGTCACCATCGCCCAGAGTATGGGGCATTATCTTAATTGTCCATTGATACAGGAGGGCCTAGCTTACTGTGGATATTGTCATCATTGAGACAATATAACTGGGCTGTATAAGAAAGTAGCTGAGGAAAAGAAAAAACCCAGGAGAGCCAAAACAATCCTGTACAATGAAAGAACTTCTTGAGGCATCACTATCTCTGACTTCAAACTCTACTGCAGAGCTACAATACTGGAAACAGCCTGGTATTGGCATAAGAACAGACAGGAGTACCAATGGATCCGAATAGAAGATCCAGATATCAGTCCACACATCTTCGAATGCCTGATTTTTGACAAAGAAGCAAAAACTATCAAATTGCAAAAAGAAAGCATATTTAACAAGTGGTGCTGGCATAACTGGATATCAACATGTAGAAGAATGAAAATAGACCCATATCTATCACCATGCACAAAACTCAAGTCCAAATGGATCAAAGACCTCAACATAAAGCCAGCCACACTGAACCTTATAGAAGAGAAAGTGGGAAGTACACTTGAACGCATTGGCACACGGAACCACTTCCTAAATAGAACCCCAGCAGCACAGACACTGAGAGAAACAATTAATAAAGGGGACCTCCTGAAACTGAAAAGCTTCTGTAAAGCAAAGGACATGGTCAACAAGACAAAACGACAGCCTACAGAATGGGAAAAGATCTTCACTAATCCCACATCAGACAGAGGTCTGATCTTCAAAATATACAAAGAACTCAAGAAATTGGACACCAAAAGAACACATAATCCAATAATAAAAAATGGAGTACAGACCTAAACAGAGAAATCTCAACAGATGAATCTGAAATGGCTGAAACACACTTAAGGAAATGTTCAGCATCCTTAGTCATCAGATAAATGTAAATCAAAACAACTCTGAGACTCCATTTTACACCTGTAAGAATGGTTAAGATCAAAAACACTGATGACAACTTATGCTGGAGAGGTTGTGGGGAAAAGGGAACACTTCTGCACTGCAGGTGGGAATGCAAGCTGGTATAACCCCTTCGGATGTCAGTGTGGCAATTTCTCAGAAAATTAGGAAACAACCTTCCTCAAGACTCAGTAATACCACTTTTGGGTATATATCCAAAGGATGCTCAATTGTGCCACAAGGACATGTGCTCAACTATGTTCATAGCAGCTTTATTCGTCATAGCCAGAAACTGGAAACAACCTAAATGCCCCTCGATTGAAGAATGGATAAGGAAAATGTGGTACATTTACACAATGGAGTACTACATAGCGGAAAAAAAAATAACATCTTGAATATTGCAGGAAAATGATTGGAGCCAGAAAACATCATTTTGAGTGAGGTAACCTAGACACAGACAAATATCACATGTACCCACTCATAGGTGGTTTTTAAACATAAAGCAACGAACACCAGACTACAAACCACAATCCCAGAGAACTTAGACCACAATGAGGACACTAAGAGAGACTTACATAGATCTAATTTACATGGGAAATAGAAAGTAGAAAAAGACAAGATCTCCTGAGTAAATTGGGAACATGGGGAGCTTAAGGGAGGTTTGAAGTGGGGAGGGGAGAGGTAGGGAGGGGAGCAGAAAAAATGTAGAGCTCAATAAATATCAATAAAAAAAAAGGAAGGAAGTAGCTGAGCAAGCCAGTAAGCAGTGTTCTTCTGCGTTCTCTGATTTGGTTTCTGCTCCTGGTTCCTGCCTAGGTTTCCCTTGGTCATTTGTAATGAGCTTATGGTTTTAGCTCATTATCTCTGACTGTGTTCTGACTCCTGGGAACACAGCTCTTCCCTGAAGATATCGGTACAACAGACCCTGCTGTGGTTTGATATTCATGGCTTTTGCTCTGACTCTGGAAGGAGCATAGAGTGCTCTTAGCCTTCCTATTTTTGCTCTTTTGATAGTGTTGGGAATGAAGGTGGCTGCATCTCTCACTGATATATGGAGGGGTCTTGCCACGTGGGTCAGAAGACCCCAGGACTGGTCTTTCTCATACCTTCTGTCCCCCCACACTTTTTCCTCACTAGAATCCTGTTCTTCCCTCCCAGGACACCATAGGAGGGAATGGCTGCTGTGTCTCCACCTACCAGATGCCAGGTGAGGTGGACATTTCTATTTCTGAAATACTGTTATTAGTTGTCAAAACGTAGGCACTTCTTTCTTTATCCTGAGTGTCTTCCTTTGAGACCCTCCACCCCTAGGCCAATGAAGGGCTCCAAGATAGGATGACCTTTAGCACTTTGAGCCTGTGGCCTTCTCAAAGGCTGACACAGCAGGGCAGCCTGGAAGAGTCTGGCTCAGTGGTTCCGTCCTGACTGTGCCTTTGGCAGCCAGTTCTGGACTGAGAGTCAGCCCTGTATGGTTTGGTTGGAGTTCGTGGTGTCCTATAGAGCACCCAGAGCCTGCCTCAGGAGAGATGCAACAGACCAGGAAGGATAGGTTTATGAGGGAATGTGGTTGTGTTTTCAGCCTTCGGTGACATTTGAAGATGTGGCCGTGACTTTCACAGATGAAGAGTGGGGGCACCTGCTCCCTGTGCAGAGGGCACTCTACAAGGCTGTGCTGCTGGAAAACTATGAGAACATCCTCTCACTGGGTAAGGAGTCAGAACTTGTCCCAAACCGTGTGGGTCACAAGGGCAGGGGATTGCCACGTCTTTGACCCCCAGCTGAGTTCAGAACCACCTGCCAGACAAAAGAGCCAAAGGAGGTGGCTTTAGGTTCTTAGCTGGTGACCTGATGTTAACAGCACTGGAAAACCACAGGTCTCCTTGTTCAGCAACTTGCTTCCACAAACAAGGCAGTCTGGAGGACAGGGCAGAGCATGTGTGTTGTGGGTAGGGAGCTGGCTCCCCAGAGGCAGCCAGCAGAACACTTAATATGTCCAGGTCTTCTCCTGGCATGCCAGCAGGTAATGACTCAGTTCCTTCAGGTAGACAAGGAGCCTTCTCGGTGAGAGGAGATATCAGTCACTTCATGGAAGACAGAGGAGGACAAAGAAGTGCCCCTGCGGATAGGAAAGAGGTCATCGGAGATGTGCTTGGTTTTGAATATTTTTCTCAATGACAATCTTAGATACCTATAAAAGGCGCTTTGTAATTAGACTTATGTGACAAGCATGTGATGTTCAATGTTGCACTCTTAGATTTTTGAGGGACCTGCCTTCCAGCTCCCAGATAAATCACACACAGAGGCTTATTCTTTCTTATGAATGCCCGGCCTTAGATTCGCTTGTTTCTTGCCAGCTTTTCTTAACTAATTATCCCAACTACCTTTTGCCTCTGGGATTTTATCTTTTTCTTACTTCTGTGCATCTTACTTTCCTTCTTACTCCATGACTGCCTGAGTGGCTAGCTCCTGATGTCCTCCTCTCCTTGTTCTCTTGCTTCTCCTCTTCCTCATTTCCCCTTCTATCTATACACTCTGCCTTCTAGCCCCACCTACCCTTGCTCCTTCCTTGCTATTGGTCATTCGGCTCTTTATTAAAATATCAGGTGTTTTAGACAGGCACAGTAACACAGCTTCACAGAGTTAAACAAAAGTCGCACACTGAAAATAATCTTCCCCAACATGGAAATTGATAGCTTTTGTTAATGTCAGCTGTCAATCAAGTAAAGCAAAGTCCTTATGTGCCGTACACATGATGACTGTGCTCTATGCACTACCATACAGTTCGCGAGTTCGGGCAAGGGGCTGGAGGTTGTAACACACAAACACACACAGAGACAGCACAGACAGACAGACAGACAGACAGACAGACAGAAACATGGACCTCTAGTCACTGTTAAGAAGCCCCTTATTCAATAGCACCATAGCACCATGGAGGCTTATATACCCAACAGTCAGGTGGGCCAACAGGTGAAAACCTTATCCTCTGATCCTCAAAGCAACACGTGCTCGTGCAGCTGAGCTGGTAAACAATTATGACACAGCTTTCAGTAACTCGAATCAGAAGGAAAGGAAAGCTCTCTAACAGGGAAGAGCAGCTGAAGGCCAGGACTCCAAATGGTCCCAACACTTATGAGTAATAAGGAAGTCCCCAAAGCTTCCAGAACAGGAGGCTGAAGCCACGCACAGTGGTTTGTACTTGTAGTTTGGCCACGCTGGAAGCAGGAGCACACGGATGCAAAAGCCAGTAACAGTCACATTCATGTTGCAGTTCTATATTGAAAAGCCAATATTGGGCTAAGGGTGTAGCTAAGTAGTAGAGTGTTTTCTAGCATGTCTAAGATCTTGAGTTTAATACATGGACACACACACCTGTGTGTACACATCAGCACCTTCTGGATTAGCTTAATCAGGGATATTAATTAGTTAATATCCCACACTGAAAAGATTGTACATTGGCATCAATGAAGATCCCAATATTTTGTAAGGGGCTTTGACAGAGAAAAAACCACAGGAAGGGATGGGCATGCCTACTCTGCCAAAAGAGAACCAGTACACACCGGACTGATGCTTCTCAGGCCCAGGAAGAAGGAACATGCCTGCCTCCCCTATCTCCCAAGGAGGAACCCTGTGCGCAGGGATGTTAGAGCTCAGGTGTCTCCAAGAGTGCGATCTAATTTTGTTCATTTGGCTATAGATATGAGTGCCTCTAGAAATTGATCCAAAGAATATAATAGGATAGCCAGTTCATACAGCATGCCAGGAGATAGTTCCCATACTATCACGTGTTAATAGCAAAACATTCAAAACAGTAAAATATGCTGGATGGTGGTGGCACACGCCTTTAGTCCCAGCATTCGGGAGTCTGAGGCAGGTGGATCTCTGTCAGTTCTAGGCCATCCTCAACTACAGAGAGAGTTCCAGGACAGGCTACAAAAGTACATAGAAATCTTGTCTTTAAATAAAATAAACAAATAAATGAATAAAGGACAATGTCGGTAGGGATTTACTAAATTATTTATCCATATAATGCGCTTGCATATAGCCATTAAAGTATTGTAGAAAATCTGTGCTAAATAAAATTAATATTTTAAATACTGCATGAAAAGAACTTCGATTTACAACTCAGTAGTATTTTATTATCCAGTTTAGTTCTTATAACATTGCATTCCATTTTTTCTTTATTTACTTGGGGGGATGCATGTGGAGGGGAGGGGACAACTTGAGGGAGGTGGTTATCTACTTTAACGTGTGGGTCCTAGGGCGTGAGCCCAGCTTAGCACTTGATTCACCCACTAAGACATCTTCCCAGCCCCCCATGTCCAGTCTCTAATAGAATCTCATATAAGGTCCTCCCAGCATCAAAATGAAGTATAAGCTGGAATGCTAGTAGGAGGCGTGAAAGGTGGCTCCAGTTTTCCTCCAGTGAGCACAACCGACTTGTTTCCATGGCAGCATTATACTAAGCATGAGCAGACAAATGAAATTGAGCTCCGTCTCTATGCTTTTCCAGTCAAGATGCTCCTTTTTCCTTCTCACCCCGTGAGCCAAGAGCCTCTCTCCTGCCAGTGTCCGGATCAAAAGCTTCCGTGTGCTGCCTATGAATTGAGGTGGCTTTTGTGGACACTGCTCTGGTGCCTTTTGTTTGCCCTTTTCAAGAGCCCCAGTCCTGACCTTCCCCCTGAGGTGTCTTTGGTCTGTATTCTGCATTTCTGAGAGTCTACACTTAGAGGCCAGGAATAAGGTTGGGATGGTTCAGCATTTTCATCACAACAGCCACCTGCCTCATGCTTTCTCCCTGAGCAGGGCTTCCTGTCCCTCGACCTGACATGATTCTTCAGTTTCTTCAGTTGAAGAGAAGGGGCGAGCCATGGACACAGGGTCTTCATGGATCTGAGGAGAAAGAATGGCCAGACAGTGTCTCTCTAGGTAACCAAGACTGAACAGAATGGGCAGACTTTTGTTTGTTTCTGTTCTTGGATGGATGAATGTTAGGGATCACCCTTGTCTCATGTCTATTGGCATGTTTGTTTCCTATTGCACATCACTTCTCTGGTGCCCCCTTCTACACATTAAAGTATGACTTATCTGTATTCACCAACTTGTTTCTCAGACTTGCCAGCTTGCCTGTGTACACCTCTTAGGTTGTTCTTGGTCTCCCTACCCTAAGGAAGCTATTGGCCCCACTCCCCAAGCCATTCTCCTGTACTCTGAGACGTCTGTTTCCACATTCTTTCCCTGCATCCTCCTTTACTCCCAAGCCATAGGCTTTCCCAGAGTGTAAGCTCTCTGGGAAGTGAGCTGCACTGTGACCAAGTGTCCCATCTGTCATAGCGCCCTCTCCTCTGTCATTGTCCAGAGAAGAAACTACATCTGAGTTTTCTCTTTGTCGCAGACTGGGAGCCTAAGCCTGAGAGCCTAGATGCTTCAGCAGGAGCCCCGAGAGACGGCCGTAGAAGGCAAAGTCCCCTGTGCCCCAAACTGGAAGTTCAGACACTAGCAGGTGGGTTGGAACCAGCAAAGGAAAGTCCTGAAGCAGAGACTTGCAAGAAACGTCTTTCCTTGAACAGAAGCTTGCAGCGAAGGTCAGCCCCATCCAAGAAAGCCCTCACTAAACACCAAGACCAGGAATGTAGTGACTGCGGGAAGACCTTCTTTGACCATTCGTCACTCATCCGTCACCAGAGAACTCACACTGGAGAGAAGCCCTATGGCTGTCCTGCGTGTGGGAAGGCCTTCAGTCACAGGACCAGTCTCAGCAGACATCTGATGTCGCACACAGGGGAGAGCCCCTATGAGTGCAGCGCCTGCGGCAAAGCTTTCTTTGACCGGTCGTCCCTCACTGTCCATCAGCGGGTGCACACGGGAGAGAAGCCTTTCAAATGCAGTGAGTGTGGCAAAGCCTTCTTTGACCGATCGTCCCTTACTCGCCACCAGAGAATCCATACTGGTGAGAGTCCCTACGAATGTCAGCAGTGTGGCAAAGCCTTTAGCCAGAAGAGCATTCTCACTCGTCACCAGCTGATCCACACTGGCAGGAAACCGTATAAATGCAATGAGTGTGGAAGAGCATTCTACGGGGTCTCCTCCCTAAACAGACACCAGAAGGCTCATGCCGGGGAGCCGCACCATCAGTGCGACGAGTGTGGCAAAGCTTTCTTTGAACGTTCTTCTCTCACAAAGCACCAGAGGATACACACTGGAGAGAAGCCATATGAGTGCAGCGAGTGTGGGAAAGCCTTCAGCCAGAAGTGCCGGCTCACACTACATCAGAGAGTTCACACAGGGGAGAAACCCTTTGAGTGTAGTGTATGTGGAAAAGAATTCAGCTTCAAGTCTTCAGTTATTCAACATCAGAGACGTTATGCCAAACAAGGGACAGACTGACCAAAGGAGAGCTATACAAATGTCCTTGCAAAAACATGATAGGTCTCAATATCATCTACAAACCCAGCATTTGCTCCTCCTGCCTACTGTGGCTGCTATCCTGTCCCACCTCTACTCCACAGCATCTGAGTAATCAGCATACCTACTGTGCTACAGAACTAGTGTGGAGTGCAGAAACTAAAACTTGAATCCAGGTTGAAAATCCTGGACAGAGCTAGCTGTAGCTTAGTATTAGAGACCTCCTAGTATGCACGAGGCCCTGCTCTTCGAGCCCAGCACTGCAGAAGATAGTTCAAGAGACTTTCAGCAACAGGGAGGTGTTAGAAGGGCAGCCCACAGACATAACTCTATGAGAACATAGGCCCGTTGTCACTGCACTGAAATAGATGCAGGCATTTACAGGAGGGGAATGCCACAATTATGGGAAAACGCCATTTTCTCCAGAAGTTTTTATAGTTTTAGTCCTTCTGAAGCTTTCTGGCATACAGACCTAGTTGTCTTGTGCCCTAGCATTTAGCCCTCCTAGTAGGAGTAGTAGTGCTAACACTTATGAAGAACTTATCTTGGGGTAAACACTCAGCAGAGAATTTGAGCAGGGCTAGATTGACTGATCCTCTAACGAGTTCTTTTGCTGTCTTTCACAGATGAGCACAATGAGGTTGCAAGAGGTTAGGTAATATATTCTGGGTGACACAAGCTGAGGGGCTTGCTTACAGTTCCAGAGAGTGGGTCTGTGGCAGGGAGCGTGGCAACAGATAGGTAAGCATGGAGCTGGGGCAGTCGCTGAGAGCTTACATCTGATCCACAAGCAGTTTGCCAAGAGATGGGGAGAAATAGACAGACACACAGGTCTTAGCATGGGCTTTGGAAATTTCAAAGCCCATCCTCAGAGACAGACCTCTTCGAACAAAGCCACACTCTGGGCTGGAGAGATGGCTGAGTGGTTAAGAGCATTGGCGGTTCTTCCATAGGTCATGAGTTTGATTCCTAGCAACCACATGGTGGCTCACAACCATCTGTAATGAGATCTGGTGCCCTCTTCTGGTGTGCAGGCATACATGCAGGCAGAACACAGTATATATAATAAATAAATAAATCTTTAAAAAATATTTATACAAACAAAGCCACACTCCCTCATCCTTTCTTAACACTCCACCAAGTGAAAACCAAACATTCAAATACATACATGAGCCTGTGGGCACGATTCTCATTCAATTCAGCACATTCCAAGCAAGGACATGATCAGCTGGCCCTCGTGCTGTGAAACAGGTCCTTTTCCTTTCTGCATTTCACAGCTGAGCACACTGAAGTTCAGACAGATTAGTAACGCCCTAGACAGCACAAGGTGAAACCAGGTCTTTAGTATGGGTCTGCCTTCAGTATGTCTACTACAGTGTGCTCTTAAATTTTGTCTTATAATTTATATACCTGAATTATCTTCTCAGCTGGCTTGTAAGCACTTGGAGGTGTGATTTCAAAGGTCTCTGAATCTTACTCGGTGCCTTGCAAACACAGATGCTCAGTAAATGTTTATTTAAATGAATACCAATGTCTTTGTTTTCAAACCTGCTTGGGTCCACCTCCGTTCTCAGCGAGTTTTCACAGTCCAACCTGTAGCATTCCTGTGCTCCCCAGTCCCAGCTCTTCCTTCTCCATTGCTCAAGAGATGCCATAAGCTGTGGTACAGTAACAAATTAGCCTCCTAGACAAAGACCTGTGTCTCTCCTCTGGTGTGTAGCAGTCTGTCCATTCAGTCTGTACCCCTTGGGACCCACACATCACCATTGAGAAGGAGGGGAAAGCTAAAAGATGTTTCTATCATCTAGGTGCCATTCTGATCGCTTCTAGAGTCAGAATCCACACCTGAAGGCTAGGAACACAAGAACCCTTAGCTTTGTCTTTCCACATGGCCCCTCTCTGCCCATTATTTCAGATGTAAAATCGCTCTCTATTGAATAAAATATCTCTGGATATCTAAAATCTTCCTTAATATGCTCCCCCATCACCAAACTTCAGATCCTGGTTGTTGCAGGACATTTGATCACACTGTGAAGCTCCAAGACTGTGTTAATAAAATTAACCTTGGTTTAGAGGCGGAGCCAGTGACTAGGTGACAGGAATTAGCCATAGAGAATATGGAGGACCTGGTAAGATGGATAGAGAGACAGAGGAAGAAGTAGGGAGGGACTTAAAGATTTGCAGATCTTTTTGGTTTTGGATAATGTGGAAAGAAGCAATTCTGCTGGGTCTTTGGTTAAAAAAAAAGTTAGCTGGTTGCTTCTCTGATCTAGTAGGTTTTCACCCCAATATATGACTCCCAAGTCTTTATTTAACTGAGTCTTTATTAATAGAGCAATTTAGATAGAGCAACACCTGAGTACCCAAATGCATCCATTTCCTAGGTGAAATCTTTATTTTTAATGTATGAGTCAACCTGAACTTTGTGAGTCTGTCTTCCCATTTTGCAAGGGAAGGCCTGCCACAGGGCTTGTGTGTTCTAGTTGACCAAAGTGAGTTTCTCTGGGACCTGAGAGGAAGCTGAATCACCAAACAGTCACCTCCTCTGCTCCTTAACAAATTCATTTTGGTCTTAAAGCAGAAAAGTGTCAGGGAATACATTTTATGTGTGTAGTTTATATAAGGTATAAGCAACTAGAAGAAAAATAGCGCCGGAATTGTGTGCAGATAATACCTAATGTTTCACAGTGTCAAGTACAAACCCAAGAGGAGTGTTGGCTCGTGTCTCTTGACTATCTCTGAGAGTTCTGAGACTTATTCAAAAATACATTGAGTGTTGAGTATTGTATTTGTTTAACACACTGCCATTATCAGTGAGATGAGATTGTGAAAAATCCAGAATCTTAATGGACTTTTGGGAAAAGTGACCGAAAACAGTGGGGAGGTCACATCACAGTTTCTTTGCACTGCCAGCAGCAACAGCAGTCTCCGGTGCTTGTAAGAATCTGCCACCAGCCCGGGCTATCAGTGGGTTTGCAACCTGTGTTCACCAGCTGTGCAGACCTCAGTTTTTCCTTTAGTCTTACAGCTTATAGCCACTCGGCACCAATACCCAAAGACAACTTTTACATATGACTTCCCAATATGTGGCCACACCAAAACTTAATGTATTTTTCTTTCCTGTCATTATTTTTTCTATTTATTTTGGGGAGTAAGTGGCCAGACCTAGTTTATTGATATTTTTCCCAAAGTCCAGCTTTGGACTAACTGGTAACATTCTCCAACTTCTGTCTCATTGGGTTGTCATGTTTATTTGCATGATCCCTGAGAACTTGTTTGTGCTTCAGCCTGCGTGGAGAAGGATACAGGAAATTCCTAAGAATCACTTTTGTTCTCAGCCCACTGACAGGAAGAGAAACGATGAGCAAAAGGAGTTTTACTCTAAGATTCATTAGATCTAACTAAGATTTGGGCATTATATTAGAGAAAGGGCATTTGACATTGTGGTTTGTTCCCAGATACGTGAGTAGATCAAATTTTCTCTACTATAAATATAAACTGGTTATCAAATTGGGTAGTTTCCTGTGGGAAGATAAGTGGGAATACACTAGCTGAAGATTCACCTGTCTACAGAATACCAGAGCCTGTGAAGGTATCTTGTTCTAATTCAGGTGTGAAAGTAGCAGACTGCCATGCATATAAAGCCTAATTAGTCCTTTATTAACTCATGACCAAGAGCACGGTCTTGTCATCAAAGAACTCTTGGCACTGAGGCTCAGGCATACAATGTTTATTAGGCAAAAACCACAATGATACCATTGTCAGGTATAGGTCAAATATGTTGACATTTGTTTTGGTCAACACATCAGTTGTTTTGCTCATACATCTGGATCATGGTCTGGAACAAGGAAAAATCTAGAATGTGGTGATGTTATGGGTCTAGAGTTGCTCAGAGATTCACCATGACCATAAATATACTTCAATAAGAAGGGGCTTTTTATTTAAGATACTGGCGTCCATGTGTGACCAGGACCGTACCTAAGAGTACTCCCAAGATGCAGGGTCTAGCTAGAGCAGCCCAGAGCTCATAAAAGCAAACCCCACAATATTACATGTAGTTTGTCTACATATAGAAAGGGTCTAATCTTAACATAAATGCCTTGCAGTTGTCCTAGATATATTTCTTAATTGAGTAAGCAAGTTTGATTACAGAGGCAGAACTAGCAGTTACTCTTATGACCTACTATCTTGCTAGAATAGCAAATTTTACAAGATCAGTTGACTTAAGAAAAGTTTTCAATGTCTGGGGAGAAAGGGAAGTGGGCTGCAAGTGTATCGCTATAAAAGTTAGAGAGGATTTTTTTTCTTTTTTGTTTCGTTTGTGGTTTTTTTGTTTTGTTTTGTTTTGCTTTTTGGTCTCTCAAGCATAGTTAAGTCTAAACCTTAAATGTAATGTTAACCAGCACATTGACAAAGGCACAAGTGACCACTCAAGGAGTAAGAGGCTGAAAAGTAGGAGCCAAGAAAGTGTTATCTTGGCCACTCCAATGTGGTTACTAGTAGTACCAGTTTAGTACTACTTGTCGGAACCTAGACATTTCTGAGATGAGGTCATTTGTGGGGTTGAAAATCTTCATTTCCTTATTCAGAGCGACCTGGCATAGAATCTTTAATGACTTCATGTAAACTGAGGTATGTCTCTGCCTGTCACTGAGATGCCTAAATAAACCCTCTCTAGCTCCACTTGCTTTGATTTCATTTTAATAGTCATTAATTTGGGCGGTAGAGAAGTAGTCCACTCCAAATTTATCACTGCTTTGGTGCCTCTCATCTCTTCTGTACATAAGTCTCCATGTACAAACCCTGCAATCCCCAGATAAGATGGTCTTTGCTGGCCATACATAGCTTCCACATTCCTTGGTTTGCCAGCTTTCCAAATAAATCTGCCCCTACACACACACAAAAAAAAAAAAAAACACCACAAAACAAAAACAAAACCCAACTTATCCCCAAATTACTAGTTTTTTCAAGCAAGGGCAACTAAAATGAGCCATGTGAATTAGTTATTGACAACCACACTAATTAAGCCAATTGAAAGTTTTGAGTCCTTTTATTAATGGCCAGACGGAGAGTGGGCTTGTGCCTCTGAAGTCTCTTGGTGTCCAAGGTCAGGGGTACAGCGTTTTTAGAGACAGAACCACGCCTATGTCAGTGCTGGTGGAGGGGGATGTCACATTACTGAGGGAATCCGGGTGGCCTAGTAATATCTGCTTTCTTTGTGAAGTTCAGCAGTATCTTCCAGACACTACAAAAATACATCTGGGCCATGGTGAAGATCACAGAGAGTCCCAAAAGTGTAGACTAGGTGGATGTGGCTTTTGGGGGTAGGGAGCTGAGAAGTATCTAGACAGACACAAATAAAGTTGGGACAAAATGACCTTACCTTAATCATTTCACAACAACTATCAGTTACCTGTTACAAGTGGAGCCTGGGAACATGGCACAGTGGGTAAGATTGCAGATTTACCAAGCTGGACTCATAGTATGGTAGGACAATCTACTCTAGCAAGTTTTCTTTTGGCCTCCACCAGGCACTTTGTGTCATACCTCCAAATACATAATAAACAAATGTAATTTAAAAATAAAACATAAATGAAAACTTGGTTCAGGCAAACAACCTGGTAGGGGACGCATCCAGGTATCTCCCTTTAGAGAGGAAATACAGGAAGTCTGGATGGGTAAGGAGTGCGATCCTCCAGGATACAGTCACCCAGAACGAAGGTCCCACGGCACACCATTTGGTACACTGAGTGCACGACGCCTGCGTCGAGGGACAGGAAGCAATGTGAGAACACGTGCATTGGACACGCGAAATTGAGAGGGCTTAGCGCCAGCACAAGAGTAGAAAGTGCCGAGAAGTCCTCTGGCTATGTGCAGAGGATTTCTGGGAGTTGTAGTTCATTTGACAGCCAGCTGGCAAGGTTCGGCCCAGGGGTCTCAAGTACCTTTGCAGGCAATGAGAAGTCAATTAGTTTGGCATGGAAGGCTGAGTCCAGTCCCCTCCGAGCTTGCGGAGGAGCGCGGTGAAGGACCCGGGTGCGCCTCGCCTCTGGGTGCACCCTATCGCCGTAGGCACGCGTCCTCTGGCGGGCAGCAGGGCATGGGCGGTGAGACAGCCTCCGTGGAGCTCCTGTCCGAGGTGAGGCGAAGCGGAGGGAGCCAGTAGCTTCCTGTTTCTGGGTCTCACATTGGGGTTCTGAGGGAGAGCCTGCTACTTCCATCCATTGGTCAGCACGATAATGGGCTAACCCACCACTTTGAGAATTCGGCTTCTGACACCTACTTGCTTTTGTCCTCCCGGGAACTCTGTAAGGAAAGAGACTAACCCATTTTGTTAGATTGGTAAAGCGGATATTTGAAAAGTCTCCGGTTTTATTTCGAACCCTTTTTGTTTAGGTTTGGGGTTTTAATTGTTTTTGGTTTTTAAATGCTTTAGATGTTTTTACACAAAAGCATTCACTGTTCTGCGAAAGCAAGTATTGCATTTGAAAAGCCAGTGGTCAAAAAGAATAAAACTAATGTATTCTTCATTCATCCCGTGAGCCTAGAGTAAGACAGAGACAAATCATTGAGTCACACGTCTACGCATAGAGATCTTTATTATTTTGACTAAGCAGATGAAATCGGAATATGCATTTATGCTGTATTCAGACTCTCATAGGAAGTGCTACTGTAATACAGGAAATGCAAAGGTGTACAGGAGGAACCTTAGGCAGAAATTCATATCGGCTGTCCTGTATCAGGGATATTATGGGATTGTTCCCTGTATTAACTTTTAGCCTGAGGGCTGGACTAACGGTCATGGCTCCTGGTCTCCACTTCTAGGCTCACTTTCTGAGGACTCTGCCCCACCCAGTGCTGGAAAACCAAAAGAAAATGCATAACCAATGTGCTCTAAACTCCCGGAACCCAGGTAAGTCTATATGTCTTCCTTTCTCAGCATGGGTATGTTTTCTTCTGTTCTTAAAACTTGCTCTGCCGTTTTCGCTAGACCACTGGGGTCATCCTGAGACTGGGTGATGACCCTTACAGGAAAGGTTCCTCATCTGGAACTTTCCTTCCTACTGCTGCTTCTTGCCCATCCACTTTACCGTGCTCGTTCTAGCCATGCATTACTGTGGCCATGTGAGATGCCAATGACTATTAGCCACAAGCCCTGTCTCATGGTGTTTGCTGAAGCAGGAGACTGTAGATGCATAAGATAAACGGCAGGAAGGGACACATTTATAAATATGTATTTTAAATGCATAAATGGTTGTCTCTGACAAGTTAATAATGACCCTGGAGGATGTCCATCAGCTAGACTATTTGAAAGGGGTTTAAGATAAAAAGTTCATTTTGAAAACCCAAGGAAGGGGGGCTGGAGAGATGGCTCAGAGGTTAAGAGCATTGCCTGCTCTTCCAAAGGTCCTGAGTTCAATTCCCAGCAACACATGGTGGCTCACAACCATCTGTAATGAGGTCTCGTGCCCTCTTCTTGCCTGCAGGCATATACACAGACAGATTATTGTATACATAATAAATAAATAAATATTAAAAAAAGAAAACCCAAGGAAGGTAGTTGGCAGTTACAAAGTAGAAAACAGAGATTTTCCAAGAGAGAAAAGCTTTCGTTCTAGGAGAGGTGTCTATATAAGCAATTGAAAAGGTGAAGGGGTGTGTGTCACTGTGGGATGAGTTAAAGTCTAAAGAGGATGTGTTATATAGCCAGATCACAGGGGGAAAAATCTATACTGTGCCTTACTCCAAAGCTACATAGGCCATGTGAACATTTTCAGAGGCCCAGCAAAATGAAACATTGCCATAACTGAGCGGAAAGAAATGCATAAGGGTATCTCTGTAGAATCTGGAAGACGGGCAGTCCTTTTGTATAGGTGTTGGCACAGCTTATCCATATCATACCCACATTCTGGGAAACATTAAGCCAGGTATGTAATTGCCGATGATGTTAGATGTTATACCATCTTATCAATACAGATGGCTGGAGAGAGGTTTAGTAGTTAACAGTACTTATTATTCTTGCAGAGGACCTGGGTCTGGTTCCTGGCATCCACATGTCAGCCCCCATCTTTCCCTAAAACTCCAGTTCTAGATCCAACAACCTTTTCTGGCCTCCTCAGGCACCCAGCACATATATACCTGCAATCAAAATACTCATACCTAAAATAAAAATAAATTAAAAAGAAAGCAACGAGACAGTCAGGCATGAATCCTAAAGCCCTTTCTATGCATGCAAATTAAGGGAAGGGAATGAGCATGTGCGGCAACCCAGGAGGCAAGGCTGTCTGTGGAGGAAAACCTAATGGAAATTTGGTGTGAGTAGTGGTCAAGTGAGAACTGGTGTGAGTAGAGGTCAAGGGAGATCTACCCATGGAAATGCCACACGGATAGTGTGAAGGCCACCAGACTGTTAACTACCTTTGCTCCCAGCCTTCTGGGTGAAAATGAGCTGTGCATCTTTCCCTTTTAAGAAGCAGTGTTAAAGATTCCTGTTTTCCCTAGTACTTATCTGTGAGCACAGGAACCTCTGTGCCTCCTACATTGCTTGACTGTCTTTTTTTTACATGCTATTTTATATTTGCAACATAATGCTTTTCCCCTCCATCTTAGCCTGCTGAATATTGGTTGATTTCTATGTTTTCCCTATCCAAGCAAAAGCAGCATGGCATCATGGTTCAGAGTATAGACTTTGAAACCAATCTTCTTGGTTCAAAGCTGATCTTTGGTACTCAGTATTTCTGTGGTCTTTAAAGAGTGGCTTACCCTCTTTGTGAGCCAAGTGGTCCAGCTATACAATGATAACTCTTCACGCACTGTGGTGAGGATCAAATAGGATAGTTTAGGAAAACGTTTAGAACAGCAACCCCAGCTGGGCGGTGGTGAGGCACGCCTTTAATCCCAGCACTCGGGAGGCAGAGGCAGGCGGATCTCTGCAAGTTCGAGGCCAGCCTGGTCTACAAGAGCTAGTTCCAGGACAGGCTCCAAAACCACAGAGAAACCCTGTCTCAAAAAAGAAGAAGAAGAAGAAGAAGAAGAAGAAGAAGAAGAAGAAGAAGAAGAAGAAGAAGAAGAAGAAGAAGAAGAAGAGTACCCCCTATATGCTAAGAAAATGAATGCTCTTAACTGTGGTATTTTTAATGGTGTCATGTTATTTCTGTCAAGATGGATTATTACAATAGGTTACCAGAAAATTGTATTTCTTTGGTCTTATCCTTGTATAATTAAAGAAGCATTGTTTTGCTTGATTCTTCAATGAGTTTCTAACTTTTCCAATGCTATATTTTTCTATGTTCTTCCAAGTCTTCATCGTCTTCCAGCCTACACTTTTTGACTTCTCTTGAGTCCTTAAGAGAAGACAGGCATGGTTCTTAGTGTTCCCCACTAATTATCTGTTCTCTGTAGATTCTTGGAGCTTCAGTTCAGTTCTTCATTCCCATCGCTGGACATCTATTTGCTTTTGATCTTTTCCTACCTGTTTGTCCTTTAAATTTTCAGGCACTTTGCTGTGTGTGGTGTGCAGTTTATAACATTTAGAGACATGGCTGAATATTAAATAGCATCTGTATTGGTCTGTTTTGTGTTGGTATAGCGAAATGTTCAAGGATAAGTACTTTGTAAGAAAAGACATTTCCTTAGACAGCTCTGGAAAATGAAGACCTTTGTGTCACATCCTAGTGGCCCTGGTAAGAGCTCCCTTGTCTCCATGACAATGTGGCAGAGAATCAGAAAGGGGAGTGATCATGTGCAGAAGGGACCAAGTACATAGGGTAGTCTCATAACAGCCCATCCTGCAAGAATTAATTCACTCCTCAAAATACCATTCCAGAAGTCTTGCCCCTGATCTGACATATCATTAGTCCTCATTTTTTTATAGGTTCTACCACTCGATGCTGCTAAACTAGTTATCAACTTAGCACATGAATCTTGAGGGCCACATTCAAACAGTATCCGAATGGTAACACTTAGAAGCCTGGAAGGATTTGAAACTATTTTTAGCAATGAAACTTTTCCCTTGAACTCTTATCAGTACATCAGGATTTTTGACACAGCTACCCTGACACACTGGGAACCAATCTGAGCAAATGGAGCTGTGACCTGCTCTGCACACACTGCTCTTTTTCTTTTCTTTTCGTTTCTTTCTTTCTTTCTTTCTTTTTTTTAAAATGTGATTCTGTTTTGTTCTTTGTATTTTTTTTTTCTGGTTGGGGATGATAGTAAGCAATCAGAGATTATCGTGTATTTTCTAACTATGAGCTTTATAATAATTTGAATTGGTAGAGCCATACAACATGAATACTAGCATTTCTAGAATTTGTGTCTTATTTTGAAACAGTGACAGCCAATTGTGTGTGTTTGTGTTGTGTGTAAGAGGAATGGTTTTGAAAGGTTAGTTTTTAGTTACAATTAGGATCTAACAGCATGGGAAAAGATTGTAGCGAGAAGGGAAGCTAAAGATGGTCTCTTAAGAATGCAGTGGGAGGCTTTGTGAGTAAAATGAGTGAGTCCCTAGAGGCTTTGCATGGTCTCATGCACATGTCCTAAGACCCTGTTTTGTCTGTCCTTCCTCAAGCCACCACCGCTTGGCTCTGTTCCCTTGCTGTTCTTCATTCTCCGCCTTGCTGACTAAAGCGGTGTTGACGGCTTTTCAATGCAGCCGTTTTTCTTCATGTCCTTTCAACAGTGCAAGACTCGGAGAAATTTGCAGTTTATGTTTTCTGCAAGCATTTTAAAAATTATTTCTCAAGTGCGGAAGTTATTTTTCTCTCCGTATGTAATTTGATTCTTTCAGAGTGGGAAACAGTACCAGAAAGCAAGAAGCTAACTCCAGAGAAACATTTTTCTGAAGAGGACCCATCCCCCAGAGTGTTACTGGAGACCTTTCCAGAGGAAAGGTCCGGGGACTGTGAAGACTCTTTAGAAAACCAGCGGGAAAACCACGAGAAACACCCGATCTGAGAGCTGGTCCCTCAGAAGAGGCTTTCTGTGGCGAGACACTACCAACGTGGTGAGTTTAGAAGGGACTTTAGTCAGTGGTCAGTGCTTGTTCAACACCAAGGAGAAAGACTGTATAACCGTGGCTCTTAAGAACTTTCGGGATTCAGATATGATGACACAAGGGAACACTTGTGCAGAGAAGCAGCCTTGGAAATGCAGCGAGTGTGGGAAAGCCTTCAGCTGCTACTCAGCTTTTGTCTTGCATCAGAGAATTCACACAGGTGAGAAGCCCTATGAATGTCATGAATGTGGGAAAGAAGTTAGCCAGAAAATACACCTCACTCTGCACCACAGAATCCACGCTGGGGAGGAGCCCTATGAGTGCCGTGAGTGTGGGAAGGCCTTCAGTCACTGCTCAGCCCTGATTCGGCATCACGTAATCCACACCGGAGAGAAACCCTGTGAGTGCCGTGACTGTGGGAAGGCCTTCAACCAGAGCTCATACCTCACGCAGCATCAGCGCATCCATACCGGGGAGATTCCTTACATCCATACGCATGTAAGGAATGCGGGAAGGCCTTCAGCCAGAGCATGTTCCTTACCCAGAGCCAGATCATTCACACTGGCGAGAAACCTTACAAATGCAGTGAATGTGGCTTTTAGTGACCGTTCAGGCCTTATTCAGCACCAGAGAACTCACACTGGAGAGCGGCCGTACGAGTGCAATGCGTGTGGGAAGGCCTTTGGCTACTGTTCAGCCCTGACTCGGCACCAGAGAACGCACACCGAAGAGAGGCCCTACAAGTGCGGCGTCTGTGCCAAAGCCTTCAGTGACTGCTCCGCCCTGGTCCGTCATCAGAGGACGCACACCGGAGAGAGGAGAGAGGCCTTACCAGTGTAAGGACTGGGAGAAAGCCTTCAGCCAGAGCTCGTCTCTTACGAAGCACCAGAAAATTCACACTGGGGAAAAACCCTATAGGTGTAAAGAATGTGGCGAAGCTTTTAGCCAGAGTTCCTCTCTTTCTCAGCGTCAGAAAACTCACGCTGTTGGGGAAAGCATGGCTTATGGACAAGCCTTTAGTGAGCATTCAGTCTTCGGCCAACAAAAGAGAATCCATACTGGATAAGTGTATTACATTCAAAGTGGTTTTTTTTTTGAGCATTTACCATTTATTATGAGGGCTACAAAGAAATTTAAGAAGATTATCTTAAAAGTTATTGAGGCATCTGCTGATGTGGGGCATAACTCACTTAGGCTATGAAAGGAGGTTTTATATTTTTTAATTATTCTTTTTTATAATTTATTTATTTGTATTTTATGTACATTGGTGTTTTGCCTGCATGTATGAGGGCGCTGGATCCCCTGGAACAGGAGTTACAGACAGTCGTGAGCTGCCATGTGGGAGCTGGGAATTGAACCCAGGTCCTCTGGGAGAGCAGCCAGTGCTCTTAACTGCTGAGCCATCTCTCCAGCCCCGAGGTTTTACATTTTTAAAATAACTTCTGGATGGAAGACACAAAAAGGAAATTCTCTTCTAACAGCCTAGTGTGTGTGTACACTGTCACATCCCTACAAGTAGGATATGCGTTGTGAAGAAAAAACATCTTATTTGTGCCAGATAGTCTCTGAATGCTGAGGGGATAAGTTCTGAGGAAATGAGCGGTCGTTTTAGGAACAGAAATAAGAGATTGATAGTTCATAATGAGTTTGCCTAGAGTCCTGAATGGTAGAACAGTTGTCCTTCAGTCTGAAATACAGGAACACAAAGGAAGTAGATGGAAAGGACAGGGGAAAGAGTTGACGGGGTTGCTTTTGGTAACTTAGTGTTGGCAATCAGAAGAGGATAATAGACTTGAGCACTGCTGTGGCAAAGCTTATGTGAGGGCAGCTTTCTCCTGAAGGTGAGCGACATTGGCATGGGACCTGCTTCTGTGCTTTTTGCCTTTAGATCTTGCCTGTTAAGATGTACAATGGGAGTCATTTTCATCTCAAGGCTGAAGGCGTACAGCTTAGTTAGTTTACAGAACAGACCTTTGATGTGTCTGGTGTGTCCACCTCAATCGTAAGTAGTTTGTACCTTGAATTTTCTTATACAGTGCAAAATTCAACTGTAGCTTTGCACTGACATTGTGTTGTGAGAACCTTGGAAAGACCCATATGCTTCCTTTCTCCATCGTAATCTTGGAGTAGGGGTAGGTAACCTTGTACATACACGTTTTTAATTGGAAGTTTGAACGTTAATATTGGAAACACTATTTGAGTGTGGCAATTTTACTGCACTGTGCATAGGTTTCACCGCACTGTGTCTTGGTGTGAATTTCTTTGAGTGGATTTCTGTCTCGTGGTTGTTAAGCTGCTTCAATCCATAGGTTCAGAAATTTTGCCAAATTTATGGATTTTTCAGCCTGATGCCATTTCTTCAAAATAACGCTTTTAGCCCACTACCCTACCTGGTCTCCATCTCTGGATTTGGATGGCAGAACAGTTGGCTCTGATTGTAGTCTCACAAGTTTCTGAGACTCTGTTCATTTTTTTAAAGTGGATCTGCTGAAACAAAATCTTGTAGATTGCAGTGGCCCAAGAAAAGCGTCTCCCAGAGTTCTGGCGTTTGAGGAGTCTAAGATTAGGATGCCATCTGACTATTCCTGCCAGACTTCTGACTCAAACAACTGCCTTTCCTTTTTGATTTCCTAAGGTTCTTACATTGTGTGTAATCCAGCCTGGCTTCAAATACTCTATGTAGATGAAGATGGTCTTGAATTCTTCATCCTCCTGCATCCATCCCCTTCCCACATGCTGGTATTGTAGGCCTGCACCATCATGTCTTCTTGATGATCTCTGATTCTCTCTCTCTCTCTCTCTCATTTTCGTTTTTTGGGACAGGGTTTCTCTGTGTAATCCTGGCTACCCTGGAACTCTCTTCGTAGACCAGGCTGGCCTCGAACACACTGAGATCCACCTGCTTCTGCCTCCTGAGTGCTAGGATTAAAGGTGTGCGCCACCACTGCCTGGCTGTGACTATCTTCTTGATACGTCTTCCTGTAGACTTTTGTTAGCACAGGGTGGGAGATGCCTCTCTCATTATGTTATCAGTTCCGTTGGATTAGGACCCTACTCTTGTAGCCTCACTTAGCCTTAATTACCTCTTTAAAGTCATATTTCCAAAAGCAGTCTGCACTAGGAGCTAGGCCTTCAGTACACATTTTTAAGGAGGCACAGTTTATTCCTTGCCATGCTATTCCTGCCCTTCCCCACCAGATTCATGGCCATGCATGAAATACATCCATTCTGCACCAGCAGCTCCCAAAGTCTGAAATTCCAGCCCTGTCGGGAGTCACCTTTTTGGGATGACTTTTGCCGTGATCCCAGCCGCGGCGGCTTTGTACGTTTCAGGGTTGGGGCATGAGGATTAGAAATGTTAGGTAGAGCTGAGCAGTGGTGGTGCATGCCTTTATCCCAGCACTCAGGAGGCAGAGGCAGGCAGATCTTTGTGAGTTTGAGGCCAGCCTGGTCTACAAGAGCTAGTTCCAGGACAGGCACCAAAGCTACACAGAGAAAACCTGTCTCAAAAAAAAAAAATGTTAGATAGGAGGAACAGAGATAAGAAAGAAACACAAAGACATAGGATAGTTTTAGGAGGGCAACTTAGCAAATATTGAATGTTGAATTTTTGTTTTGACTTCTGAGTTCTGAGTTTGCCCGTGTTTATTATTCCATACACTTTTATACCCCAATTCAACACAGAGGAAGAAGGCAAAAGGCTGCTTTAACATGATACAAAGGACAACGAGAACAATCGTTTGCTCTAATACTGGAGACATCAAGCCATTAATTTTTGAGAAAAGTGTTGATGCTTTGGGTAGTGAAAACACCAAGTATCCTGAAGGCAGCCACTCCTTAAGTCAAACCTCCTATTTCAAAAGAAGGAGCAGAAGTGTGCTTGAATTCTCTGACCTTTGGCCAGGGTAGAGCAGATCTACCTCTATGGGCCATCCCAATGTCCAAAACATCAAGCCACCATGCCCTAGGTCAGGGTGTATAGCCACACTTTCTGTCAACAACGTCAAGAGAGCAAAATAAGCTCAAAGTCCCTGACCTTCAGACAAGGTGGAATAGGCTCGCATTTTTGGGCTTCCACATATTCTTCCCTTTTAGTAATTTTATTAAAGCCTGAACTTCTGTTACAGAACAGGTGACTATGCCTGTCTTGGGGTTCATTTTCCCATTTTCCAGACTTACCCGTCATCAGTATATACATTCAGTCTTGTATGTCCTGTCTTAGATTACCTGACCGGGATGGGGGGTGGATTTTACCCATTTCTGGATACCAGTCTCTGTAAACAAAAGATTAAGGAAGAAAGCATCTCTAGGCGCCCTGTACCTTTGAGCCAACTTTTGTCAAGAGAGTTTACCAATAACAAGATAATCATATGTAAGCAGATAATGCTTTGTGATATACATGCCCCTATGGTTGTAATTTTTCCTGATAAAGGAGTAGAGGATGATCAGAGGTGGGGTTGCCTTCTTAAGTTGGTGTAGGATATCTTTAACAGTTTTTAGTTATGATCAAAATCCAAATTTATCTTATTAACATATCAAATCTAAGGACTCCTTGGCAATGTCAAGGTTTTCTCAGACAAGCTCTAACCTTTTCTAATCAGTAGCTTCTTCATAGTGAACTAGAGCAGTTACAAACATCAACAGGCTAATATCATAATTCTAGCATAGAAATTAACAATAACATACAATTCGTCAAATCACAATTCTCTTAAATCCATTCTAATCAAAAGACAAGTAAAGGTTTTTCTGATGGGTGAGAGTCCAACTGCATTGCTGCTTCTAACTAACTGTCCCAGTCTCTGGGCAGCAGCACAAACCCTTAGGCTCCCCTCCTCATCTCTGAAGAGGGGCTTCAATCACTCTTTGTAACCAGTCTTTTTCCCAGAGGGGAAAATTGAGGTCTCGTTTCTCAATTCCTTTATTTTAACAGCAGATTGAAACCCATACTGGTAAAATGAGTTCTGTGTCCCAAGATATAGTATGGATAAACTATCAAATATTTAGTCAGTGTTCTTGGACTGGCTCCAAAGTAAACAAGACACACCAAGGTCTGGAAGTTTGTGGAGTAGGTCCATGGAGAAACTAGGAATCACCAGTCATCATCATGATCTTTCCCTTCTCAGACTGCAGCATGATGGTACTAAGTCAGGAACACAGGTTTGGGAACCCCCTTTGGCTTCTTCTATGGAGTCATCAGCGGCTGCGATGTCATCAGGGCTGACATCCTTCTGCTGTACACGTTGGACCAGACATCTCAGAAGCCATTGTGTTTCACCATCCTCCTGTGAAAAGAAAACAGACATATCGACCCCAAATTAATACAGGGTCGGGTCCTTTCCATATCCACTGCAAGGGTCTCTCCACCTTGCTTTAGCAAAGGTCGCGTTGGTGCCATCATGCCAAAATCTGTCTGTGGTAGACTGCTCCCAGGTATCCACATTCAAGAAGTTTAGAGTAAAAAGGGCACAATTTAAGGCATTATGTGGCAACTGAGGGTATAATCTTCCCTATTCATTTTCTGAGGTTGTGCTGTATGGGCACGTTAATTGCATGCCTTTTTAGGGACAACATTTTGTTTAGTAGCTTTCCTGAGCTGCCTGGGGAAATTATAATCACTGTTCCTCTTTAAGAATTTTACTGAGGGGCTCAAGATCCCCTGTAAACAACAATAAATAGGACCATGGCCATTGGATATTTTATGAAAAGTTTATAAGCTATCTTTCTAATTCAAGCTGCAAGTCTGCCTAGCTGACAGGCTTTAACTTGCTCCTTTACATTTTCACAGACACCTGTCTGGGCCTGGAGCTGCAGCTCCCTGAGGCTACCTTTTTGCAGCTTGGCTGTCAGGCCAGGGAACCTGGTTCCCTGTGCCAATGCATTCAAGTGTACTTCCCACTTTCTCTTCTATAAGGTTCAGTGTGGCTGGCTTTATGTTGAGGTCTTTGATCCATTTGGACTTGAGTTTTGTGCATGGTGGTAGATATGGGTCTATTTTCAATCTTCTACATATTGATATCCAGTTATGCCAGCACCACTTGTTAAATATGCTTTCTTTTTTCCATTTGATATTTTTTGCTTTCTTATCAAAAATCAGGCGTTCGAAGATGTGAGGTTTGATATCCGGGTCTTCTATTCAGTTCCATTGGTCCTCCTGTCTGTTCTTATGCCAGTACCAGGCTGTTTTTAGTACTGTAGCTCCTAGTAGAATTTGAAGTCAGGGATTGTGACAGCATTCCATTTTTTAGTACCACAGCTGGCTCAGGATACCATAATAAAATATCACTGATTACGTGGCTCAAACAAAGAAATTTATTTCTCACCGTTCTGTAGCTAGAAGTCCAAAATCAAGGTCTTGCAAAGTTCAGTTACTGATGAGAGCGCTCTTCCTTATTTGAAGATGGTCTTCATGTGACCTTACCTCTGTATATAGGGAGAGAGGGATATCTCCTTTGCTTTTATAAGGCCAGCAGTCCTGTTGGATTAAGGCCTTACTCCTATGACCTCTTTTAGCCTTAATTACCTCCTAAAAGCCAGTCTTCAGATATAGTCACATTGTGGGGTTGTCATAGCTATTCTTGGTTGTCAGTTTGACTACATTTAGAATTACCTAAAACCTACATGGCTGGGCATACCTGTCAGGGATTTTTTTCTTAATTAAGTTATTTGAAGGGTGAGATGACTTCATTACCGTGGAACAAATCCTGACTCTAGACCTTCACTGATGCCAGCAGGGCTGGGATGGGATAGCTTGTCTCTGGGTAGCTTTGGAAGCCTCATCCCTTTATGTGTCCTCAACTGGTGTTGGTGAGGAGGGGGCTGGGAAAAGGTCAAAATCTGGTCCCTTGGTCTCTGACACCACTGCAGGGTTGGGTGGAGCATAGAAGAGCAGGCTCTCCAAATATCCCTTGTGGTAGGGGAAGGACTGCGTGTTTTCTTGTGCTAGAACTGGGACATATTGTCTAAAAGCTTTCTATCCTGCTGGTCCCCCTTCCTGACACATCAGCTAGACAGAATAGGTAGACTCTTCTTGGGCCTTTAAAACCTCCCGCTTCTTCCTCCCCTGTTCTTCTGTGTGTGCCCCCTCCCCCAGCCACAGTTTTGGCTGACCAGCTTCTCCAAGGAGCTGTGTTTGTGACACAAGGCTAAAAGAAGTTTCAAGAAATTCTGCCGTAGCATCCCTCGGGTTTCTAGGTCCTTGTCCATTTTATCTCTCTCCACCTGTTAGAACCTTCTTGTGTTTATCTGATTCAGATTTTCAGCTGTGCTTGGACCATTAGGAAAACCAGCTACTCCATCTTTCCCTTGCCATTCTTGCATCGGGATTAACACAGCAAGTGAAGTTCTGTGGACACAGTCTGCAGGCCTGTGGCGTACAGCGTGGTGGTACAGAATAGCCAGTTAGGACTGGAATGGTCGCTGGTCCTGCAGAGAGGCTCCTGGAAATGACAGGCTGATTCCTCTAGCTTTGAGAGGACTATACTTTTCTGCATTTGAAACAGCAGTGTTTAATTTGTGCATTGCCAACTTGAGAAGGAAAGATAACTACAACTATGAACATAAACTGTAGTGTTAATATTTTTATTTGTATCTTTACTCCAAGAATGTGTAAGAACCATCGACAAATTGAACTTATATTTTTCAATTGGAGTTTTCCCAATTATGTGTTGCTTATATCTGGCTGTCAGTTCATTTAAATTTAATATATGGTATTATAGAGAACCAACAAAATTAAAATGATAATGGATATTTGAGACAAGACACTTTATGTATGAAATATTTTTATATATGTATTTTCAATATGTCATGCCTATTTGAGAGTGGCTAGAACTACGTAGAGAGAGGGTGCAAAGGTGATTTGTAAACTATCAAGTACTATATAATTATTAATTATTATTAGTATAGTCATTTATATGACCTGTCCATCCTGTATTTTGTGATGGTATAGCTCAATAAAAATGACTATCAATATAATGGAGAGAGCCTTTGTATTTTCTTTTTAAACTAGGTTTTTTGAGCAGTAGTAAATATATGTGTGTATAGATATTGTAGTAAGCAAATTTTATTTTTTAATCATTTAACTTTTTATTTATGTGATTGCATGGGTGTCTGAGTGAGGGTATACACGATACCTGTGGATGCGCACAGAGGGGTCTGTCTGCTGTGGGTCTGGAGTTCCAGGCAGTTGTGAGTGGTACAGCGCATCTGTCAGGAGCTGCACTGTTTCCGTTATGATTTGCCAGCTCTAGAAGAGATGGGAGGAGACATTCCTTGAATGTCTGTGTCCCCCTGCTAAATTGGGATTGTTGTGCTTATAGATTTGTTGATTAGCTTTGGGACTAGTCATAGTTCTGTTTCTTATGTTTGGTTTGTAATTGTGTCCTTTTCTTTTTGGGGTTGCTTCTTTATAGTCCTTCTCTTAATTCTGTTACAGAGGGTTGTCAGCTTAACCAGGCCTTTAAAATTAATTTTTGGAGTTTTTAGAAAATAAGGTTTATCAATATTTACTTTACATACAATAAAATTCATTCACTTGTTCAATGAGCTTGAAAAGTCAATGCCTCTTTCATCTGCCGCCGTGCTTGTGTGCCGTGTGGCAGCTGTTCCTGCTTCTCCCTCCTCACTCTCTGCTCATCCTGTTCCTGCGCCTCCCTTCCTCTCCCTCCTTCTTCATTTCTTCTTTTATTACCCACTGAGCTGTCTTATCTGTTCCAAAATTTCCTTTTTAAAGTGGAATAATATTCCTTTGGGTGTATGTACTGCTTTGTCATTACCCATTAATCACTAGACATTCTAAGTTGCTTCCATCTCTAATATTTTAGTAATAGAATATGGATATAGGAATACCTCTGAGATCTTGTTTCCGTTCTTTTAGACATCTTATTGCTATAACAATACCTAAGATAAACAAGGAAAAAGGTCTCACTCACAGATTTAGAGATTACAAACAACTCGGCTGTCCCATTGTGAGGGAGCACAGTTTTGGGGGGCACATGTTGGAGGAAGTCAGTTTTTACTTCAGGGCAAGGAATGAACAAAGGGAAGAGTCTGGGATCCCTGTCGCCCTTTCAAGGTTGTACCCCCATTAGCCAGAAGATCTCCCACTAGACAACATTTCTTCAAGGTTCTACCACTTCCAGAAAGTCAAAGACTAGGATCCAGTCCTTTACCACAGCAGTTTGGGGCAGCTACTTAACCAAACCATAGCAATACCAGAAAGTGGGACTGCTAGATCATTTGGTGATTCTATTTTTAATTTCTGTGCAGCCTCCATGGTGTTTCCTTGTTCCTTTACGTTTGAATGTGTCTGCATAACCACACCCCCCTGACTCAACCCAAGAAATTGAATGTCAGTGTAAGCACGCTCTCCATCACACAGCATTAACTTATCCGTGGTTATCCCAAAATACCATCTGCAATTCCCCCAGCCTGTTTCCAATCGGCAATGACATATATTGCATTTACTTGCTTTGCCTCTGTAGTCTCTTTCAGCCTAAAATGGTGCTTCTACTTGCTTTAATTAGAGTCTCAAATGTACCTCCCAAAAGTTCATTAAAGACTGGATCTTTAATGTAATGTTCAGAGGCCAGACTTTGGGGAAGTGATTGGCTCGTGAGGATGCGACTGGATGCCTCAATGGATACAACATTCTTGGTGGATACACTGTTAAATGGATTGTCAGGCAGGGTACAGGCTGGGAGGCAGTGCCTGACGGGAATGGGTCACTGTGGACACGACTCTGAAAGGTAACTGAGCTGGCTGGTTTTCGTGTCAAAGAGAGGTGCACATCCATAACCCTAGCATTCATACTTGGAAATGAAGACAGGAGAATACACCGGAAGCTCAAGAGGCAGCTGGCCTGGAGTAAGCCATGTAACAACAGAAGCAAGAGAAGCCATGCTTCAACATGGTGGAAAGAGAGATTGTCCCTTGATGTCCTCACGCATACCATGGCATGTGCACACCAACACACACACATAAGCCCATGCTTAATTTTTTTTTTACATTCACATTAAATATTTTTTGAGATTTATTCTTACTTTAGGTGTATAGCTGTTTGACCTGCATGTTGGTCTGTGCACCACATGTAGTGCCCATGGAGGCCAGGAGGAGGTCAGATACTTTAGAGCATTCGTCACAGGTAGGCATTAGCTGATGCAGTCATTCACTGCATAGAGTGCTGGGAATCAAACCCTGGACCTCTGGAAGGGCACCCAGTGCCCTTCACTCTTGAGCCATCTCTCCAACCCTGCATTTGCATTTTAAAAATATCTTCATTAAAATCTAATTACATCATTTCTCCTCCCCTTCCCTCCCTCCAACTCTTCCCATGTCCCTTCCCTCCATCTCCTCCCATGCCCCCAAAGAGGGCTAGAGAGATGGGAGGGGGCTAGAGAGATGGTCAGTGGTTAAGAGAACATGCCGCTTTTGCAAGGGAAACTTGTTCGGCACCCAGCAGTCACTTGGGTGGTTCACAACCACCTATAACTCCAGATCCATGGGATGTGACACCCTCTTCTGGCTCTGCACTGAACTCATGGGCAAACCCATACACGGATATACATTAAAAGTAAGAATAAAAACTGTTTAAGTGGGGTGTCTGAAACATTGGCAGGGACTGATAGGGACAGAGCCTAGGGCCTCTGGAAGGTTCAGAATGCACTCTGCCATAGAACTACATCCATAGTGCCTCTGAGTTTTTATCTGTTTTAAAATTCCATTTTAATTCATCTGTGGGTGTTTGGTAGACATACCCATGACGTGTTCTCAAAAACAGCTGCCCTCATCTACCAGGATGTGTTCCAAGATGTTCTCAGTGAGCACAAAGCCTCGTGTAGTACCCTATCTCAGGCACTTTATTATTATAACTTTTCTTTAGCATATGTGAATCCTTGATCTTGTGCCCTAGAGCCATTATTTTTTTCTTTCTTTTTTTTATTAAGAATATTTTAGTGCAATCTTTTCTCATTTTACATAGCTATCCCCATTTCCACTCCCTCCCTTCCTCCCGCCCTACCTTCTCACCCCACTACCCCATCCACTCCTCAGAAAGGATAAGGCTTCCCATGGAGCAACAACAAAAGTCTGACACTTCAGGCCCCCTACCCATATTTAGGCTGAGCAAGGTGTCCCTCCAAAGAGAGTGTGCTCCGAGACGCCAGTTCAAGCACTAGGAATAAATCCTGGTCCCACTGCCAGTGACCCCACAGACTGCCCAAGCCTCACACTGTCCCCCACATTCAGAGGGCCTAGTTTGGTTCTATGCAGGTTCTCCCGCTATCAGTCCAGAGTCAGTGAGCTCTCAGTAGCTCAGGTCAAAATTCCATGGGGAATCACCATCATGGTCTTGACCCCGTTGCTCATATTATCATTCCTTCCTCTCTTGGACTGGTCTCTGATAGCTTGGCCTAGTATTTCACTGTGGATCTCTGTGCCTGCTTCCATCAGTTGCTGGATGAAGGGTCTATGATGACAATTAAGGTAGTCATCAATCTGATTACAGGGGAAGGCCAGTTTAGGCGTCCTCTCCACTGTTGCTTAAAGTCTTAGCTGGGGTTATCCCTGTGGATTCCTGGAAATTTCCCTAGTGCCAAGTCCAGAGGTTTTTATATAAAAAGGCAATAGTTTAGATATTCTTAACAGTTTACATATTTAATGATTGCCTGAAAGGATTTATGGAATATCTAATAAAAATTGTTTTAAAAATACTACATTAAAAAAATTTTTTAAAATACATTATAAAATGTATAATGATGCTTTTAAGTGAAAAAGATATTCCAGTATGTAGAAAGGGAATAAGAAAGAAATTGAAGGACTGACTATGGCCACAGTCCACACTCACACCCGGAAATATCATAATGAATTCTTTTACTTTGTATAATGAATGCTACACAAAACCCTGGCCCTGCTCTTTGCAGATGTGTGCTTTCCAATGTGTGCCTCCCCTCTCCAAGTCTTGGTTTTCTAATCCATGAAATGGATAAGGCTGGACTGGGCAATTTTGCTGGCTACAGAAGCACACATAGCTCAGCAAACGCACATCTATCTCCATAGTTACCATCTCTTCCCTTTTGTGAAATTCAGAAAGAGTTTTTGGTTTCCTTTTTGCTTGTTTCTGGAGATGAAGAAGAAAAATTTTGCAGCCCGTGTGGCTCTTTGGAAACTCCTCTTCCAGTCGGCTTGCTCTGACTCGCTTTGACTTTCTATGCGTCATTCATACATGGGTATGGTGTCTCTGTTCTGTCATAAAAGGAACAAGTTTTCCATTTTATTTCCTCAGTGTGATGCTTCCTGCAAAGATCACAGTCCAATGTCAACTTATGGTGCAATGTAGAGGTGTTGCCTCCTGTCTACAGGTCCCAGTCGGCTGACTCCAGGAAGAAAAGGGCCCAGTCCTCCTCAGCGCGCCCATCACCGCCACGAACTCTCTCAGCGCGTCCTGCCGCCATCTTCGCCCCTAGAGCCATTATTGAGTAAAAGTGTGGATTACTTAAGTGGAAGCGCTGCCATTACCCTGGCGGTCAATCCGATAACTATGGTGGCTAAGTGACTAAGGAGAAGTAGTGTATGCAGAGTGGATACATTGGACAAAGAGATGGTCCATGTTCCTCTCCAGGAGGATGGAGCAGGGGGACGTGACAGTTCGTCATTCGTCATGCCACTCAGATCAATGTGCAACTGGAAACACGTGAATCGATTGTTTCTGGGATTCTTCATTTAATATTTTCAGATGGTATTTGAAATTTCAGAAAGTGAGACCACAGCTAGAAGAAGACCCACTGTGTCTGTACTGGGATATTATCTCCCATTATTCAATTCCAGAAAAAAAAAATGGAGGACCAGTGAAATGGCTTCATGGACAAAGTATCTACCACCAAGTCTGATACATGACTTCAATCCCATGCTGACAGGTGGGTGCATGCCAAGAGAAATAAAAGCACATTCACAAAAAAGATTTCTGTAAGTGTGTCATTAGCTCACCATTACAGCAACCCAAACTGGAAATGGCCCAAATGTCCATCAGCAGTATAATAGAAAACAAATTGCAGTGTGTTCATGCAATGGGCCGTTAGTCAACAATAAAAGAATGAGCTGTTGATACACACATGAATTTCACAAACACCTTGCCTAGTGGTAAGATCCAGAGCCCACAGCACAATGCTACATGGCTCCCATCACGGGATCCCTCGAAAGGAGGCCAAAGTGACAGACAATAACAGAAAGTAGGAAGCATTGCTTCTTAGGGAAAGACTGCCTGGGAAGGCAGTGAGATTTCTAAAGTGCTTCCAAAAGTAACTAAGAAGCCAGGGTACGGCAGGGTGCACCTGCTCTCTTCTCATTTGGGATTCTGGGGCAGCATTGTGAGTTGAGGCCAGAGGATTCTAAACGGGGGCTCTGATTCAAATAATAATACGGGACTATCAGTAGCCTAGTAAAGGCCCATGAGAACTTTAACTTTGGGGAAACTGGAGCTGCCTGAACACTAATGGGCTCCTAGGATGCTGTCAGGGGCTCTGCTTTGGTTTCCTGCTTAGGATCCCTAGCCCTAAGGATTTCCATGTAGTTCTCATAATCGTCACCAGGTGGCAGTGTCTCTCAGTCAATCAGATTCCCGGGGCAGCTCCACGGAGATCCTTGCCGCTCTCTAAGCAGCTAAGCCAGGCTGTTGACATTGTCTTATCAGTCACTTTTGAGTAAGCACATTATTCACCCCGATTACCTATTTAATCTACCAGGCTCGGTGGAAAATGACTTATCTGTTTGTCTAGGATGCATCTGTGACTCTGTTGCCGGAACCCAAGGTCCCTGTTGAGGACTGAGCAATAGCAGAACTCAAATACTGCAGTGGCATTACCTTCCTCCTGGCAGGTGACGCACAGCACAACACCCTGGGAAGGGTTCGGAAAAGCAGAGGTGACACCCTCTGCAGCCAAGTACAGTGGCACCTATGACCTCGGCTCCTCCGGAAGCAATGGTAGGAGGATCATAAGATCAAGACCAGCCTGCTCTACAGAAATAGTCCAACGCCAACCTGAACAATCTACTGATCCCCTGACTCATTTTTTAAAAATGTTAGAGTCTGTCCATGTATCTCAGTGGTGGAGTACTTGCCTAGAGTGGCCATGTGCTCAAGTCGGCTTCTAAAGCATTGATGGCTTACCTGCCCGAGGCTGGTCCCCCAACCTTCCACTGTGAATGGGGGAAGGGCTCATGAAGTCCTCAACTGCTCAGAGGAGCTACAAGGAGTTAATGGTTACTAGGAGACGGGAAGTCATAGTCCTTAGCGGTATAGTCATGGTAAGGTTGCCATGCTTCAAGTAAATGTCCTCACCAGCCACACTCATGGAGGCAACACTAATTAAATGCAGTGAGGCACACACAAGGACATAGAGTAAGAAGGGAACTTGGGAAGAAGGGAGAAAGTTTAGGAGAGAGAAGGAGAAGAGAGGATGATGGAGGGAGGAATAGGATCAAAGTACAGTGTGTGTGTGTGTGTGTGTGTGTGTGTGTGTGTGTGTGTGTGTGTGTGTGTTGGAATATTAGTTTAAGACATGCTACAATTATTTATGCTGTGGAGTATTTATTTAAGGATGTAAAGACATGTTGCATTCTTTTGTGTTGCGTTTGTTTAACTCTGTGAAGCTGTGTTACTTTACCTGCCTAAAACACCTGATTGGTCTAATAAAGAGCTGAATGGCCAATAACTAGGCAGTAGAGAGAACAGGTGGGACTGGCAGGCAGAGAGAATAAATGAGGAGGGTGAGTGAGAAAGGGAGGGGAGGACACTAGGGGCAGCCACCCAGCCACCCAGCCACCCAACCACACAGCCACCCAGCCACATAGCCACACAGCCACCCATGGAGTAAGATGGAAAGCAAGGTATATAGACTAAAGAAAGATAAAAAGCCCAGAGGCAAAACGTAGTTAAAAAGAAACAGGATAATTTAAGTTGAAAGAACTGGCTAGAAACAAGCCAAGCTAAGGCCAGACATTCATAAATAAGAGTAAGTCTCCGTGTATTTATTTGAGAGCTGGGTGGCGGGCCCCAATGAGTTAAAAAAAAAAAAAGAAAGAAAGAAAGAAAAAAGAAAAAACAGTGAGCGAGACAGAGAGAGAGAGAGAGAGAGAGAGAGAGAGATCAGGAAAGCCAGTTGTGGTGACTCACACCAATAGGATATCCTGAAGAGGTGGAGGCAGGGGGCTCGCAGGTTTGAGGCCAACTTGGACTGTGCCTTGGGACTGGTGAGTTGGCTCAGCGGATAAAGGCACTTGCCTCCAAATCTTATGATGAGCTTGGTCCCGGGAACCCATGTGATAGAAGGAGAGACTCGACCTCTGCAAGTTGTCCTCACTTCCATGTGTGCTATGCAGCATGCTCCCACCAAATAAATTAATAATATTTTAAAAAAGAACTTATGAAATAGTAAATAAATTCAAAACAAACCTGCGTGTCTCCATGCTCAAAGGCACAGTTCCATAGCTTACCTGCTAGCTGTATTGCAGAACTCTGGGCTCTGTGGGTAATTGCTGGCTTTGTTGAGCACATGCCCTGTTCCACGCACAGCTGTGGTTGCTGAACGCATCTGGTAGCTTTAAGGTGTAGAGACTCAGTCATCATCACAGAGGCTTTCTCAGAGGGCATCTGATGGGAGCAAATGCAGAGACCCACACCCAAACATTGGGCAGAGCTTAGGGAACCCTACGGAAGAGGTGGAGGAAAGATTGTAGGAGCCAGAGGGGTGGAGGACACCAGGAGCACACATCCCACAGAATCAACTAAGCAGGGCTCATAGGGCTCACAGAGACTGAAGCGACCATCACGGATCCTGCATGGGTCTGCACTAGGGTCTCTGCATGGCATGGTTGTTTAGCTTGAGGTGTTTGTGGGACTCCTAGTAGTGGGAAAGGGGTGTCTTTGACACTTTTTCCTGCTCTTGGGACCCTTTTCCTCCTGGTGGGTTGCCTGGACCAGCCTTGATATAAGGGTTTGTGTCTAGTCTTACTGCATCTTGTTATGCTAGGTTCTGTTGATATCCTTGGGTGCCCTGCTCTTTGCCCAAGGGAAATGGAGGAGCAGTGGATCTGGAGGAGGGAATGTGGGATAAGTACGTAGGGACTACTGATATCTCGATTTTAAGGCAAAGAAACAGATAGCCAGGCTTCTCTGTGTCCAGTGTCAGGGCAGCTGGTCATGACTGACAGGGTCACACTCAGGGGAGAAAGATCTGAGATGCTTCTGTTTAGTGGCTGAGAAGACGAAATGATACAGAACCGCCATCAGTGTTTGTGTTCCATTCCTTTATAACTCTGAAGGTCCCCAGTTCAGCAGTTCTCTGCCCCCAGGTGCATGCTGACCAGTGAGCCAGGCCTTCCAGGCCAGCCAGAGCAACACAAGACCGGTGTGGGGGATTCTTCTGTCTATGTGTTGCTTTTATTGGTTAGTGAATAAAGAACTGCTTTGAGCCTATGGCGGGGAGGAACAGAACTAGGTGGAGAAAGCTAGGTTGTATGCTGGGAGAAAGAGGGTGGAGTCAGAGAGACACCATGTGGTCCCTCCAGAGACAGACGCCAGAACTTTAGCCGGTAAGCCACAGCCACATGGACATACACAGATTAATAGAAATGGGTTAAATTAAGATGAAAGAGTTAGCCAATAAGAGGCTAGAGCTAATGAGTCAAGCAGTGATTTAATTAATACAGTTTCTGTGTGGTCATTTCGGGTCTAAGCTAGCCGAGTGGCTGGGAAGAACAAGCGGCCTCCTTGCAACACAAGACCCCTTTTCAATGTCTCACCAACATAACTGCCTAACATGAGCTGAACAAGTACAACAATAGACATGCCAAAGTGGATGGAGGAAAGCCCAGGAGGTCCCCATCCTGCACAAAGAATGATAGGCAATTAAGGAATGAAGAGAGAGGGAGAGATAGTCTTCTCCAAGGAAGAGCACACTAATTAGTAATCCAATAACAAATGCTCAGCCCTGAAAACATACGTGCAAGTAGTCTTATACAGACTGAGCAGGTCATATTTATGACTATCTATGTATATAAATATGTGCATGCAATAACAATTAGTGGGCGAAAAGGCTATGAATTTGAAAGAGATCCAGGAGGGGTATATGGGAGGGTTTGAAAAGAGGAAGGGGAAGAGAGAAATGGTATCATATTATAATCTCAAAATTAAAAAAAAAATAACCTAAAAACAGCCCATGATTCTCTCCTTGTGCACACGTAGCACAGCTTTGCACCCTTATCCTGTGACCAGCTGCTGCTGCTTCAGGCTGCCCATTGTTTGCATTTAAAGAATGGCAGCAGCTCCCCCCCCCCCCGTTCTCCTGTGCTTTCAGCCTGGGGTGGCTGCATCATGGGTAAAAGCGTGTGCTTGGGATCTGTTGATTCTTCGCTAAATAACCTGGGATTATTTTTAGCTCTCTAATCCTCACCTGCCTCATTGTGTGGGATGTCCTGTTCTCTGGTAGTCTAATCGTTTTTGAAAGATGTCCTTTCCTCAAGGATGACTTCAGTCACATTCTTGGCTTTGAGTCCCCCCCCCCCACTTTGTCCAAGGGTTCTTAAGAGACTCCAAATTATAGCTCTTTGGTTTAGCTTTGTACACACACATTTACACACACGCATACTCACATATACTCACTCACACATACACTAAACATACACACACACTCACATACATACCCACACACTCACACACATACACACCATAACTGTACTGGTTTCCTCTTCCATACGCAGCTCAAGGCTGGCTGTTCCTAGCTGCCACCTGCGTGCTGAGGTTTCTTGCCCCCACAGCCCTCAGTCTGAGCCCGGCAGGACCAGTAGCCAGCCCATCATCACCAGTTTCCACAGTATCAGCTCTGTAAATTGTTTCCATAGGTCTCCACACCTAAGGTGCTAGTGGCTGGGAGACAGATCCAGCCTAGACTGGAAAGATGGCCCCACTCCCTCCCCTACTTGTCAGTGAGGAAGAGGGAGCTCTTGGGAGCAGCCTGGGAAAGGGGCTGAGGAAGTCACTCTTGGGACCTCACATGAGACAGTTGGTAGTGTTTGAAGGTGGAGCCTGAGACCCTGAGCTTTGGTAATGTTAAAGTTTGGATCTTGAATGTCTACCAAAGGCCATGTGTTTAAGACTTGGTCCACAGCCTGCGATATTGTTAGAGGTGGAACCTTCAGTATATGAGGCACTGGGCTCATGTCCTCAAAGGAGATATTGTGATCCTGCTCCCTTCCCCTCTTTCTTTGCTTCCTGGCTACCACGAAGTGAGAAACTTCCTCTGTCTTTCACTCCCACCAGGATATACTCTGTCACCACAGGCTAAAAAGCAACATGGCCAACAGGCCAGAGTCAGAAGCATCCAAAATTGTGAGCCAAAATAACCTTTCCATCTTTATAAGTTGCTTTGTCTCAGATGTCTGTTGTGGGATCAAGAACTAACCATTGCACACACCCTCCAGATGGTCCTGCCCAGCCTGCTTGGAGTGTTTCCAGAGACTAACATACTGCTCAGAGACAACATCCTCTTCAGTGCTGTAGCCACTGATGGGTTGCCTGTGCTCCCGTGAATGGCCTCTCACCCATGCTCCCGTGAATGGCCTCTCACCCATGCTCCCGTGAATGGTCTCTCACCCAAGCTCCCGTGAATGGTCTCTCACCCATGCTCCTGTGAATGGTCTCTCACCCATGTTCCTGTAAGCAACTCATGAAAGTAGATGGGGAACTGGTTGGGAGGAGGAAAGGATCTGTGGGAGGGGGATATAAAAGGGAGTGAATATGATAAATAAAACATTATACACATGTATGGAAATTATCATGATGAAACCCACTATAACTTATAACTAATATATGCTAACAAAACATTTTAAAAAGATAATTTCTTAAAGAGAAAGAAGCACCTTCAAGTGGAACTATGGACTGAAACACAATTACATCACGGGAAAGGAGATGCATCCAAGCAGGTAGGTATTCTGGCATCCTGGGGCCCCCATCCAGATGGTAGTTAGAGGATTAGCTGGCAGAAAACTATGGGAGGACATTCAGATCAGGAGACAGCATGTACTTGTAGAAGGGAAGAAGCTTGAGGGACTAGGGTATATTGGGAACAGGAATAGCCTCAGCATAGCTACTACTGATGGTAGACTGAGAACTCAGACAGCCTGTGAAGAAGTCTAGAATGCCTACCACCCAGAGTGCAGGAGTCTGGGACAATGTTTCAAGAGTTAACTCCAGGCCTTTGTAGACAGAAGTTTCTGTCCTGCCCACCCCTGCAACCATTCATTCCCAACAAAACACACAGAAGCTTTTATTAATTATAAACTGGTTGGCCTGTTAGCTCAGACTTATTATTAACTAACTTTAAACTTAAACTAGCCCATAATTCTTGTCTATGTTAGCCATGTGGGTTGGTACCTTTTATTAGTGAGGAAGGCCTTCTCATCTTGCTTCCTCTGCATCTGGCTGGTGACTGCAGACTGAGCCTTTTCTCTTCCCAGAATTCTCCTAGTCTTCTTGCCCTTCCTATACTTCCTGCCTACTGGCCAATCAGTGTTTTATTACACCAATACAAGTGACAAATCTTTACAGGGTACAAGAGTGTTATCCCACAGCACAGGCCTTAATGAGTCAGATTTGCATTTCTCTTGGGTCAGTGTCAGTGGCTGGTGCTAGCAGATAAAGGGGAGACATGGCTTTCTCCTTTGCTGTCCTATCTTGAGAATTAGGTTGATATAAGACAAGTTAATTGTAATAAAGCATGCAAATATATATATTTTTAAATGAAACAAGAGCCTTTAAAAGGAAACAAAGAACTCCAAAATACTGATGTGTGGTGACAGAGAAGTGACTCAGCAGTTAGGAGTACTTACTGCTCCTGCAGAGAACCTGGAATCAGTTCCCAGTACCCACATGGCAGTGATGGGGGGAGGGGCTCACAACTGCCTATAACTCCAGTTCCAGAGGTTCTGACGTCCTCTTCTGGCTTCTGACTGCACCTGCACGCACTTGGCATACACACATACATTCAGGCACATACACAGAGATAAGTATTTTTAGAAGGACATGTTTTGTATAACATTGAACAAAGTGCAGCAGTTGTGGAAAAGAGACAAAGTTAGTGGAGGGAGGACAGCTGAAAGAAGATGAACATAATTGAACTTCTCATGGCTGCGACTCCTCCTTGAAGTATGTTCCATTCTTCCTGCTATGAGGAAAGCATCTCCTCTCTGGAGTTTTTAAACTGCCATCTTGAGGAGCAGAGAGATAAGCGTGCCCTACTCATATCTGCTGTTTTTTGGGTTGTCCTTGAGGTGACCCCGCTGTCCAAGTGGCATGCTGTGTGGATGGCATGCTCCGCCATCCTTCCCAGGGATTAAGGGTGTTTGGTGTACATGGGTAATCCTGCTGAGACCCAGGGATCCAGATGACAGAGACATTGCTATCCTTTAATAACGTGCAGCTTTAGGGACCCCATTGCAGGACTAGGGAGTTGTGGTCCCTTACTACTGTCCGGATGTGGTTTATAGTTTCAAACTCCATGTACTGAAAGTTTGTCTTCTAGTGAGGCAGTGAGACTTTCAAGGTGTGGGGCCCAGCAGGAGGTTCTGATTTCCTATCTCACCACTATGTGAACACGCTCACAAGCTTATATGTCCCATGACTCTATCAGTCGTGGCCTCACACAGCCAAAGTGTCCTCACCAGAATGAGGGCTGTGCTATTTAGATTTTTAGCTGATATGCGATTAATAAAAACCCAGAGACAGATATTGGTGTTCAACCTGAAGGTTAGAAAAGCCAAGCAGTCAGTCACTGGCTCTTACTCGACCTCAGTCCACAAATGGTGATCCTGCCTCCAGGAATCTCAGAATGAGACTGGGTGTGAGAGCTGTCTCCTCCCATCTTAATTCCTCTCTAGTGCTGGGATTAAAGGCAGGCACCACTACCGCCTGGTTTCTATGGCAAGCTAGTATGGCTACTGGGATTAAAGGTGTGTGTCACCGCTGCCTGGTCTGTAAGGCTGACCAGTGTGGCTGTTTCACTTTCCCGATCTCCAGGTAATCTTTATCTATTAAAATACAAATGAAACGCCACTACATTTGCCTCCAAAACTGTGAACTAAACAACTTGCTTATTTTATTAATAACCCAGCTTCAGGTATTTCATTACAGTAACAGAATAATATGGATTTTATGCCAACTTTGCCAAAGAGTGCACTCTTTATTTCTATCAGTAGACTTCTCCAGTGCTAGTCTCACAGTCTCCACTCAGGAGTTGAGAGGCCATAAGAAAGGCCATAACACTCACCTTCCCAGCACGTGGGAGAGGATGAGGAAATGGGGCTTGGGGCTTGACAAGAGTGGTCATGTTTGGAAGATTTTTATTATTATTTAAATTTTTTATTTGTTATTATTGTTGTTAATGGTGATGGTGGAATTGTGTATATGATGTGTATAAGTATGGGTGTGCATATGGATGAAAGAGAAATTTTCCACCTAGTTGAGGCAATGTCCCTCTTACTTCTGCCATGTTGCTTCCTCCAGGCTAGGGGCTTATCTCCATCTCTAACCTTGCCATAGGCGTGCTGGATTACAGGTGTGTAGCACCACATCTGGATATATATGTGTACTCCACGTTTCTAATTCAGGTCATCCAGGCTTGTGTGACAAGTGCTTGCACTCATTGAGCCACCTTTCCAGCTCAGACCGTTTTTTAAAAAATTTAATTAACAAATTAATTTTTTGTGGTGCTGGGCATAGAACTCAAAGTCTACTGTGTACTGGGCAAGCACTCTACCCATGGTCTCTCGGTGTTTTTTGAGACAATATTTAGAGTTACTATTGCTATAATGAAACACCATGACCCAAGAGCTACTTGGAGAGGAAAGGATTTATTTGGCTTACATAACCAGAGTCACAGTCCATTGAGGGAAGCCAAGGCAGGAACTCAAAACTAGGCAGGAACTGCTGCATAGGCAATGAAGGAATGCCACGAGCTGGCTTGCTCCCCATGGCTTACTCTGCCTGCTTTCTTATAGCACCCAGGACTGTTGTATGAGACTGCTTGTTTTGTTCCTGGCTGCTCAGCCCCAAAAATAATCACACAGAAACCATATAATTTGCAATACTGTTTGGCCAATAGCTTAAGCGTATTTCTGGCTAACTCATACCTTAAATTGCTACGGGAGCTACTTCTGCTCCTTCAGCCAATAGCCTTTAAGATACCAGCCCACTGGGGTGTGGTCTCTTTAGTTTTAAAAAAGCTGTGGTAGCCGTGTGCTCTCTCTCCTGCTTCCGGCTTCCAGCTGTTAGACTTCGTTCCTGATCGTGCAGAGGGTTGTTGTCTGGGACAGTGATCTGTAAGTTTTTCCCTTTAAATAGATAACCATTTTATTAATCACAATTCCAAACTGGTGTGTGATTGTTTTATGACTTATGCCTTCATTAAATTAACCCTTCTCCATTAATCTGTGTATTGCCACGAGGCTGTGGCTTACCCGTTAAAGTTCCGGCATCTGTCTCAGGCAGGGCTACATGGCTTCTCTCTGACTCCACCTTCTTTCTCCCAGCATTCAGTTTAGTTTTTCCCCTTTTACCTATATTCTGCCCTGTACATGCCTTAGACAGTTTCTTTATTAATCAATGGTATTCACAGCATACAGAGGGGAATCCAACATCACCTCCCCTTTTCTGTTTAAATAAAAAGGAAGGTTTTAACTTTAACATAATAAAATTACACATAACAAAACAGGTATCAAGCAAGAATTACATTTACAGTATTTATATTTACTTTACCTTTTATCGTAACTAAGGAAAACTATAGCTATAACTATCTATTCTTCAACTCCATCAAAGACTCCAGAAGGATATAATATTACCTAAGGTAACAGGAAGTACATTGTAAGCAACTTCTGAAACTCTATATTGACAGAGACATCTCGCTGCCTGGACATTCACCCAAAGTTCTTCTGTATCATTGGCATGTCCAATCTTCAGCCCACAGACCTATAGTATCTGGCAGACTTTCCCATGAAGCAGGAAATTTCAAAGACAATTCTTTTTTTAAAAAAATATTTTATTTATTATGTATACAATATTCTGTCTGTGTGTATGCCTGCAGGCCAGAAGAGGGCACCAGACCCCATTAAAGATGGTTGTGAGCCACCATGTGGTTGCTGGGAATTGAACTCAGGACCTTTGGAAGAGCAGGCAATGCTCTTAACTTCTGAGCCATCTCTCCAGCCTCTCAAAGACAATTCTATATTGGCAGTTTGTCAGTGACTTTCTTCTATGTCCTGCAGAATGTCTGGCAGACTATTTCATAAAGCAGGAACCCCGAAAGATCATCTCATCTTTAGGCAAGTTCAGTAGTCATTTCTCTGTGGGTCCTGCATGTCCAATTCATACAGCATAACATGAAACAGTCCAGGCAAGAGCAGTTTCTTGTCCAAGTGGCTAACCAACTCCATAATGAGCCTCTTCGATGCCCATCATCCTCTTGAAGTAGACTGGTGCTGCCAGGAGCAGATGAATCTCATTGTCATTAAAAGTCCTAAGTCCTTAAAACATTTTAAATGCCATATTCTGTAGTCTTCGAAAGGTTTGAAGAATGCCTATCCATCTGAAATACAGTTCCATACATCTAGAAAATCTCACTAACATGACTACTAGCTTGATTATTATACATGATTATCTATTAATCTATATTTCTTAATTATATATTACATTTTAAATGAGCTGCACAAACACAATACCTTAATCAAGATCAGAAATATACATATAACAAAATTGATCTTAAATTTGTATCAATAGACCAAGAACCATACCAATGCAAAGTATTGATCTCTATAGCATATCCCCCTTTAAATGTAAACAAACATTTATAAACAATCATTTAGGGAATTTGGGCATAGTTCTCGCCAAATTACTTCCTGCTGTTTATTGGGTGAAGTAATTTTTTTGAGAGCTATTCAAGGCAACCTTTCAGGGGGTCTTGGTCCATCAAGCCACATTAGTCTGGAAGAAATCCATGGGTTCTCATCCTCTGTGGAAACAAAAGAAGAACCTCTTTTCCAAAGCAATATATCTTTAGACCCAAATTTTGAAGTCAAGACACCTTTATGTTGGTTTATCTTAGCAGTCTGTACAATGAAATGTCTCCCTATCCTTAGCTTATTAACAGTCAAAAAATTCAAAGAAAATACAATAATATGCATAATCCAGACTCTGTGTATTTTCCATCTTTACATGACTTATTTTTCTTTCTCTATTACTTTTTCTACAAGTTTAATATTTATTTTATTTTATTATCCTTACTCCTTTAATCTATGACTGTCTGTACTCTGTCTCTTTAAAGACTTTGTTTTTTTGAAAAAAAAACATTTAATTCCTTTTATGACTCTCTATACTCTTTTTATTCTCTCTCTCAAGCCTACATGCATTTTTTAAAATACACTGTGTTTTGTTTAGAGGTCTTTTAAGTCTGAAACTGTCCTATTGTGCATCTGTAATCCTTTTTGACCAGGACCACTTTCTAAAATGCTGAAGCAGCTTAGCTAAGACTAAGGCTGCTTTACCTTTTGGCCCTGCCCAGTCCAACATGTCAGAGGCATGTTCACTGCCTCTGCAAGCCGCGGACACTGCCCCAGTTCCAAGTATGCAGCGGGTCTATGTTGCACCATTAAGCAGTTTGTAACATATTACATTTAAATGATCAGTCTCCTGAAAGAGCCAGAGTTCATGCTGGCAGCAGAGCCCAGGAAGCCGCCAGTTTGAAATCACACAGGTTTATTTTTCTGCAACTGCTGCATCAGGAAGACCTCTCTTAAAGGAGCTGCAACATGTCACCAGCAAGCAGAGCCCATCCAAAAAAAAAAAAAAAAGGAACTAAAGTTTGTTTTTAGTGTCTAGAATTTCTTTCCAAGTCCTCTTAGGTTTTATGTGGATTTAGCTAGCACATGATGGGCACCAATTTGTTGTTGGAGGCCACTTGTTTGTTCCTGGCTGCTCAGCCCTGAAATAACCACACATAAACTGTATTAATTAAATCACTGCTTGGTGCGTTAGCTCTAGCTTCTTATTGGATAACTCTTATATCTTAATTTAACCCACTTCTATTAATCTGCGTATTGCTTGCCAGGTAAAGTCCCACCCGGTGTCCGTCTCTGGCAGGGCTACATGGCTTCTCTCTGACTCCACCCTCTTTCTCCCAGCATTCAGCCTAGCTTCCCCACCTACTTCTGTTCTGCCCTGCCATAGGCTCAAAGCAGTTCTTTATTAATCAAATGGTAATCACAGCATACATAGGGGAAATCCCACCTCACAGAACCATCAGCCCTAGGGTGACATCACCCACAATGGGCTGGACCCTCCCACATCAATCCCTAAGAAAATGGCCCAAAGGTTTGCTCACAGCCCAATCTTATGGAACATTTTATCAATTGAGGTTCATTCCTCTGGATGACTTTAGCCTGTGCCAAGTTGACACAAAACTATCCAGCACAGACAGGGTCTCACTATGTAGTTCAGAATGAACTTATAACCCTCCTGCTTCAGCCTCCCTTGGTGCTGGGACAACAGATCTGTAGCACTATGCCTGGCTGGAGCAGAGGACATGGAGTAACCCTGGAGTGTTTTGAGTAGGAATGTTGTCATCACATGGCAGCAGACCATTCTTCATAATGATGCAGACAGCGTATGACCCCAGAACAGGCAGATGACTGCCCTGGGTCCACTGGGGTGCAGACCTGGGGATGTGCCATAATGTATCAGGCACTGCTTAGCCTGGAGAATTCCCTTTTTTTTTTCCTTTTGATTTTTCAAGGCAGGGTTTCTCTGTAGTGTAGTAGGAGGCACGGGCCTGCTTTTTGTCTCAGCTACCCTTGGCTGTGTGTCCCGGTCGCACGGCTAGCTTATATCTGAAATAATTACACAGAAACTGTATTCATTTAAAACACTGCCTGGCCCATTATATCTAGCCTCTTCTTGGCTAGCTCTCACATCTTGCTTTAACCCATATCTAGTAATCTGTGTATCACTACGGGGTCGTGGCTTACCGGGAAGATTCTAACCTACGTCCATCTCAGGCCAGAGATTCATTGCGTCTGCCACACTGCCTTCTTCCTCCCAGCATTCTGTTCTGTCTACTACGCCCACCTAAGGGCTGCCCTATCAAAAGGCCAAGGCAGTCTCTTTATTAACCAATGAAAGCAACCCAAATACAGAAGGACCTCCTACACCACTGTAGCTTTAGAGCCTGTCCTGGAACTAGCTCTTATAGACCAGGCTGGCCTCAAACTCACAGAGATCTGCCAGCCTCTGCCTCCTGAGAGCTGGGATTAAAGGCGTGTGCCTCCACCACCCAGCAAGAATTCCTTTTGCTAGGAAAAGTCCTAAAAGGGACCCCAGGGGCCTCCCTCATCACTCAAAGCAAAGGCCACTGTGAACAGGGTGCCTTGGGGAATATGACACCCACCCACCCAAGGGGAACCATATTAGACTCTGACTGGATGGAACCTGGATCCTTGAGCTGACTCTGGAAGCTTCTGCCTCCAGAACTCCTGCCCAGTTCCTGCTGCCCTGGCTTCCCAGCAGCCCCCAGGGCCAAGACCTTCTTTCTGCTGCTTGGCCTCTGCATTGCCCATGGCTGCATTGCCTCTCCAGGCTGCCTGCTACCTGCTGAGACTTGCCCATGCTGGAGCTCCGGTGTCTGTACTCATATGCTTATCTAGTTCCTGCTGTGGCAGGCAGCTGGTATCTCATTTTGCCAAATTTCTGTCCATTCTTGTGCTTGCCACCTCATCATTTCACACTGACTTAGAAGTGATGTGTGTGTGTCTGGCCACTGTATTCCCAGTCCACTCCCTGACTGAGCTCAGCTCATAGCTCTTCCTTTCTAGGCTCTATGCACTGACACCCCCATATCAAGGGTCCCATCTTCATTTGGACCCGTACCTTCTTCACCAAAGCACATTCCCCAGACTCCATGTCTTCTGCCAGCTTGTAGCCGGTCACACCCCAGCTTCTCCCACCTTCCATCCAAAGATTTGACCTTGAAGCCACTGTCCTGTGCCAGTGGGGCCAGGAGGATCTGGCTGTGAAAACAAAGTGCATGTTCCACTCTTGCTCAGCCCTGCCTCATCTGGGAGAACCATGCTTCCTGGGCAGAACTCACCCTCCCACACAGGCAACTGGCCCTTCTTCTCTGTCAGTGAAATCAGCAATACATCTGTAAAGCTGGGGACCAAACCTCTGAGGTCATTAAGGTCAGGCTTCCGTTTCTTGGGAAGTTGAGGGTCTTGTGGTTAATGGGGGCAGAAGTACGAGGTGAATAAGCCTGCCATGGGAGTCTGAGGCCAGCTTGGACAGAGTGTTTTTGAGTGCACCACGTCCAGCGCCCAGACTGACAAACAAAAGGTCAGGCACGTGGAAGTGTCAGCTCTAGTCCCAAACAAAACTCCCTTGTGTTTTCACCAGTTTGGCCAGGATCTAAGACAAGAGGAGGACTTAGCGCACTGCCCTTCCCTCCAGAGCCCAGGAACGGAAACCTAGTGGCTGATGGGATGGGATTGGGAGGCAGGTCCTCAGGCTCAGTTGGGAAAGTGTTTGCCCAGGTTCACAGAGCGCTAGATTTGATCCCCCAGCACATCAAAAACTGGACAAGGTAGCACATGCCTAGAATGCCAGCACTCAAGAGGTGGAGGCAGGAGCTGCAGGAATCCAGTGCCATCCTGGAAATCAGCCTGGAATATTTGAGCTCCTGTCTCAAAGTGGGGAAATGGGGAACTGGAGAGATGGCTCAGTGGTTAAGAATACTGGCAGATCCTCCAGAGTTCCCAGGTTCAATTCCAAGCACTCACATGACAGCTTACAACTGTCTGTAACTCCAGTTCCAGGGGATGCATGCCATCTTCTGGCTTTCATAGACATTAGGCATGGATGTGGTATACAGACCTACATGTAAGCAAAAACATCCATATACATAAAATAAGAATAAGTACCTTTAAAATTAAAATAAATTAAAAAGTGGGACCTTTAAGAGGAGATGAAGGATCACATCAGGATGGGTGAAGCTCTTATAATCAGAGACTTTAAGTCTAACAAAGTTTAACAAAATGATGGGTTTTCAAGGAAGCCACTGGGGACTCAGGGCTTCTCCCGCTGACAGTCACACGGATGATGCTCACATGCTACACGGCACGCAGGCATCCATGGAGAGACATATGAATGAGAAACTGAAAATGACACGGACTGGGAGTGTCTTTGTTAGGGTTTCTATTGCTGTGACGACACTGTGACCACAGCAATTCTTATAAAGAAAAACATTTCACTGGGGCTCACTTACAGTTTTACAGCTTTAGTCCATTCTCGTCCTGAGGGGAAGCATCACCATGTGAAGGCAGATGTGGTGCTGGAGAAGGAGCTGAGAGTTCTGTCTTGACCCTCAGGCAGCAGGAAGTGAACTGACTTGAGTTTCTGAGATCTCAAAGGCCATCCCCACAAAAATGCACTTCCTCCAGCAAGGCCACACCTACTCCAACAAGGCCATACCTCCTGATAGTGCCACTCCCTATGGGCCAAGCATGCAAACCCATGAGCCTATGGGGGCCATTTCTATTCAAACCACCACAAGTAGTGTCATTGTCCCCCAGCCTGTGTCGATGACCCCTCTCCCTCCCTGAGCTACAGTTGGATACAGCTGTTATATTGTGTTCCCAGAGTACCCGGGACTCTAGACCACCTTAAGAGCAAGTTTTGACCAAAGAGATAAAGGCTCAAGGTTTGAGGACAACTTCTCAGAAGGCCCTTTAGAGAAAGTTCCCACAATCCGGAAGGAAATCAGCCCCTCCCAGCCTGCAATGTGAGCAAGATGGCCAGTTTTCTCCATGAAGCAATCGTAAGTTAGACACAGAAGTCTCTTCCTCACAGTTCTCTGGGCTGAGAAGTTCAGAGTCAAGAAGCCGCCACAGAAGACCACCCAGACCAGATTGGAATGGAAGAAAGCAGTCTTTGGTACTTCTGGAGCCACCCACAGCCAGACTTCCCTGTTACTTCACTGCGCCACACCCTCTCTGAGACTAGCAGTGCCCTCCCCCAGCCCACACCCTTCTTGCTCTCTCTCTTCTTCTACACACCCCTACGCTTATAGGAACTGGGCCTGAAACCTGGTGCTCTGGTGCCTTATGGTTAAGGTCAAGGCTGCCTGCTGAGGTAGACAGGGAGGGTGGGGTACAGCTAGCCACAGCAGGAATGGAGTCTTGCTATCCCTTCCACACCCTGTACAGGACCTCAGAAGGGTGGGAAGTAAGGTTGCCTTGTCCCCTCAGGTAAGGACAAGGGCCTGTGGTGCCTTGGCGCTCAATCCTCCTCTCACACCAGAACCCTCAAAACCCTATATCCCGACCCTGGTGAGTCTTGTTTGAGGGCTCTGAGGGTGACCTAGACATCTGCAAGAGGTTTTGATGGGAAACTTAGTGAACATTCCAGCCCTTCCTTGGCGACCAGGCCTCCTCTTGGCTCTTGTCTCATCCTTTCTCTCTGGCTGAGCATGCAGGGGCCTGCTCTTTTGTGGTCCCTACCCCCACAAGGACCTACCCTCCAATTAAGGATGTGGGGTCTTTCATGTTACCAGGAAAGACAGGTGACTCTATGGGAATGAGTACCTTTGCCACTGTCTGTGATCTCAATAGCATAGAATGTCTTTGTTTTTGTTTTTAGAGACAGGGTTTTATGTAGCCCACGCTGGTCCCCAGCTCACAATGTAGCTCAGGATGACTTTGATCCTCTGGTTTTTCTACCTCTAGGTTGGGATTACCAGTGTACACCAGCATGCCCAACTGTAACAGCTGGCATTTCCTTAGGTAAGAGCATGTGACCCAGAAGCTGCTCCCAGTTTACATCACTCTCTCCCTCATGTTTTGGGGGCACAGACAACTACATAATTCATGCACTGTATTGCCACTTGCAGGGGAATGTGCCCACACTTTATATTTTTTTGAAATACTTGTGTTTCTGTGCACAGGAATTTTGCATCAGATAAGCACACCTTTCCCTGATGTGTGTGTGTGTGTGTGTGTGTGTGTGTGTGTGTTCGTGTATGCATTCCATGGTATGGAGGCCAGAAGACAACCCTGGGTATCACTCCTCAAGTGCTATCCACTCTATTTTATTTTATTTTATTTTATTTTATTTTATGAAACAGGGTCTCTCACTGACCTAGAACTCAACCAATCAGGTTAGGCTGGCTGGCCGACAAGCCCCAGGGATCAGCCTATCTCTGCCTATCCGGTGCTAGGATTGTAGGCAAGCACCACCCTGCCCCACTTTTTACTGGTTTCTGGGGATTAAACACATGTTCTTGCGCCTATAAAGCAAACACCGCACTGAGCTGTCTCTGCAGCCTGGAAGCCCTCATAGGCTGTGTAACGAACAACGGTGATAAACAAGTTCTTGGCGGAGCGAAAAGGCCTTCCTTCTCTTAAAGAGGCTTGGAAGAGCAACAGGCTGGTTCCCTTCCTCAGAAAACGCCTTGCTTCCCAGGTTACACTGCCATGAGCATGCTTCTGGGGTGTCAGCTGCAGTAGATCCTGGGTGCCCCTGTGCTCTCTGTTACAGTGTGGCGGCAGGGGTGGCAGTGGACCTGACACCTTCAGACTCATCTCCGCCTGCAGAGGGCGCAAACTGCACGGGAAGGGGAGGGTTTCTGGGAGTCCAGTCTGCCTTCATCTGCTGTGGTTGTGATACAGGCCTGCTCAGTGGCCGGGTATATAAAGGGGCAGAAAGTGGCCATGTGTACTGCATGCGAGAACAGGGTTAAGGTCAGGCCTTTTGACTGCACCCAGTGTGGAAGGCCAGAAGAAGCCAGGGTGGTCTTTCCCCCACCTTCCTGTCGAGGCCCTGACCCTCACGTAGCCGGCAGCCTCTCCTGGCTTAGTGCCTTTTAATCCTGCCTGGAGACCAGCCTGCAGCCTGCCCAGTCTGCTCATGGCTCTCTGTGGCGAGCGCTGAAGCTACAGGACTGACCGGCACCAGAGAACAGCCTCTGTGGCCTGACCTGTGACTTCTCAGCTGACTAGTATTACAGAGCTGCCTTAGATGTCGCACCTCATCATCGACTGCCGATACCCTGTGGTCAGGCAATCCATTACAGATGCTGCCTCCACACACAGTCTAATCTAGGATCTAGGAATCCGTGGCCTGGCCATTCTATTTCTCAGACCTCTGTGCACTGCTGTGTGTTTGAACCCATCCTTCCAGTTGGTCAAGATTCTTTGCAACTTGTTCTGTCATCCAGCTCTGCACTGCCGCCCCCACCACCACCACCACCTTGGTTTTGTGTAATTAGCCATTTTTAAAAAAACAATGTCTAGGTGTTGAGTGGAGACAGGCTCTGAGGCAGGCCACATGGCGTCACCAGGAATTTCTTGAGGAACTTGAGGGTTTCGGCTGCTATTTTTTTCTCTCTTTCTTTCTTTTCATCCCAGCTGGCTACACCCAAACTATTCCCCTCACTCTCTCTGGGCAGGTTTCTCTACAGATAAATCTTTCTGCCAGCCCTGCCCTGAAAGAGGAACCTCTGCCACTATGTCCTGTGTCTTCCCCAGACACGTCAAGGGAAGAGAGTGTGGCACTTCCCAGCTATAGTGCCAGATCTCTTGGTTTTGTCAAAGGACACTCGGTGTTGACAGTGCTCCTGAGGGTGTGAGAAAATGCTGTTGTCGTGATGTTGTATGACAAACCTTTACCAGGGGGATGCAACTCATGCGTCCACTCACCCCAGATAGAGAGCCCATGACAGACCAAGTCCAACTTGGTGAACCAGTGAGCTTCATTAAGGTTACTTACAGGAATATGGGTGAGGGGTTACTTACAGGAACAGAAATGACTCAAAGACAGCTGCATCACCAAGGCCCACCCCAGCGTTGAGTGACAGCTCATAAATCTGGGAACCTAGAGCATAGCCTCAAGGCAACTCAACAGATTGGAGTGTCCTTTCCAAGTGACTCAGTTGATCTACACCTCTTCAGGCAGTTCAGCTGAGTTCTGTTTCTTTCAGGCAGCTGCTCTGGTATCAGAGTCTTCTTTGCAGCTTGGCTTGTTTGAGAATCTTTTCTGTACCTCAGCTTTGCTTTTCTGAGAGGGACTCTCAGGTTTTACTGCTTTCTCTGGCTAGGGACCTTGTGAATCTGTTCAGCTTCAGGGACTTCCTGAACCTATATTGAGTTGTTTACCTTCCTGTTTAAGGAGCTGCCCTGAAGGATGGAATATTTCAATCTTGGAGGAATTATACAACACATGAGCCCAGACAAACATGTGTGGCCTTGTACTTGTGATGAGGAAAACAGTAGATTAGAGAAAATGTTGCTATAGTTACAGGGGTTTTGATTGTTCTTGTGGGTTCATGTACTGTAAACTTGGTCCCCAGTATGGTGATGATGGGTTAGTAGAATCCTTAAGAGGTGGACCTCACAGGGAAGTGACTCAATCATTGGGACTACCACCCTTCCTTTAGCATCACTGTGACCACTAGGTAGAAATAAATGTTTTTAAAAGGAGAAAATGGAAATTTGAAATTTTCATATACTGGTACATTTCCAGGCTGTCTTACAAAGAAAAAAAATATGCTACATTAGTTCAAAACTAGATATCAAAGTTTATTTATTCAAATTCTAATTTTATAAACACATAATGAAAGAAATATAAATTTTATAAATATCTATTCAGAACAAAAATTTTAAATTATTCAAAATATCATTTCCAAGTTTTTCCTCTTTAAATATATAAAATTCCCATAGACTTCATAAGAATTCCTCTTCAAGAGCCAAAAATTTCATCTTAAAAAAGCTAAATTCTCATCAGACACAAAGATAATAAAAATACCAAGAAAAGTTCTGTACAAGGGAATACAGATAACACATAAGTAAATCCACTTAACCATACACGCCTTCTGTGTTTTTTAAAATGCTGTATAAAGACTTCCACTTAAATATGAGTGAGAGTCCTTGCCTGACTGTGAAAATGTGTAAATTATCACCTTTCCTCATGGGTGACGGGGATCCCACATCAGGAGCAAGGGAGAGATGTCCGCACACACGTTCTCTGAGGAGAGACATGAGCCGCAGAAAGAGACTCACTGCTTCCCTGACAGGAGTTTTCCAGCGGTTCATTCGTTGTTTCCTTTCACTTCATAAAATGCTTTGGCATCAAACAAATGGCTGAAGAATGACCAGATGAGAGAGACAACTAACTGAACTGTTTGTTTGGTCACCAGCTCTGGAAGCCTGGTCTGTTACCACTGCCAAAGACACACTCAGACACCCAAACCCAGTACAACACGGGAGCTCACCCCAGGCTGTTCCTTTGTCCTTCTTCTTCTGGTCTAAGCTGCTCTGTGACTTCAGTGTGCCAACCACTGTCTCATCTAACACTTCTGGAAACAACTCTTTTAGAGAGTGTGATGCCAGGGTCATCCATGTACTCATTTGAACCTGGAGCTCAGCACTCTGCCTCTTCCCCTCCCCCTTGGATTATGTCTGCCCCATAAAAAGTATCCTCCAATCACATGGCAGAGACTGTGGCTATCTTTGCCCTCTTGGTAAACTCATCTACAGTGTATGTGTCTCCCCTCTTCATTGCTACCTGGGATCCATCTTTAGACTTAGTCCCGTACCTATAGACATCAGTTGATCCAAAATTCTTTGTCCCGGCATATACCACCAGGCCACTTGACTTGGATGACTTCTCCCTTACCAGAGGACCCAGCTTCACCAGCCTCAGCTCACAGTGTGCTCTGGAATACTGCTGAAGATGTAAAGCCAACCCAAATGTGAGGTCCAGCACTTGGGAGAAAGCCATCTCTGTGACCATTATCACAAAGCATCACAGCTGTAGGGTGATGGCTGTGATGTCACAAACGTTCTGTGGGGCTGTTTGATGATAGCCCCTTTGGCTCACAGGTTCAGAGGGTTTCAGGCTAGGCAAGGCCATCACAGCAGGGCAGCTCCACTCGTGGTGGGTGAGCATGCGGTGAAAGCTGTTCACAACATGATACACCAGGAAGCAGGATAGGAACCAGCCACCGACATTCCACCAGCCAGGCCCTACCTCAGAGGTTCCGCAGCCTCGCAAAATAGCATCGCCTGAGAGGCATGAGCTTCTCAGGTTTGAAGCACGGGCCAGTTAGTTATGTTTCAGGTTCAAGCCGTGACATCCTTGGATGGATTAAGGATGACATCATTGAGTTAGTTCTTTAAAGAGTGGGTTTTTAATGAAAGAATGCCTAGTATCTCTCCAGTCTTTCATTTCCTGTCTCTCTATGTGATCTCATGCAAAAGCTACCATCATCATCGCTGCATGGGATCTCATGCATGAGCCTCCATCATTGTCTCTCCATGTGATCTCATATATGAGCTTCCATCACTGTCTCTCCATGTGATCTCTCACGCATGAGCTTCCAACATTGTCTCTGCATGTGATCGTATGCATGAGCTTCTATCATTGTCTCTGCATGTGATCTCATGCTTGAGCTTCCATCATTGTCTCTGCATGTGATCACTCATACATGAGCTTCCATCATTGTCCCTGCATGTGATCTCTCATACATGAGCTTCCATCATTGTCTCTGCATGTGATCTCTCATACATGTATGTGAAGCTCTCATACATGAGCTTCCATCATTGTCTCTGCATGTGATCTCATGCATGAGCTTCCATCATTGTCTCTGCATGTGATCTCTCATACATGAGCTTTCATCATTGTGGTACCATCTGCTAAGAGGCCCTTACTGAAGCCAAGCAGATGTTAGCACCAGACTCATGGACTTCCAGCACTGTAAGTGGAGTAAACTTCTTTTCTTTATAAATTATTCAGCTTCAGGTCGTTTGTAATGGCAACCCCAAATCAACTAAGACAAAGTTAGAATGGGCCCAGTGGCTCATCTCCAATAGGCATTCATTATTTCTCTTGGGTTCTCAGAGGGGCTCCTGGGGTGCTACCATATGGCCCCTCAACTTCAAGGCTCTACAAAATGGACTTCTATTTCTGTCTTTTTCCACAGAGGCCATGACTGCAGTGCCATGAGGGAAGGAGAGTCTGATATATAAAATGTGACCTAGGCCCTGAGGGTGAGCCAAGTCCTCTCATGACTAAGCAAAGAGAGGCAGCAGAGGAGGCTCTGAGTGACCAGAAGGATGTATCCTGGTCACTAGCCCTGAGGAGGTTCTACTCAGGCCAGCAGGTGCTGTCCTCCCATCTGACACAGTTTTTAGGGCATGGTGACTGACTTTCATATCCTAGGGACTCACTTGGTCATGCAGAGAGTACAGAGCCTACCCAGTAAGTTTGTGCTACAGGACCAAGGTTTTAGCTTGCCTGAGATCTCCACAATCATCTTAGAGGATCTGTTTAATATTAAGTTGCTGCTTCTAAAATCTTACCCTGCCATGAGTTACCAAAGCTCAGCCATCTCTCCCTGCCTGGGCCCTGGCTCCCTACTCTGGCCACTCTAAGCTGCTATGAGGCCTGCATAGCCAACACCTTCCAGCACATGCTCAGTAGCTACACCGAAGCCATGCCCAGTTTGTAGATATTGACAGGGACTCTAAAGCACTTTCCTGAGCCCGGTGGTCCCTTTTGGGGTCTCGTTTTCTCCTTATTGCCTGATGATGACATGAAGCTATTCTGGGATAGCTTTTTATCAAAGGGCCTCCTTTATCCTTCATCCTCCATTCCCCACCCAAACTTGGCCTCTTCCTCATGGGCTATCTCTTTCATACAGAACTTTAGTCTGGGGCTTGCCCATCTATTTGATTTATTTACTTTTAAATTACATTTGTTTGGGCTGGCAAGATGGCTCAGTGGTTAAGAGCACTGACTGCTCTTCCAGAGGACCCGGGTTCAATTCCCAGCACCCACATGGCAGCTCACAGCTGTCTGTAACTCCAGTTCCAGAGAATCTGACATCATTATACCAATGCATATGAAATAAAGTTAAAAAATAAAAAAAAAAAATTTAAATTACATGTTCATTTTGAAGGGATCTTACTATTATACCCAGGCTGATCTCAAACTCCTGGTGATCCTCCTGTCCCAGAATTCCTAGTAGCCAAAAGGACGCAGGTATATGTCTACATCCAGCTTCCCCCACCAGAGACAGAGTCTAAGCGTGTTTCCCAGCTGCCCTCAAATGCACCATCCTTCTACCCCAACCTCCCATGTGTTGGAAGTGCAGCTGTGTAGACACGCACCACCACCCCGCTTTCCCCCCATCCCCTTCCACATTTCATACAAAGATAAGGCAGTCCCTCATCTGATGGTCTGACCGAAGATTTCAATGCTAAGACACTATGTAAGGGTAGCTGTATAGGCATCCTGTTTTCCACTCTCAGTATTTAGCAAATTATACAAAACATTCAACACTTTGTTGACAGGGATTTTTGTCCCACCTGATCCTGCAATTGTTCAGTCCCAAAGAAACACACAGAGGTCTACATTAATTATAAACTGATTGACCTAGTATCTCAGGCTTCTTATTAACTCTTATAACTTATATTAGCCCATAATATTGTCTGTGTTAGCCATGTGGCTTGGTACCTTTTTTTGCAAGGCAGTCACATCTTGCTATCTTGCTTCCTCTATGCCTGGGTCATGACTGTAGACTGAATCCTTCCTCTTCCCAGAATTCTCGTTGCCCCACCTATACTTCCTGCCTGGCTACTGGCCAATCAGCATTTTATTAAACAAGTACAAGAGACAAATCTTTACAGGGTAAAACCATTGTCCCACAACAACACTTTATTATAAAAGAGGCTCAGCAGGATAAAGGCATTTGCCACCAACCCGATTAATCAATCGATTCCTAGGACCCACATGGTAGAAGGGGACCAACTCCCAAAATTTGTCCTCTGACCTCCACATGTGTTTACCTTGCCCCTCTCAAATAAATGTAATTTGTAAAAACTTAGGGAAATGGACAGATGGCTCATCAGTTAATAGCTTGTCGTGCTCTTGCAGAGGACCAGAGTTCAGCTCCCAGCTCCACACCATGTGACCCAAAGCCACCTGTGACTCAGCTCCAGAGGACCTGATGCCTCTATAGACACCCACTCATGTGCTTAAACACACACACTTAAAAATAATAAAAATAAATCTTAGGCAGGCGTGATGGTATATACTTTTCATCTGCATTTGGGAGGCAGAGACAGAGGCAAAATCTTTGTGAGTTCAAAGCCAGCCTGGTCTACATAGAGAATTTCAAGCCTCCCAGGACTACATAGTGAGACCCTCTCTCATAAAAAATAAATAAATAAGAAGAAACCTTTTTAAATGTGCTGTAGCTGGGTGGTGGTTGCACGAGCTTTTAATCCCAGCATTCCAGAGGCAGAGTCAGGTGAATTTCTGAGTTCAAGGCCAGCCTGGTCGCAAAGTAGGAAGAGACCTGGTCAGTTGTCCTCATCAACTTAGACCATGAAACCCAATATGGACAAGTTCAACAGACCCACCATTTACAGGCTGCCAATCCATGCTTCAGCACTGCCAGGGCATAAATTTCTCTCTTCTCTTTCTCTCTGGTCTACAAAATGAGTTTCAGGACAGCCAGGCTACACAGAGAAACCCTGTTTCACAAACCCAATAATGAAATAAAATGGGCCTTGTACTAGATGTTTTTCCCAACCATGAGCTACTGTAAATGCCCAGAATTCCTGTGCACCCCAGCTAGCGCATGTATGGCTGTGCACCCCAGCCAGCCCATGTATGGCTGGGGTGGAGCCAGCCTGATGATAGATTGTTCCACTAAGATCTGGAGACTGACTCAGGAAAGTCCCTCCCCTGCCTCAGTTTCCCTACCTGCCTAATAAGTAGATTATCTTTATCAGCCTTCCTGCCTCCAGGCTGAGGAAGAGGCCTGAATGTTTTGTATTTTCCTGGGGAAATCTCACCTTCAAAGTGCCGCATTTTATTACGGACACTTATGAAAACAATGGTGGCAGGCAGTGATTGTCTTAATTATGATAATTAAGGAGAGAGAGTGAATGAGTGGGTAGAAAAAGACCTGCTTGTTTACTGAGTCCGCAAAGATTTCAGTCTTCCCTGCTCTTCCCCACAACCCCAGAGCTGGGGCATAAACTACTACATCACTAATTCACCCAACTCAGAACACACACCTCTTTTTAAAATCTTCAACGGCAGCTTCTGTTTGCCCAACGGGTGGGTTATATTAGGCTTGCTGAAAAGCTGCTTTCATCCTGCTGGTGATGGGGCCAGAGTTAGGTTGTGATAGCTTGAAAATTATTCCGACAGTCAGAACCTAGGGTGAGAAAGAAAGGAGACATGGGCTAATAGGGAGGACAGTAGGCTAACCAGGTGGGCATAGCCTGCATTTAGCTTTTCAGCATAGCTGGGGGCTAAGTTAGTCAGGTGTCTTCTCCACCACCAGGGCTGGGCTCCAGGGGACATATTGGTCTGGTATACTGCCTGGGTACCAGAGACCACAACCCACTCCTAGGGGATGTGTTTGTCTGGTACACTGCCTGGGTACTGGGGGGCCACAACCCACTCCAGGAAACATGTTGGCCTGGTATGCTGCCTGGGTACTGGGGACCACAACCCACTCCTCATCACAGCCTTGATCTTCATCTCTGAATCATCCTTTAATGAGGTCCCATTTTCAGTCTGCACCCCATTATTAAGTGTACCATTCCTTCCATGACTGTGCACTATTGTCCCCTAATCTGAGAATTGTGGGGGTGACAGTAGGCAGATTTTTCATTGGGTCCATTGGTTCCCCAATAATGACATGGAGACATTATTAATTATGAAAGCTCAGACTATAGCTTAGACTTGTTTCTAACTAGCTCTTATAACTTAAATTAACTATTTCTATTAACTTACTTTCTGCCTCATGACTTTATTACCTCATTTCCCTATTTCCCATCCTGCTTGCTCTAAATCTCCAGACATCTCTGCCTTCCCTCTCTGCCCCCCAAATCCTGCCTAGCTATTGGCCATTCAGCTTTTTATTAACTCAATCAGAGTGGTACATCTTCACAGTGTACAAAAAAGATTATTCCACAACCTTTCTCCCTTTCTGTCTAGATAAAAAAGGAAAGGTTTTAACTCTAACATAGTAAAATTATATACAATAAGAACAATTATTAAGTATTAGCTAAATAGAAAGGAAATGTATTAACTTTAACAAATGTAACTATATATAATAACAATATCAAGTAATCATTACATTATAATGTCCAGTCCATTTGTATTTGGCATATATTCATAGAAAATACTCTATTTTCTATCTTATCTTGATGAATTTAAAGTTTTATACCTAAACCATTTCTATTATAACTTACATTACCATCTTAAAGCATTTTAGACCTATAAACATTTTTAAATAAATAATTTAAGCTTTTATGTCTCTCAACATTATAAATTTTATATCTCTTATGTAAGTTTCTTTTCTGATTTTGGTAAGAAGAAAAACTGTAAAACTGTAATTATCTAGTCTTCAATCTCCATCAGAGACCCAAGAAGCATAAAAATATTACTTAAGTAAATAGGTAGTGCAGAGCAAACAACTTCCAAAATTACAGAAATGACAGAAACAGCTGGCTGCCTGGACAGTCACTCAAGATTCCTCTGTAACATTCGAGCATACATCTTTGGCCTACAGGCGACTATCTGATAGATTTTTCTATAAATCAGGAATTTTGAAGGACTTTCCTACCTTGTCTTGGCAAAGTTCAGTAGTCACTTTTTTGTGTGTCCTGTTTGGTCAGTTTGGGTGGCATCCTGTCAGCAGTCAAGGCAAAGGCAGTTTCTTGCCCAAATGGCTAGCTTTGCCACAAGGAAAGCAATCTCCATGTGGAAGTTCTCTGATGCTCATCACCCTTCTTGAAGTAAATTGGTGCTGCCAGAAGCAGACTTGTCCCATGAAAGGCTTATTTTATTAAAACATCTTAAATGCCATATTCTGTATGTCTTTGAAGTGTTTGATGATCACCTTCCTACCTAAAATATATTTTTGTATGACCTTGAAAACCTCCCTAACATGATTATAAGTTTAATTGTTCTGGATGACTATTTTTTTTTATTATCCTAAATAGCTTTCAAGGACTAAAACTTTACACTACATTTTTAAATGAGCTGCATAGGTACAATATCTTCTTCTTCTTTTGGTTTTTCGAGATAGGGTTTCTCTATGTCACCTTGGCTATCCTGGAACTCACTGCCTGCCTTTGCCTCCTGAGTGCTGGGTGCCACCACCACCCAACTAAGTACAATATCTTAAAAAAGAATAAAAACATACATACAGTATAAAAAAAAAACTTTAAATTTGTATCAATATACAAAAATCCATACCAATGTAAAATATTTGAGACTAGTAGTTGCTTTTTTAGTTTGAAAGTAAATATAATAATCTACCCCTTTATCTTGCTATTTCTATATACCCCCTTTTTCTTTTCAGAATGGGATCCCTGAATATTAACCTCCTTTGCTTAGTATCCTCCCTTACAAGACTTGTGACCAACCCCCCTAAGTGATGACAAACACCCATCAAACCACCAAAAACCACTCACTCCACCTTTTGAGAATATGGGCGTCATGTTCTTAAAATTATTTCCTGTTGTCTGGGGATGACAGAATCTTTAGAGGACCCTGAAAAAAGTTAAGATAATGGCCAAGTTCTGAGGGAGCTAGGTGCTGTCTAGTCTTGGAGTAATGGGATAATGTAAGGCTTACCTGAAGTCCTGACTGGAGCAGTCTATGATGCTGGACCATCTTAGTTTACCACCCTGAAGTCATCCTCAGCAGTTTGTAGCCCAAAACTGATCTTTGTAATGTGTTTGCCAGCTTAGTGGCATTATCATAATCCAGGTGGAGTTGTCATTGTGGGGCTCCATCAGCTTTTTGGAGACTTCCGAGGTAGCTGTTAGGAATGTTCATGGTGTACTGCAGAAAACAAACATTTCAAATGTCATATGCAGCATATCTCAGAGAGATTAAAGGACCAGAGTCTATTAAATATACCCAGGATATACAGGCTTAATTCCTTATTACCTGCTTCAGACTCAAGCCTGAAATCACATACAGGAAACTAGAGGAAGCCTAAATCTAGAATTGGTTAGTACTCTATATGACCACTATTATCACATCAGAAAGTTTAACTATATATACATATATTAATCTTATAAATTTTAAGATATTTATACCTTAAATATTAAAGAATCAAAATAAAATAAAAGGATTATGAGATTAGTGGCAATAGGATAGTCCCTAATTTTAGTTTTTATTTTGTCCCATACCAGGTGGCTCCTCTGACATGAGATTTTGGATTTTCCTTTAACAAGTGTGCTTGAGTTTAGAGAAAAAGAGAGCCATGCTCCAACTCCAAAGCCACCTTTAACTTTTAATTTAATCGAGACTACAAAAAGACCATTTGCCTTATATGTCTGTAAAGAATAGTAGAGACAACCATTTGGGAAGATTTATGAAATTTTATCCTATTGGAAGTGTGTTGTTATACCTTTAGGCCAATTTACTCCTTTTCCTGGGGCATTTTCTCTGGATGATTTGTCCTTCTTCTTCTGATGTCTCATTTTTCCAGTGGTCTTCAAATTTCTTAGTTGGATGCTTTTATTTTCCTGGAAAACTAAAAAACAAAACCCTGCCCCAGCCTTAACTTTCAGAAGTTTCTCTTTTTGCCATATGTAGGCAGATTTTTTTTTTGTTGGACCATCAGCTCCACAGTAATGACACGGGGACTTATTATTAATTATAAAAGCTCAGCCAATAGCTTAGGTTTGTTCCTAACTAGCTCTTATACCTGGAGAGGGTAAAGGTAAAGGTGATGATGCCAACCCTGATGACCTGCGTTTGATCTCCAGGACTCAATGGAAGGAAAAACCAACTCCTGCAAGTTGTCCTTTAACCACATACACACATGCACACACACACACACACACACACACACACACACACAGAGTGTGTGTGTAAATAAACATAAAAATAATTGGTTTGAAAGTCAGATGTGGTGGCAAGAATCCAACACTCCTAAGTCAAGATGGGAGGGTGAGACAGAACTATGGAGAAGCCTAGGGCAAGCTAGCCTAGAGAGAGCATTGCTGCAGAAACTGCAAGAAACCTTGCCCCTCAGCAAGGTGGCCTGGTAAAATTGTCCCCTGACCTCCATGCTCACACACCATGTCACTCCTGCACTCATACATAGAGAGAGATTGAGTAAAATTTAAAGTTAGTTAAAATATGTATTGATATATAACACATATATATATATCGCCCACAATTCTACTGGAAAGGAGTATTGCTGTGTGTCTTCACGTCACAGACTGTTCTGTGATAACTGTTGGTGCTTACTAATGCAGAAGGATCTATCCAAGCCAAAGGGGTGTTTTCAGTTCACTTTGGTGACTGCTCACTATGTTCTGGATTGTTTCTCTCAGCAGTTCCTCGGTCTTCCAGGTTGTTTCTGGTACCATGAGTAATGTCACTAGGACTATCCTCCATCCATCAGAAGCATTTCTCCATCACCTGCTCAGTGACGGAGTCCTGAGTATGCCGTCCTTCACAAACCACAGACCCTCTGAGTCCCATCTCCGAGCATAGCTTCCATCAATTCTTGTTGTTGATGACCAGATGGGCATGGCTGGACCAAAGGGCACCCCTCTGCTCTCCCTAAGGACAGTGCCTGCTCCAGATTGGCCTGCCAGAGGGCACCCGTGGGAACAAAACAGGCTCCAAAGGAAGCAGGGGGAGCCAGACTAGTTCCTGGTGTGGCTGTGGCCTTAGAACCCTTTCTTTAGGCTAGCATTTCACTCGGTGGCCATGTTTAAATAGCCCTCAGGTTGGGTTGCTGGGGTTGAGTATGGAAATTTGTTTGAAATTGGGCCACCCTAGATATTCCAGAGACTCTGAGGTACCCCTGGCCGGGCTCCAGATTGCCCTTGCCCGGCATGTGGGGCATGTGGGGAGGGGGAGAGAGGCACTGGCTTCATTGGATCGCCAAGGGCGGCTGGGCCCGGCCCAGCCCCCTATCCGGCCTCCGCCCCTGCCCTTCCTACGCTCCCGGCGGGCGACCTGGTAGCTCCAGAGCCCAAACCTGTCGGGCCGGTTTGTAGAGCGACGGGAACCGAGGGAAGAAGGCTGCCGAAGGATGCACGGCCTGCCCGGTGCCGGCCCGCCCTGTCCGCCGCCCGAGCCTGTGCTGCCCACCCGCCCGAACTCATGACGTGCTTGCCAGGCCTCGTGGTACCCCTGCTGGGGCTGGGCCTGGGGCTGGCCCTGAGCCTATCTGGAGCTGTGGCCGCCGACTGTGGGTCCTTCGCTCCCTCGGAGCATCTGGCATTCACTCCAGCAGCCAGGACGCGATGGTTGGCCCCTCGTGTCCGCGCGCCGGGGCCCCTGGACTCCCTCTATGGCACCGTGAGACGATTCCTCTCCGTAGTTCAGCTCAACCCCTTCCCGTCGGGTGAGTGTCCCCTCCCCCAGCGGACCTCCGCAGGCACTGGGCTCCCAGTTAGCCTCTGTGCACATCCTGTCAACAAGCACTTGACAGGGTGAAGTTTCTGGCACTACACAGCCTTATTCTTCCCTCTGTTCTGGGATTCCACGAACAGCTTCCGAGCCTTCTTGTTTGACCTTCGGCTGGGACTCTGTGCAAGAAAGTTAAATCCGGCTCATTGTCCCAGTGTCACAGTGTCAGGGGTCAGGAGGGCCAAAAGAGTCCGGAGGAGGGAAGGGAAGGACTACCGGGCCAGCTGCGGTGCCTACCAGAAGGGCCCAGAAGGTCTGCTTGCCGGCCTTCTACCAGCTGCCTCTCCTGCAGCATGATGAGGTCTGGCAAGCTGTCACAGCCACATGACACTGCCTTCTCTAAGAACCTCCTTGAGCCTGGCAATGGGGAGAGGCTAGGCACAAGGGCAAGGCAGGGGCTGTCCCCAAACCCTTGGCTTGCTTGCTTTCCCTAGAGTTGATAAAGGCCCTGCTGAATGATCCATCTTCTGCAAAGACGGATGAGGTGAGGACTGAGCCGCAGGTGCTGAGGGAGGGGGAGTTAAGAGCGAGCAGAAGGGCCCCCACCTGCTCCGTTCAGCCCGCCTTGCCGAGTGTTTGCCAGGGTCGCGTCTTAAGCATCCTTTTCCCTCCCGGGTTCAAGCCCCGTGTCTTCTTTATGCTCGTGCTGCTGTTTGCAGGGATCTCCAGTGCCCCTAGTCCTGGATCTCCCCATCTGTAATGGGTAATGAGCAAGGGCACCACTCACCTCGCACACCCTGCCAGGGTTCGCCAGGATACAAGCCGAGGCACACGGGCATTTCTCCACCTCTAACTTCCACTGGAGGAGGGGAAAGGCAGGGCTGCCTCCTCATGCCTTGCTGCCTTGCCCAGGTGGTTCGGTATGAGGCAGGCTACGTGGTGTGTGCTGTGATTGCTGGCCTCTACCTCCTATTGGTGCCCACTACTGGGATCTGCTTCTGTTGCTGCCGTTGCCGCCGGCGCTGTGGGGGCCGAGTGAAGACGGAGCACAAGGCGATGGCCTGTGAACGTGGCACCCTCATGTCCTTCCTGCTGCTGACCACCCTCGTGCTTCTGTGAGAGGCTGTGTAGGTCAGGGGGAGGACTGGATGGTGGCCCTGTTCTCCTGGGCACGCGGCAAACCCCTTCCTCCTTGCCTCTGTCCCTGCAGGATTGGTATGGTCTGTGCTTTTGCTACAAACCAGTACACACATAGTCAGACAGGCCCCAGTGTGGAAGCTGTCCCTGAGACCCTACTCAGCCTAAGAGGCCTGGTGTCTGATGTGCCTGAAGTGAGTACTATACAATTTCCTCATCTGTGTGTGAGTACCCTGCTTGAAGGCAGGCCCAGAGAACCGCATCTCTGTGTCCCATAAACCTGAGAGGGGTGCCAAACAGAGAGGGTGTCCCTTCCTGTGTGCATTCGGCTGCCACCTGCTGGGAAGTCCCTGAAATGCCTAACTGACGATGGGGCTGCTGAAGGAGGGAGGATGACTTACCCCCTGTGTTTGCCTAGGAGCTTCAGGCTGTGGCTGAGCGGTTCTCTGTGCCCCAGGAGCGAGTCTCAAAGGAGTTGGATGGTGAGGGTTACAGGTGGCCGGCTCCAGGTCCCTCTGCCCTGGCCTGCCTTGGGGAAACATCCCAGCTCCCTTAACCTGGACTGCACCGGGTGCCACTTCACAAAGAGGGATCTCCCTGTGCAGCAGCCATAGCACTGCAGGACAAGGAGGCTAACACCATCTTGCAGAGCCCAGGGCTCATGGGAGGCAATGGGATGTCCTCAGCTCCTCGGGGGGTCGGGGGAGGGAGACCATCCCTGTCAAATGTCCTGTGTTGTCCAGGTGTCGGTGAGAACCTTGGGAACGTAATTCACAACCAGCTCAAGAGCACAGTGTACCCGGTGCTAGCTTCAGTGCACAGCCTGGGCCAGGGTGAGTTGGACCAGTGCCCTGTATGTGGGTAGGTCCAGCAGGCGTCTTCCAGGAGTCGATCCTCCCATCCTCCACCCGTGGATTTCATGTACTGCCCCAGCTCCACCCAAGTCTTTCTTCCCATGATGCTGGGGGGATCCTATGTGTTCATCCCTGCCGACTCCCTGGCCACATGTGCCCAGCGGCAGTTTCCATTGTGACTATAGATAGTTTATGCCCCTCTAGGCTGGAGGAAAGAATGTGGTGTCTCTCTTTGCTAAGGTGCTGAGGACACCTCAGCCACGTGTGACTCTCTCAGCCCTGCAGGTTTCCATAGACCACCTTCGAGCCCTGAACACCACCTCCGTGGAGCTGCAGGAGGGTCGGCAGCACCTGGAACCACCTGTGCGGGCACAGCGGGAACGCCTGCTCACCTTGCTTCAGGAGAGCTGGTGCCGCGGGAACTGCAAGGGGGCCCTAAGCCGGGCCAGTGCCCTGCAACTGGGTGCTGACTTCAGCCAGGTGCAGGCACTGAGCAAGCCCACTGGGACTTGGGAGGGCTGGTCTAGCCTGTGCCTTTGGACTCCTCCGGCATCTCGGTAGTCAGGTGGCTTTCATGAGGCCGACTTTTCAGAGAACACTTTCCTCGGGCTGTGCCTTCCTTTCCAGAGGACCCAGGGACTCTTCATTCTTAGAGCGAGCCAAAGCTCTCCATGGGCCACACACACAGCCCCGAGCCTCGTGTGTATTAGCTTTTTGGGCTCTCACTGCCTCCCAGGGTGATGGGGGCGGGCTCTGTGATCCCCATTTTACATATGAGCTCACTAAGGGTTCCAAGGCACCTCCTTCCTCCCGTGGGGATCCTTCTCATGTCATAGACACCCTCTGTTTCAGGTGCCCCCTGTGGATGATGTCTTGCATCGGCTGAAGGGTGTTCCAGAGGCCAACTTCTCCAGCATGGTCCAGGAGGTAAGCCCTACCTTGGTTACCTGATCTTTTGCTCCACCTGCCTGAGAACTAACAAGGGAAGAGCTTCGGCTTCACTCTCTGGAACAAGAACCTGGGTTAGCCAGGTGGTGGTGGCGCACTCCTTTAATCCCAGCACTCAGGAGGTAGAGGCAAGGGATCTCTGAGTTTGAGGCCAGCCTGGTCTACAGAGTTGAGTTCCAGGACATCTGGCACTGCACAGAGAAGCCCTTGCCCCCCCCCCAGTTAAATCCAGGACTTGAGTCTGCCCTCACCCAGTGGCAGCCTGACCTAGAGGCTCATTGCACCAGTCCCCACCGCGGTCAGATGGGAGAGGCAGGTCTGCAGCTCAGAAAGAGGAGCTGGGCTCCCCTAAGGAATGGGGTCTTCAGGCCAAAAGGGAGCAGGTGCTTTGGCTGGACCCCAACAGGCAGGCCTGCTCTCTGGGTGGAGGACAGCCAAGGCGGGGGTGGTGCCTTGTGAGTCAGAGCCTCCGACCCAGGGCCTGGAGTTGGGGAACCAGTGAGTCAGCTATGCTGGGAGGCTGGGAAGAAGGAAGCCAGGGCTAAAGCGGATGGAAGGCTGGAGTTGGACTGAGGGAGTGGAGCCGGTTGTTAGGATGGGATAGGTGGGGACAGGTGAGAGGATAAAGGCCAGCGCTGTCTAGGAAGTGGCTGTGTGTGTGGAAGAGTTGAGCTAAGCAGGAGGAGCCATGTTTGCAAGGACAAGAGAATCACTTCCTTTTCTGGCACTATTTAAACAGCAGCACCCACCCTCTGGGCCTCTGACTTTGAGACCCCAAGGTAGAATTCCAGGCAAAAAGCGATAGACACAGCCTTGCTTGGTTCTGCAGGAGAACACCACCTTCAATAGCCTCCCGCTCCTGGTTGCAGTGCAGACAGCCAGTGTGGTCAAAGGTGAGGTCCTGCTCAGGGGCCTGACTGGCTTACTGGCATGCCACCCCCACCGTACCCCTTCCAGGGAGGCTTGCTGAGAGAGGAGCTGGGCAGTGGTGGGGATGGCTGTCTTCCCTGTCTGGTGGGCTCTCTATGGGTTCCAGGGGTTTGTCCCTGGCTCCTGGGTACCCTCTGTATCCTCTGAGACCCTGTAGCTTTGGGCAGATCTGAAAAAGGCACTGGCTGAGCAGCCTGAAGGTGTGAGGATGCTGGCCCAAGGGTTCCCAGGTTCAGAGGCAGCTTCCCGCTGGAGCCAGGCGCTGGAGGGGCTGGAACAGCGCAGCCGCCCCTACTTACGGAAGCTGCAACAATATGAGACATACAGGTGAGTGGCACCTTGGGCCTCCTTTCTGTCCCTGTCCACTTCCAGCCTGACAATACTTCTGCCTCCTTTTAAAGTCAAGAACCCTAACTCCTATGGCTTCCATGTTCCACCTGACTGTGTATCCCCAAACCTGAGCCTGGGGACCCTGTAAAAGCTATGAGACCTCAGGAAATGTTTGCACCCCTGCTTCTAAAGATTCAGTCCGGGGACCTAGAAGCCTAGGTCCTGGGGCAGCCCTCTGGTGCCAGTTGCCTTCCTTCTCAGTGAGCCCCGTACTCTCTCTGCGGCAGGTGGATTTTGGGATGTGTGCTGTGCTCTGCCATTCTGCTTGTGGTGATCTGTAACCTGCTGGGCCTCAGCCTAGGCATCTGGGGGTTGTTTGCCAGGGAGGACCCCAGCCACTCAGAAACCAGAGGCGAGGCTGGAGCCCGCTTCCTCATGGCGTAAGAAGGGGCCAGGGGTGAGAGGGAGGAGAAGGGGCCTTCATTGCTGGGTTGCCGGATTCTTCCTAGTATGGCAACAAGAGTAGAGTCTGGCAAGTCAGGAGAATGAGCCTTGGTGCTGACCTGGTCCCCACTCCTTGGGTGACTCTGGATAAAGCAATGGGCCCGGTGTCCTCCTCTATCTAAGGGGGTTGGGCTGATGCAGGGACAATCCCAGTAGTAACTATAGTATACCCACCAAGCCCAGACACAGTTCCAGAATCCTTAACTCGGCTTCTAGGCAGCCCCAAAGCCATCAGCAGGAGGTGGCAACAAAGGCAGAATCTGCTTGTCATCCTTAAACTAGATGGCCTTTAAGACCAAGGCTGCCACATACGGTTAGCCAGGTTGTTCATTGTACAAGGCACCCAATCAAAGGGATTAGCCAGGAACTGAAATCCACCCCACACTTCACTCTCCAAGCCTCATGGCCTGGCATGGGGCTGTGGCCACTCACAAAGCTCTGTAAGTCAGTGGTCCTGTTGGAAGGGCCCTTACTGCTCAGTCTCTTTGAAGTGTTATCTATGTAGATGAGTCATGTCTGCTATGCCAATGGCTACTTAGAACGGTAAGCACAAGGATGGGTCACTTCCATGGACCTTAAGTCCAGAAATGGCTCTTTCAACAAGCAGGTATTCTTCCTCTAGGGTTCCAGGGCAGCAGGACCAAGCAATTGGATGGGGGTGGGGTGGGGGGCGCCAAGAAGCTGCCAGGAGTGCTGGATTACCCTTCTTTGCCCAGGAGGCATGTCTTGTTGTCAAACTATGGCCTGTGCAAGTCCCGGGATGTGGGTGGGGATAGGCCTGGTCCAGGGCTGTCAGCTTCCACGTTCCTTCAGCCATTGTCTCTCACCTCCAGAGGTGTGGCCTTCAGCTTCCTCTTTGCAGCCCCCCTCATCCTCCTAGTCTTCGCCACTTTCCTGGTGGGTGGCAACGTGCAGACGCTGCTGTGCCGGAGCTGGGAGAGTGGAGAGCTGTATGAGGTGGGTCTGGGCCTGCTCCAGCTCAGAGGGAGCTGAAGGAAGTTTGAGCCAAGAAATTGAGTCAGAAGGAAGTGGGAGCCAGAGGTGCTAGCAGGAGATAGGGACAGGAGGAAGGAGGATGAGATGCCGGGGGGGGCAGATAGACACCCATGAACCCCAAGCCCCTGTGTACTCCCCAGGTCCCAACAAGGACTCCAGGTGATGGGACCCATGTTCTCTCCTAACTCTGAGTCTGGGAAGGGCACTGTGCTGAAGGCCCTGCTTATACCAATGCCAGAGATTTATGGGCAAAGTCCCCATGAGGAATCAGGGCATAGAGTCATTTGAATTAAAGAGAGTAACGGGTGGCACCAAGTGTCAGGGCAGTTTTGCCCTTCATCTCTCTATGCCCACTTCTTCCTGCCCACCGGCAGTTTGTAGACACCCCAGGGAATTTGCCCGCATCCATGAACCTGTCCTACCTTCTTGGCCTGCAGAAGAACATCAGTGTCCTCCAGGCCTATCAGTGAGTAGGAGACCTGGGGTTGGGAAATAGAGGGGAGGTGCAAAAGTGGGTGTCCCCCTTAGGGTGATGCTAACCTCACCTGCCACCCCTGGTGGCTCTTTGTTGATCTGTGTCTTCCTTCCCCAGACAGTGTAAGGCAGGGGCAGTACTCTGGAAGGTTCTACAGCTCAATGACTCCTATGACCTGGATAAGCACCTGGATATCAAACAGGTAAGAAAATGTTCTAGAAGGCTGTTAAGACTTCACCCCTCCTACGCATCCTTTTCTTCTGTTCCTCTGAGGCATTATCTCTTAACTCAAAAAAAAATCTCTTATCAAGTTACCTCAAGCCAGAAGTCTTAGCAACCAACTCAGGGCCTATCCAGGGCTTAAGCTATGGAAGATTGTAGGGCTGTGAACGGGTGAGTGAGTAGCTGGCTACCTTGAGCATCTTTGAGCACGTGCACCAGGGAAAGCTTCATACAGCACAGGTTATGGAGACGGGGCAGTACGAGTGGGGACAGTGTGTGTGGATGCGGACGGGTACTGGGTGGTGTGTTCTAGCTGAGAGTGGATCGGCGGTGCTCCTGAGCCAGCGGAGTGACACCGTAGAAAGCTCTCTGGGGCCCGCTGCACCTCAGAGCCAGCTGTTGGCCGTGGCAGATTCTATCTCCACCCCCACAAGAGTTTCAGGTTGTCTGTCCTACCAGGACTCAGGGGGCCCCTCTGCCAGAGGCGGTGCAGGGAGTTAGAGTGGAATTTGGTGCAGAAGCGGGTGGGAAGGCAGAGTGGAAGTGATGGAGAACGGAGGCCCCTGTCAGTACTGACAGGAGAAAGCTTCAGAACCAGGGAAGGGGTGCATTTTAGAATGTGGTTCTAAAGATGTATGAAACATGCCATTTTTCCTCTCTCCATCCTTAGGAAAGGTGGGGAAGAGGGCCCCGAAGAGCCATTTCTCTAAGCATGTCTTAGGAAGCACTCCTCCCATGCCCCTCCATACCCCAGCTAGCACTGCTGCTGCCCACACAAAACTAGCTCATTTTGGTGCTCCCAAGACACCGCTTGGATTCATCTCCATCCCAAGTCATGGGATGGCACAGTCAAACAAGATCAGTCCTGACTCGATGCCTTAAGCCATGGCTAGGGATGTTTGCTTAATGTCAGTACCTTTTTCCTCCAGAATCTTTAATCAGAGACAGTGACCCCATAGCTGGAGACTCTGCAGGTTGGGCACAGGGGCTCTCCAGCCCTGCTGGCTGGAAGTCATCTCAGCCTTAGGTGATCTCAGCCCCGGAGAGGGGAGGGGTCCATCTTACAGAAAAGTGTGAACCAATGAGGCTTCTGGTTCTGAGGGACCAAGCAGTTCTTTGAGGTTGGATGGTGATCTTGAAGAAACTTCTCAGGGGAGACTCTAAAAAGCTAATCTGCATAGATCAGGAAGATAAAATGTGCCATCCGGGGCACCAGACTGCTGCTTCATGTCCCATCCCTGTCAGTGATGCCTAGATTGCTGCTACCAAGAGAGCTGGAGCCCTCTCTCCCTGGAGCAAAGTTGCCTAGTAAGGTGGGACGAGGCTACCAGAGATTGCCTTCTGATATTGAAGCTGAATGTCGTGTCCATAAGACAGGCAAATGCTGGCTGTCCTTCCTGGAAATGTGGGTGTGTCATTCACTCTTCATCCATTCATTCGTCAGTTCATTCACAAATCTATAAACTGGATCTCACCGACCACTTGACAGACTCCGCTGCAGACAAGGGACCTTATAGTAGAAGTGTCCAAGTCTCTGGTACTATTGAGCTGATGTAATTAACAAGCCCAGGGATAAGTGACTTAAGAGTATAGGTGCTGTGATTCAGAGGATGTGATAAAGGCCAGAAAGCTACTTTGTATCAGGTGGCCAGAGAAAGTGTTGTCTATTTTACTCTTTGTGGGGGCCCACCTCCCAGTTCCCAAATAAATCACACATGGAGGCTTATTCTTAGTTATGAATGCCCAGCCTTAACTTGGCTAATTTCTTGCCAGCTTTTCTTAGCTTAAATTATCCCATCTATCTTTGGCCTCAGAGCTTTTATTTTTCTATTTTTGTATATCTTACTTTACTTCTTTCTCTGTGACTTGCTGTGTGGTTGGGCAGCTGACCCCTGGTGTCCTCTTCTCCTTCTCTTGCTCCCCAAATCCTTTCTTCTCCCAGATTTCTCCTCATATTTATCCTTTCTGCCTGCAGCTCTGCCTATTCCTTTCTCCCACTGTTGCCCATTCACCTCTTTATTAGACCATCGGGTGTTTTCGACAGGCTTCACAGAGTTAAACAAATGAACACAAACAAAAGTAACACACCTTAAAATAATATTTCCGAACAGGCAAGTCTGTGCCAGAGCCCAGTTGTCACATGGTCCCTGGAAGCAGGCCAGGACTCTGAGTAGAGGTCTCTTGGGAGCCCGCGAGGGTGTGACCACCTGGAAAACCAGGTGATGGCCCCTGAGCCAAGCGACCAGGCTCAGCAATGCGCCTCACCCTGCCCTCTCCTCCAGTACACCCAAAAGTTCCGGGAGGAGCTTCAGAACTTCAAAGTGGATGTGAAGGATCTAGACCTGTTGAGCCCTGCTGCCCGCCGGGACCTGGAGGCTTTGCAAGGTAGCAGGCTGGAGAAAATCCACTATGGAAACTTCCTTGTACAGGTCAGTGAGGGGCACATCTGGTGACCCAGCAGGATGTGGCACTGGACAGAAGGGCCAGTCTGTGTGTGTTTGGCCTCTTTCCAGTTCCCCACAGTCTCTCTACTCCTGGGACTACTTCCTGTTAAGGAACTAGGACCCTTCCTTCTCCAGGTCCTTTAAGCAGGACCATGAGTCGCTGTTCATGGTCCTGAACCCACTGCTGCTAAGAATGGTGGTGTCATACTGAGTTTCGTACATATATGGGTGTTTTGCCTGCATGTATGTTTGTGTACCACATGCATGCAGTAACTGTCGAGACCAGAAGAGGGCAGCTTAAACCATGAGACTAGAGTTTTAGATGGTTGTAAGGCACCAAGTGGGTGCTGGAAATCCAACCTGGGTCCTCTGGAGGAGCGACCAGTGCTTTTTTAACTGCTGAGCCCTCTCTCCTGCTGGACACTGGCTTTTCTTCAAGTCACTCTAGAGAGCATCTTTATTTTTCTAGTCCATTGGACTCTGAAATACTTCACACTTTCAGTTCAAACTCACCAGGCCTCACGTCACAATAGACTTAGCTGGAGCTGGGACTATGGTGCACAAAGTACTGGGTTCAATCCCCAGTGCTACATAAAGCCTGATGTGGTAGCATGTGCCTGAAACCCAGCACTTGAGAGGGAGGAGGAGGATGTGCAAGCTTGGATTCAGCCTCGGCTGTCTGAGACCTTCTCTGAGAAAATAGAGATGCGGGGCGGGGTGGAAATGATTGAACATAGTTGGAGCAGGGCACATTTGACAAGTCTGGGAGTTCAGAGGCTGAGGGTATCCAGGGACATCTGGGTTCAGCCTTCTTGGTGTCTCCTGTCTTCCCTCAGATCCAGAAGCCTGTAGTGCAGACTGACATGGAGCAGCTGGCGCAGGAGCTGGAAGGACTGGCCCAGGCTCAAGTAAGAAGGGAGCAGAGGCCCTGTAGTCAGACAGCCATCAAGAAGGAGATGGGGGGGGACTAGGAATGCTGGGATTGGAGAGGGGACAGGACCAGAGGCTGGGGACTGAGGCTTTTTACCCTGCTATTGAGCTTGAGGGTCTGCAGCTTCAGCTCCTATTCAATTGCTGTGTGGCCTTGGGCAAGCCATTTTGCAACTCTGGACCTCTGTCACTGCATCTACAGACTGCCCTAGTCTCCGAGCAGATGAAGTTTCTGGCCTAACCTTACACAGCTGGGCCAGCTTCAGACTCTGCCAGGACAGGTGCTGTGAGGAACCCCCTAAAGGACACGTGCGCTCCCCACAGGGAGCCTCTCTCTGTATTTACAGATACCTCAAGTTTCTGAAGTTCTCCCTAAGACACCTCAGACTCCACAGCCACCTTGACCTTGCAGAGAGCATGGCCCAGTTTTAGCCGTGGTTGCTAGGCTTACGTGGTGCTGTGGCAGATTTGGTAGCATCCAGCCCAGGGAAGACCTAGAACAGGGGAAGTCTGAGCTTGAGGATTTCCTCTCTGAACCCAGCCCTTTTCACTTCCCTTGGAGGGCTGCTCTTCCTGTTGGGGTGGGAACCCTTCTAATCCTTCGGTCTGCCCTCAGAATGACTCTGTACTGAGGCAGCAACTACAGGAGGAGGCCAGAGAACTCCGAAGCCTCTACCAGGAGAAGGTCATACCCCAGCAGAGCCTTGTGGTAAGCTTGGAGGGAGTCTGGGACCTGAGGGACAGGAGGGATAGAGAGAGGTCAGTGAAAGGAGGGAGGGGCTGGCCGCGTTCTCCATTGCCTGCCTCTGAATCCTTGCCTCTAACAATCCTGATTCCTCCTCCACAGGCCAAGCTCAACCTCAGCGTCAGGGCCCTGGAGTCCTCTGCCCCAGATCTGCAGGTGGCTGATGGGAGTGGGAGGATGGGTCGGAATAGGTGGGCACTAGAGGAGGACAGGGCAGCCACTTTGAGATCTCTGCTCTGTCTTGTCCCATTGGAAGGTGAAGGGGGAGGAGGAAAGGGGTCAGATCATTAAGGACCTCTTTTATTGGCCTCTGGGTCCTAGAGCCTGACCTTCATCTGTTAAAATGGTGTGCGGTATATTGTAGGATGGATGGATGGATTGGAGGGTGAGTGGATAGATGGATAGCTGATTTGGGCTGTTGTCTCCTGCAGGTGGATACCTCAAACGTTCTTGGTAATGTCACTCGTCTGAAAGGAGAGCTGCCTGCCCGGACCAGCCACATCGTGAGGAATGTGAGTTGGGGGCAGGGTCCTAGTGTCTATCGCTTTCCCTCCAGCTCGGCTTTCACTGTGGCTCCCATGGGAGCTAGGCTCATCCTGATGATGTCAGATGTAGAGGGGTGTAGGGAAGCAGGATCCCTGCCAACCATGGGCTTCTCTTTCCTGTAGGCCTCTGAGTGTTTCCTGACCAGGGAAATGGGCTACTTCTCTCAGTATGTGGCCTGGGTGAGAGAAGAGGTGAGTGAGGGCTCAGCACCCCACCTGGCCTCAAAGTGTACCCTCCCCAGTGGACTAGCTGTGGAGCCCTTTCGGGGTACCCTAGGCCTTTGGAATTGGACCCAAACTCCCAAACCTGCCATCTGCACTCTTGCTCACAAAATGGATCCTGCCCATCCCACTTCTACCCCCAGCCCTTTTGTGAGACCCAAGTATGGGCTAGGTTGACCATAGCTTTCTAGAACATCCCATCTACTCCTTGCCCCCATGCCTCTCCATGGGTAGGTCCCTCACCCTGCTTGTCTAAGGCTAACCATCAAAGCCTACCTCCTCTTATACGTCCCAGGGGCCTTAGGTTCTGGGAAAGGTCTGAGCTAGGATTTGGCTTGCCCGTGAGTGTCTGTGTATATGCATTTGAGGACAGGCATGTGTGTGCGTGCATGTTGCCTCTCCAATAATGATGACTTACCACCATAGTGAGGGACACAGTGAAACTCACTGTGTGGGCTGATGAGTAGATGAAAGGGACGAGGGCTGAGCTGAGCCGGAAGCTCAGTGTCCTAATCTTCCTAGGGACCCATGACCATTCTATCTGTGCATGCACCTGCCACTCTGTGTTCAAGTGTGAGGTGGACCCCAGCTATGTCCCTGGGCTTCTGTGTTCCTCTTGGCCTCCTCTTCAGAATATGGGGTACACATCTGTGGGCCCAGGTGTCTTCCCATATACCTGTCTCATGTTGGTACCACAGGTGACACAACACATCGCCACCTGCCAGCCCCTCTCTGCAGCCCTGGACAATGGCCATGTGATTCTATGTGACATGATGGCCGACCCCTGGGTGAGTGTCCCCAGCCTGTCATGGATACAGAGTCCAATGGACAGGGACAGTAGGAGGGCATGAGGCCAGGCGTGTGGAGTCAGTGCAGAGCCTGTGGGCATGGGGATGGTGGGAAGGCGCCACTGCCCTGCCTGGTGAGTTGACCTCATGGCTCCTGTCCAGAATGCCTTCTGGTTCTGCCTGGGGTGGTGCACCTTCTTCCTCATCCCCAGCATCATCTTCGCAGTCAAGACCTCCAAATACTTTCGTCCCATCCGGAAACGCCTCAGGTAAGGGGCTGCCGGAACAAACAGTGGGCATCAGATGTCCAGGAATTCTTTACAGCCATTGGGCCACACCCTGTCCAGACCCCTCCCAAGCAGAGAGAGCTTCTGGCCCAGCTCTAAGGAGTACTGGGGCCTGATAGTTCCCACATAAGCCTTCCACATCTATCTTGCTGCAACATGACCACCTGGAGGATAGCTCCTTGGGACTTATTCTCTGGAGGACTCCTGAGGCAGGGCCACCTCCAGTTAACCCTGTGCCAGGGCTGAGGGTCTGTGCTGGGGGCTCACTTTACTTCTGTGATGTCACAGCTCTACCAGCTCTGAGGAGACACAGCTTTTCCATATCCCCAGGGTCACTTCCCTGAAGCTATAGGACCCACTGGTGAGTCGTCATCATCTCCCTATAATCCCCCTGAACCTGATCTGAGGGGCTCAGATCTGGGGTTTCAGAATGAAGGAGGGGCAGGAAGGCTTGGGGTCTGGGTGGGTGGGATCTGTCCTTTCCCCCCACTGCCTTCACCTGTTTTCTTTTTAGTTTCTAACAGGCAAGGTGATCCCTGGGGGCTTCCTGTCCTCCTTTGTCTCAGCCTGGACCAGAAGAATTCTGTAATCCCCTTCCCAGAGCACAGGCAGGCCTCCAGTGCTGGCCTGTTCCCCCTCCTTCTCCAGCTTCCCTGGTCCCACCTTTGTACTCTTCTCCTCGTGACCCAAATCATACTCAGCCCTTACTGAACTACAGAGCCAACAGGTTCTTCTGGGTACCTAGCCCTTGTCCTCCTTGCTGTGGTATCCCAGCAACAGGAAGGACCTCTTCTCCACCCATGGAAGCTCCTTCTCCAGTCTTTAGGTGGACTCAGGTCCTTCCATTTTCCCCATCTTTCTCCCTGCTTCCTGTCCAAGTTCCTTTCCCCTTGTCTGAGTTTGATCCCCCCCCACCCCTGCCACCTGCACCAACCTCCTTCCTGGTCCCTCCCCAGCCCTTTGCTTGCTTTCTCCATGGACAGGCCTGTCTGAGGGCTGAGCTGTCTTGTCTGCACCCTGGGTTATAAATAGCTGTGCCGGTCCCATCTTCCCTCTAAGCACTGGCTCCTAAGGACGGACCAGGAATGTGGGCCACATGGGCCCCCTCTTTGCCTAAGAGACAGTAGCATGGGTGGCCCCCACTGTGTTTCCCACGGCCTGGGATCACCCTTCACTTGTCTCTGCATGGTCCCTATGTGCCGGACACTGGGTCCGGAAAGGACAAAGAAAAGAGAGACAATATGGACGAGTCTCTGTTCCATTAACATGTTGTCATTTCCCTAAGCTTTGCCTCTGGGTCCCTGAAGCTGGATCCCTAAGGCTAAGGTTCAGTATACAGCTTAATGAACATCTGTGGGAAGAATCCCACGACCTCTCTGACTGCAGGCACCCTGGAAGTGTGCAGCAATTCAGTGTGAGGAGCAGAGCCTGCCTGGTCATGTGATTCACAGCATGCTTCTGATGCTGCTAGCTGGGGCACCTCAAATATGTGATGTAGGTCCCCCAAGCCGCAATTTCTTTGATAAAGTAGAGAGGCTCCTCAGAGCCTGTATGTAGGATTGTGAAAGCCAAACATGATGCGTGGAGATCCTTGACAGGGCTTGGTGTGAGCAAGTGCTGCTCGGGAGTTGAGAGCTAGGGTGAGGGCAGAGCCGGGGTCTGGGCATAGAGGGGATGCCCTTTATGTTAGTGTGTTTCTGGGCATGCTGGCGTGGAACTGCATCTTCCGAGCTAGCAGCAGTTTTGTTGCTAGGACTCAGGATGGTGGTACCTGATGTGCTAAGACTCCTACATGTATACTCTCAAACAAGTTCTTTTGTTTGTTTTTTTTTTTTTGGTGGTTTGGGTTTTTTTCTTTCTTTCTTTCTTTCTTTCTTTCTTTCTTTCTTTCTTTTTTCTTTTTTGGCTTTTCCCGGAGGTTAGAAGTTTTTGTTTTGTTGTTTGTTTGTCTTGTTGGTTGTTACTTGTTACTTGAGGGTGAGGAAGTGACACCCTGTATTTTTTAGATATAATTGATGGGATTAAAGCAAATGAAATAAAAGCAATTAAAAATCATTTCTGGTTCTGTCAGAGTTGCTTATCTGATCTATTAGATGCCTGAGCATATTAAGTGCAGTCATTTTAAGCTGAGTCTTTGGTGCAGATGGGAGCCCCTGGTGACTTGCTCCTGGTGGCTGTCGTGGTTTTTGTTGGTTTCATCTTGCCTCTTCTACACGGTAGGGTTGGTTGGATATTGGCACTCGTCTATCTGAACATCTGTCAGAACGATTGGAGGCCTTGGATGACATCGTCTTCCATATTGTATGCATCTAGCGGTGGCTGAGGACCCAGCGGGTGACACCTTAATCCACTGGCAGAGACCAAAGTTCCCTGGAGAGTGGGTCTGTGCCAAGTCTTCACTCCCCCTACCCCCCACAGCATGGAAGATTTTCCAGGTCCCCTCTTTAGATGGGCATGGAAGACTTGCCAGGCACCCCCTTTTGATGGGTGTGGCTTTTAACCAGATGTTACTTAAAGCTCAGCTCAGCATCCTTTGGAATCAGAACACATCCTAGGATGGAAATAACCCGCCTTGGCCACCATGCCTTGTTTTATGTGATGCTGGGATTTGAACCCAGGACTTCATGCACTTTAAGCAACTATTCTACCAAATGAGCTACATCTTCATTCCAGCTCTGTGGTTCTTTGCAGGCCCCTTTGCTCCCCGCGGCTTAAATACACATCATTTCAAATGCTCAGAAGGCACACACATCACACATTCTCTTTTACAAGTGATGTCTAACTGGGAATTATTCCTCGAGTTTAGCAACCAGAAACCTCATCCCAGCCTTTTGGATGCTGTTTAGTAGTAGTTCAGAGACTGTTGTGTAGGCACTGGTCACCCAGGGATGAGGGTGCTGGCCGTTAAGAAGCAAAAATAGCTGTAGAGAGAAGCAGATGCCTGCTCTCCTGGTTTAAAATGATGGGCGGTACCTGGCTGGAGCTGCTCTGTACAGAAGCTGAACCCTGCCACCCCGCACACATACACATAGACATGTACACATACACATAGACATGCACACATACACATAGACATGCACAATGGCAGTTATCTGTTGGTCGAGTTGTTCTTATCTGTGTTGAGCCTGATAAAGCCCTAGGAAATTATCTGGCAACTTCAAGGTCATCTAAGTTAGATTTGGGTCCCCTAGTCCCAACCCTGGACATGTTCTACTGGATTCTCTGCAGGTCCCCATCTCCTGTTGCAGCACGGGAAGGAGGCCATATCTCCAGGGAAGTTTGACTCAGATGTCCTTAGTGTCCCTGTGGCAGGAGGGATGACAGATTGGGAGCCCTGGGAGCTCCACTAGATCTCCACCTGGTTGCTCAGCACAGGGCCCTTTGGCACAGATTCTGCCAAAGAAGCCACCATGTGGGTTAGGGCATTTGAGGTCCTAGGTGAATGGCTCTGCACAGCACAGGGGGTAGGTACAAAGCAAGGGCCACATGGCTGGGGCTGGAGCAGAGTGAACAAACGTTTATCCACTGAGCTAGGCACTATGCACCAGCCAAGAGAGAGGCATACATATAGCTACTTGGTTTAGAGAAGGAAGGCACAGAGATTGGGTATGGGCAAAACCCACCCAGAGGACTCTACAAGGCTGGTGGCACTCCAGTACCCATTGGAATTGCCTGGGTCCAACCTGAGGTCTTGCTCGGGCTTGATCACGGACAATGTCCCTCCTCCCATTGTCCAAGGGCCAAAACCATTTCCTTACCTCTTCAGACTATGTACTGAGCGAGGAGGCTGGCAGCCAGCCTGATGGAACAAAGCCTTTTCTCCTGGCAAATGAGGCCTTCCCTGAGTCTCTCAGATCTGCCATGTGGAGCGCCTCACACTCCCCAATCTTACAGACACTAATAAAGCTGTAGACCTGGGTGAGGATGGAGGTGGAGCAATGGGGACCGAGACCTGTACCACTCCTGATGGCTGGCCATGGGTGATGTGGAACTCAGGGTCGAGACAGCCACCCCCTCATCTACACTGAGGGTACCAAAGAGTCAGGGCCAGTGGAGACTCGAGGGAAGTAAGTGAAGCCCAAGATGAGGGGAGATGCCTCCCTTCATTAAAGCCAGAAGGAAGAGGCACCACAAGCACAGGAGGGTCAGCAGCATGGCTCGCTGGGTAAGGGAACTTGCTGCCAGGCTTGATGACTTGAATTTGATCTCTAGGACCCAAGTGGTTAGAAAACTGACCCCTACACGTGTACTGTGGCCCTTGCCCCCTTCCTGACCTCTTTAAAAAAAAAAGAGCAAGTGGGGTTTGTAGGATTCCTAAAGTTTGGGAAATGTAGGGAACAGGCACTTCCTTCTCCCCTCTGGAGGGTCACTGTTAGCTGTGTAAATGCAGAGCTAAGGGGAGGACTACTGATCCGATTGAAGGCTCCTGTGAGAGCTGGCATGGGACCACATTGGTTGGCCTGTTCCAGGCCTGGCGGAGGAACAGACTTCAGGCAAGAGCAGGTGCATCTGCCCCTGGGTGTTGGAAGCTCCTTGTTAGCCGTGGTCCCCCAACCACGTAACAGCCATGTGGAAGATCTGATGTGGCCAGAAGGAAGGTCACCAGCAATGACGGGCTGGGGCTGCTGGTTCATCTTTTGTCAACTTGACACGAGTTAGAGTCACCCGGAAAGATGGACCAGCAACTGCAGAAATGCCGCCATCAGACTAGTCTGTAGGGCATTTTCTTGATTAATGATTGATGCGAGAGGACTCAGCCCACTGGGGGCAGTGCCAGCTCTGAGCAGGTGGATGCGGGCTGTGTAAGAAAGCAGCTGAGCAAGCCAGTAGGCAGGGTTCTTCCATAGCTTCTGCTTCAGTTCCTGCCCTGACTTCCCTCCGTGATGGATTGTAAGCTGAAATGAGCCCATTCCTCCCACAAGCTGGTCCTGGTGTTTATCATAGCAACAGAAAGCAAACTAGGAAGCTTAACTGGAGGCCGCCCCCACCAACACACTCTCTCTGGGAGCAGGCCTCCTGCCTTGGGAATCCCAGTTTGGCCCCAGTGGCCTCCACTTCAGGGCAGGTGTGCTAAGAGGCAAGCCAAAGGAGAGCCCTAACTGTGCTGTGTGGCCTAAAGTGACTAAGAACTGCTTCTGCTCCCCTCCCAAGAAGTGTCCTGGGCCTGTCAGGTTTCCATGTGGCTTGTGGCAAAAGAGAGTCCAAGGGTCTGAGGAAGACAGTAGAAGTGACGCCGGGTGTTCACCGTTCCAGGCTGTGTCCACTTCTGAGATCTGCAGCATCAGAGGAAGGCTTATTTTTTTTTTTTAGGGCAACAGACACCTTTGGAGCTCTTGTGAGATTAGACCAGCCGCCACCCAGTAGGGGCCCTCTCACAGGTAAGGGCTGTGGGGTGTGGACCCTGAGAGATGTCCCTACCAGCTCTCCCTGACCTTCTGCAAGACCCAGACACAGAAGGGGCCTGAGGAAAAGGTGTGAAGCTGGAGGCTCCCAGAGCTAAGTCTGAGGGGTTAAACTTGAGCCTGCTGTGGAGAGGTCCTGAGCGAGAACTGAGAATGGTTCCAACCAAGGGTCTCGGGGTCTCGGTTGTAGTTGTGTAAATTTCTCTCCTGGAGAGGTGGAAAGGGCTCCTACTGGCTGAAGTGGCCCATGGCTGCCTCTTCAAGTGTTGTAGTACAAAGAAGAAAACAGTCTCCTGAGACTTGGAATCATCCCTCCCTCTTCCTCTTGCAAACTGCACCACCCCACCCCTCCTAGCCCATCTGAGGAAGCCACAGCTAAAACCCATCAGCGTAAGTATTGCCAAACCACACTGGGCCTCCTTCTGCATCCTAAACAGACCTCCATAAACTCTTTCTCTTAGGGAAGACAGTCCGTCCCCACATGGCAGAGCAAGGCTGAGGTTCACTTGAGGTCTTGCTTTGGCTCTTTTTCATTCCTCCATCTTCCAGAAATCCTGGAAGGACCTTGGAAATGTCTGGGGGCATTGAGAAAATCCCTGAGATAACCAAGGAAGAAGGAGGGTCAGGTGATTTGAGGCTCCTGGTAGGGCACAGTTGCCTTGTGCCTGTGTTTTATGGGGGGTACCTGCTGGATAACGGCTCTAGGAGGAGGTTGCTGGCTGCCTGGTAGGCCCAGGAGGGGAGGCCTCTGGACTAGGCTTGCTCTGCCACAGCCTGTTACTCCCAAGGAATGCGTTTCAGAGGAGTAGAATTTCAGCAAGGGTACCAAGCAGAGACTTGTGACTCTCCAGAAAGAGGTGCTGACTTGGGGTGGACTGCTCAAAAGACCCTGCCTCCTCAGAAAGTGCCCTGAGTAACTTATCCTGGGCTGTGCAATGACTGGTGTCCAAGTTGAACCCTGAATCTTGGACAATTATAACTGGTGGGTAGAAAATTCCCCCAGAACTGGCTCTGATTGGAAAGAACAGCCTGGATAGCTGTCAGGTCGTCAAAGACTCGACTTTTCGGGAGTTTTACCATCATTAGCATAGACTGAGATAATGACCCTTCACTCCAGAGCCCACTTGGGACTCCAAGGCCTCAACCTGCCCTTCTTTGTGGAAACTTGCCTAATGCCCAGAAGACAGCTGGGAGGACTGGCCCTGACCTGGGAGCCTCTGCGGTCCTTGTCATCCCCTTTCCCAGAGAGCCCTCCGCCTGCTGAGTCCCTTGCCCAGATTGAAGTCCTGATGGGCAGATGACAGAGCTATCACCTCCCCTCTAGAGAGAGCCTTCCTGCCTCTGGGGATCAACAGCCTCAGGGGTTTGGCCCCTGAGGGTCTGACAGCTAGAGCTAATTGGCTGACTCAATAAAAAGGGGGTGGGACAGGGTAGGGAGGGCAAGCAAGTGCTCCAGGGCTTTCTGGGAAGGAGGGGCGGGCTCAGTTCTGTTTCCATGGGAACCACTGGCACAGGCAGGCTCCTCAGGGCGCCAAAAAGGGAAACTTGGCGCAGGTTTCGGCACCTGGCTCCTGGTGGATTCCCTGAGAGATGAGAAAATGTCCAAGAGCTTGTCTCCTATGGGACAGGAAGGAGCCTTCCCGGGGATGCTCAGGACCCCTGATTCCTTCTTCCATCCCCAGATCCTACTCTTAGAGATCTGAGGGAGATCCCGTGGCTGTCCAGAATCCCTGAATTTGGTCCTAGCCTCAGAGCCAGGGTGAAACTGGGGAAATGTGAAGTGCTTGCTCCAGCTAGGAAGGTTTCCATATTGCAAGGCCTGTGAGGGGTTACACAGAGGTGACTAACGACGCAGATCAGTAGAGGTGGAAGAACCCCAGGAGTCACTTCAGTGATGTAATCCCAAGGGCTCCCCTCTTTGTTCTGGGCAGGGACTGGTGTTGGGGTGGCCTCCCTGCTTTCCCTGTGACTAGGAAGGGTGGGAACAGACCACGTATTAGAGGGGGATGAGAGCCAGGGGCACCGAGAGGCTGAGACCAGGTTTAGGAGCCCTGGAGAAAGAGAAACTGGGGGGATGGAGAGAAAGGGGGAGGGAGAAAGGAAGGGGAGAGAAGAGGGAGGAGGGAAGAGGCAAAGGAGAGGTGGAGCTAAGACCCGGGAGGGAGGGAGAATGGAAGGAGTGGGCAGGGGGCGGGGGAGAAGCTTCCAGTGACAATTGCGTCTGGGTCCAAGCAAACATGAGGCAGCTGCCAGCCCGACCAGGCAGTCTGGCTTGTTCGGGCTGCAAAGCGGGAAGGCTAGTGACAGTCCCCTTCAGCTGCGGAGATGCAGAGGACCAAGGTAGGGGCTGATGGGCTGGTGGCTTGCCTGGACTTGGGGGAATCTGGGGCTTGGGTGTTGCTCTTGACTGGGGAGTGTCTTCACGGGTGTTCCTAGTGCCTCTTTCCTTGACCCCCTATGCCTGCTGACCCAGTAAGGGGAAGTAATTGTTGGGGGCAACCTCTCTGGAAGGCTGAAATCCTGGGGCTCTTTGGGATGCAAGAAGCTCTGGGTGATTTGGACAGAAGAGAAAGAAGCTTGAGGTTGGTTCTGTTCAGTTAGGTCCCTGGAGCAGGGACCAGGATAGCTGACCCTGAACCTAGCCTCATTGTCCTTAGTGAGACACGGGAGCATGAAGACACAAGGGGTGTCTTGTGCGTGGGGGCTAGCCAATGAGCACAGTTTTCAAGTAATCCTTCAGTTAATGAATGAAGACCCCCCCTTCTTCTTAAGGCAACATGAGGTCCCCTCATAAGGGCACAAGCAGCTCCACCTCCATGGGGCTGTCAGGAGATGGCAAGAGAGGGGAGGCAAAGAGGCACCAGACAGAGTTCATGAAATAGTTGTGAGGTGAGGGGAAGGATGGAGCCAAGAAAAATCAGCTATGCCCCAACTTAGCATTGACCCTCAGAGAGTCTGGCCTGGAGCCCAGCATGCTGCCCACAAGTCCAGGATGGTCTTGCTTAGGAGGAGGAAGAACCAGATCCAGGTCCAGTTGAACATCCCAAATAAGGAAATCAAGGTCTTATGAAAAGAATAGACATTGGGCTGGTATCTGGCAGTCTCTCCTCCCAAGAGATGACTTTCTGTCCACCCCCCCCCCCGTCCATTCCCCATGAAGACAAGCAAGCAGCCCAGAGAGGGGTGTGGACTGGTTTCAGGCCATACTGCCCAGAGTCAAGGATACTACTCCTGCTCTGTCTGATCCATTGCCCAGGAGACTCAGAAGAATGAGCAGATGGAACGAAGCCTTTTGAGTACCAGAGCAGGGCTCCTTGAAAGGCACAAGTGTCCCTCACAACCTCTGGACTGGCAGGGCAGAAGCATTGGCAGCCCTCTGACCCAGACTCACATGCACACTGCCTGCAGCATGGGCTGTGTACACCCACAAGCATCGGAGTGAGCGTGGACCTCACGGTCATGTAAGCCCAGTCACGTATACCCTGCGACCACCCCTGCTCCGCCTCCAGAGTCAGGCAGTGTGACTCTGTGTACCCACAGACACAGGGATTTCTACAGCCATATGTGCATAGATGTGCACACAGCCGGCTCTGTCTGACAGCAGGGGGCAGCCCCCTTTCCTTGCTCCTCTCTGACGGTTCTACTTTCCAGAAGTCTCCTTGGGACCTTAACTACCACTAACGCTACCAGGTGGCAGAGTGAGTGGCCAGAGTCCCACAGTCCATTTGGCCATTCTCTTGGCCATTATGACCTCTACCATGTCCAGAATTGGGCACCTATAGTTCATCATCTTAGGCCTGCCCCTGGATTCCTATGTGTGTAACCTGGTCCACAGAGATGGTGGTACTGGGTGAAGGCCCCACTGTACCGTGCCAGCAGGAGATGATGAGACAAGCTATCTCCCTAGTGGCAGAAGGCACACCAACCAGCATAGGCTGGGAGTTGGTCCCACTTGCAAAGGCCAACAGCTACCCCCAAGTTCTGCCCCTGCCTTCTCCCCATATACCCCAGCCATTTCTTTATTGGCCCCCACTTGACCCTGCAGAATGGGCACTATTGTCTTCATTCTCATGCTGCCAAAGCTCGGAGTGGGCCCTGACCACAGTGGCAGGTCTCCTGAGCCAAACCCTTTCTCAGGAGGAGTGAGCCAACAGCATCCAGATTCTGAGGTGGCAAGGTGTCCGCATGGATCAGTTTGGCCCTGGGAGCCTCTCCAGCATCTTTCAAGATGGGCCTCAATCCGTTCTGTTTGAAAAGACAATAACTGAGTACCTAGACAGGGTAGAGATGGAGGTGGCCCCAAAGGACCACCCTTCCCTCTAAGCCACTCTCCTCATGTAGCCCACCATGTAGTTCTTGGTATCGTTCTTCCTCTGCCGGTGAGAAAAGGAGGCGGATCCTATGCTGCAAGCCATATTGGAACTGGGTTTGAACTCTGTCTCGTCCTCCAGAGCACAGGCTCCAAGCACAGGGTGGGGGTGAAAGGCGGGGAGTGGCAGGAGCAGACTCCAGGGGAGTCTTTATCCAGGCCACCAGTGAGGGCTGACTCTAGAGTCTGTGACCTGTTTGTACCTTCAGCCTGCTGCTTAATGACACAAGTGGACTCTGCCTCAGCCACAACACCTGCCCACATTAGCCCTCACTTCTCCTTTCAGGGCCTGTGGACCTAGATGTGTGAGTGAAAGAAACCATACTTCCCCCTTTTCTCTTCTGCTTCTTACAACCCAAGGAGGCTTTGCTATGTACCAGAGAATGTGCTTGAACTTCTGATCCCCTGCCTCTAGGTTCTGAGCAGTGGGATTACAGATGTGCCCCACCATACCAGTTCGTGCCAGGGCTCAAACCCAGGGCTTCATACACACCAGGCAAAACATTCTAGCAACTTAGCTCACCTCACTCCAGTCCCCATTTCTCACCCTCCTCTTCCTCAAAAGTAGAGAGCTGATTGGGCCGCTCAGGCTGGCCTTAGGGGCACCCTCTGCTCCCTTGACCCTCTGGGTCTCACTGGGGTTCTCAGGAGCAGTTGCAGGCTCCCCCATATGGCCTCCATGAGGGCTTTCAAGGCAGAGAAGGAGGAGGAGAGTTTCTGCCTCGGCCAGCCCTGCCCTGTCGGGGAAGCGTGCTCAGTGTGGGTGACTCACAGTGCTCCCTCAGCTCCCGGCCCCAGCTGACTGATGTTTTCCCCCTTGAACAGGTGCATCTGTCAGCTGCGATCAGCCCACATCCTAGAACACCACAGAGCAGTCATGTGACAGTGCCAGAGCTGGAGCTGGGGGAGCTGGCGAGGCAGGAGGACAGCCAAGAGGAGCCTGTCCCTCAGCTCTCCCTGTCCTGTGTCAGCACTCCATCCAGCTGTCCTTCCATCAGGCTTGGGGGGCGCTCCTCCTCCACGAGGCAGAGCAGAGACACTGGGCTAAGGGCATCATCCCCAGCCCTGTCACCTCTGCCTTCCCCTGCCTTCAGCGTATGGGTGACTTCTGGGACAAATAGGAGCTCCTTTTCCCTGGTGCTATGCCCATGTCAGGCCCTATGGTAAAAGCCTCTCTCTGGACAGGCTGGCTGGGCAGTGGTCCCAGGCAGCTCAGTTCTAGATAGGGCTCTACCCCCATGCCACTGAAACAAACTTGCCTTTCTCTGGGCTTCTAACTTCCTGCTGGGATTAGGATATGTCCATAACCTCTGCCTGGGCCCCAGATGGGCTCAAGCCCTTATGTTGTCCTATGGGCAACTGGGAATACCATCCTGCAGCTGCCACCAATGCCCCATAAGTACACAGAAAAGTCACAAGCCCATCAGCTCCTATCCTCGCTATTTGGTACTAGAGAGTCCTGACGGCAGAGGAAGTGGCTTGGTGAGGGCTCGGGGCTGCCCCTGTTGTCTGTGAGCCCTGACTCTGCATCAATTGGGGCTGGGATCAGCACTAGCTCCTTCATACATCAACTGTGTGAACACAGACAAGTTACTTTGCCCCTCTGTGCCACGGTCTCATATCACCAACCTCCTAGAAGGATAAAATCCTTCACTAACACGTTTAGCCTGAACCGTATATATCTGATTGCTAGAGTATAACCTAAGAAGGCATTCTGACAGAGAGGGTTACTAATGAACAACTTAAGTCAACCTGAGTTATGGAGTGTCCTCATTGCCAAGGACAGGGGAGCTCTTGTCCTGGCAAGTTAGCAGACACCAGACACAAGACTGAGACTGTCCAGCTCCATCCCCCTCTGCTGCTGCAACACCCGAGTCTGAGGCCCAGGGACATGTGCATTTATACATG